>SJYV01014081.1:904179-1133607 GCA_006410875.1 Neotragus pygmaeus | reverse complement strand
TGTGTACACAGAGAAATCCTGTGTACACAGAGAAATCCTGTGTACACAGCACAATCTTGCTAACTCTTGAATTATTTACCATCTCTGTCCCACCTTATGGACATCACTTTTTCCTTACAGATAGGGTCGAACACTTTTGCAGCTGCACTGGTGATCCCTATTCGCAACAGGCACAGATGTTCATTACAAGGTGTGCTGACTTACCACTGCTGGGGAGGTACTTTTTAATCTCCCGTTTAACAGCAGTTCTAAAGTTGGCCTAACGGTCAATTTATCATCACAAATTGCTAAGTCAGTACACATTTCTCAAATACCAAGGAAAATTCAGAGGGGAAAATAAAACATCTATAAGTACAGTGTGAGTCATATGGAATTATAGTGTGTCGTTAGAGCAATGTTCCATGTTACACCAAACTGCATATGCATAGTATGTAATGTCACTTACTGTCCTTGGACTATAGACTCCATCAGAATACCTGGTAACTTGGACAAATCTCTACAACCGGGCTACAACAAGCAAGGACCCTATTGTGCTCTGGTCACTATGGATGAAATCATCTAAACACTCATTTTCCCCCTTCCCTCTATGATAGTCCCATACTTCAGTGAATTCTTTGTATGCCACATTACCAGCTACAAAAAACCTAATTAATGACAGCTGCACAGGGGCCAGTTTTCTCTCTCCTAATCCATCCCTTCAAAGAGCAATACAAAAAAAACGCATTTCAGAAGGTGATTGTTTTTCGTAATGATGCAACAATGGACAAAGGATGTGAGTATCTTATATAGCAGCTGTCTATGGATATCTAATATCAACACCCACTCAGCACACACTATAAGGAGGTAACTGGTGACCCAAAGACACGCCGGAACAGAGCATTCTGAGGGTATCATGTTGGATAGTCTCTTACAATAAAGCAAGGAGCATGAAACCAAACTTGATGGAGCTTCATAAGCTCAAGGAAAGGATCCCAACGGTAGAGAACTACAGGATAATAGCACTAGATTATCCATGTGATACAGGCAACGAGCTTACCTGTGACAGCACGCTCTAGATCCCGGTGGGGTCGTGGCAGCAGCACTGCAGCTAGAATGGTTTAGTTACACCACGTAGTTACTGTTTTCTATGCACAACCACACACTGATAGTGTCTGAAAATTCCCCACGCTGCACTATGACCCATTCTATGAAACTGATTCTTAATTAAAGTGCCCCTTTATGCAGAGAAATGAAGTGTCAAGCAGTTCTAACTTCAGCCAACTGGGGAAAAAAACACAAAAGCCCCATAGATACACCAAACATTCTGGTTGTCTTCTCAAACTGAGAAATAGCACATTATACATCTATCCTTAATATATAATACACAACATGCACAGAAAGGCCGCACATGGACATTTATAAAATATCTTCTAAAGTCTGAAGTTTTTGGTCCAACCCAAATGATAGATAACAGAAATCATAAGGGACAAAACATATATCCCCTTCCATGCCGCTGCCACCCCAAATACACAAAACTCATTTCCAGGAGAAAGAATAAATAGAATCACTTTCAGCTATATATATACATATAGATATATGTATACATATATATATACATACACACGCTACCTATCTATATATGTATAGCTATGTGTGTACCCGCACATGTGTACGCACACAGAGCTGAACACTACCTGAATAACGACGACATACCAGGAGGCTCTGAACACCTGAATTTACAGATGATCAGGTGAGCTGATTGTAGAACTGATTACAGATTGCATGAAAATAAAATCCTAAAGTAGCTACCAATCTCTTGAGAGCTTGGTGTTCTGGTCTCTCTTGGGGGGAGCGGGAGGCGGTCCTCTCCGCAATGTTGCATAGCCTGATATATGACTGCCTCCGTAAGCGGCTTTCTGCTGCTCAGAAAGCAGTTCGGGGGGTGGCGGGGGCAATGCCATGTCATCCATGGTGGCTGTGGGTTCCGCTCTAGACACGCGGGACGAGGAGAGCGAGCCGTGCCGGGTGATGGACTTGCGCTGCAGTGTCCTGTTGAGGTCAGCCAGGAAGCCAGGCTGGACGCTAAGGCTGGATTTGGGCGAGGTGGGCACTTGCGGCGCGACTGCGGCCGTGGCTGGCTGCTCCGAGAGCTCGGCTTGAGTGAGGCGGGTGCTATCGTTCCGTTTGGGTCGCGTGGGCGGAGGGGCCTTCACCGACGTTTTGGACCAGGGCTGCGGCTGCGGGTTAACAACGGCCACTTTTGGAGACGTGCTTCCTGAGAACACTGCTGGGATGTCGATGGGGGGCAGAGGAAGCTCGGTTTCCGGCGGAGGGGGTGGGAAGTCAGAATCGGATGGAGGAGAGGGGAACTCCACCGCCGAGTCCTTGCCGCGCCCACTCAGCGCAGCCGCCTTCGCGGACAAGCATCCTTGCTGGAGCACCCCGGGAAGGTTAACTCCGGAAAGATGGAGTTTTCCTGGCTTGGGGGGCGCTGCTGGAGGTGGTGGGGTCTCCTTGCCGGGAGACCCCGAGGGTTCGGCTGGCGATGCAAACTTGCTGATTAGACTGTCCACTGAGGGTTTCTTGGGCTCAGGGTGCTCTGCACAGCTGCTGGACTTAATGCTGGAGTTGCGCTGCGGGGTCGGGGGCGGTTTCTTTCCCCCGGGGCTGCAGGTTTTACTGGTCTTTTTGCCAGGAGNAAAAGCACTAGGAATTGCACATTTAACTACCTACTCTAATTGATGGATCATGACCTTTGGCAAGTCAACTTCTCTGAGATAGTCTTCTCACCTGAAAAAAAAAAAGGAAAAGTAGAATTGAGGCAAGCGTGAATGCTCAGTCCCTCAGTCGTGTCCAGCTCTTTGCAACCCAATGGACTGTAGCCTGCTAGGCTCCTCTGTCCTTGAGATTGTCCAGGCAAGAATACTGGAGTAGTTGCCATGCCCTCTAGAGGATTTTCCCCACCCAGGGATTGAACCCCCTCTTCTTGTGTCTCCGGCATTGGCAGTCAGGTTCTTTACCATTAGCACTACCTGGGAAGCCTTTTCTGAGCCACAAGCTTTTGTTTCAGACTGTACAGCTACATAAAAATCTCAATATTAGAATCGGTATTCAGCGTTCTATGTTCCCCCTTGGTGAACCTTATTTCAGCTGGTATAAGAACAGAGTGGCTTTCTCTAGCAGCTGTGGACACATTCTAGTTGCGGCATGGCTTATAGGCTGTATCATGGTTTGTATCAGTCCTGTCCGACTCTTTGCAACACCACATGGACTGTCTTCTCTGTCCATAGGACTTCCCAGGCAAGAATACTGGAATGGATTGCCATTTCCTACTCCAGGGGATCTTCCGGACCCAGGTGTTGAACCTGAATCTCCTGTGTCTCCTGCATTAGCAATCAGATTCTTTACCACTGACCCACTGGGAAGCCCTCTCCTGGGAAGCCCAAGAAGCATAATTCTTGGGGCCTTTTTAGCACTAAACTAGGATTCTAGCTAACTTTGCTAACTTGTCATAATTAGAAAAATAACTGTACACAGAAGTTAGGCTTTTGTTAAGAAAAATACTTATTTAAATTGTATTGGTATTTTAAGTTGTTGTTTTGTTGTTTACCACCTGTATAAATGCTGTATATTGTCACCCTGCTTATTTAACTTCTGTGCAGAGTACATCATGAGAAACACGGAGCTGGAAGAAGCACAAGCTGGAATCAAGATTGCCAGGAGAAATATCAATAACCTCTGATATGCAGATGACNGCGGTGGTGAAGGCTGTGAGGCCGAGTAGGGGGTGACTAGCTTGGGCTGTGGGGATAAAGGGGGAATGAGTGAAGTGTAGGGTCGATTCACAGACTCCATTCTGGCCTAAAAGGAGTATAAAAGGGAGGTTGGGAGAGAGAAAACACAACAAAGAAAACAGTTACAGAGGTTAAGATTTGACTGTTAAACTAAAAAGCGAGGAATCAGAGACATGCATGAAAGGATGCAGCAGCTGGTGACGGTAAAGATGGACAACGGCAGGAAGGCTAAAGCCCCACTCCGAGGGTAACAAGGGCATGGAGAAAATCTGTTTACCTAACAATCTTCTCGAATGCTTAGGCCGCTCAACTACCTGGGGATAACTTCCTGTAGCAAGTCTGTCTGGATGATGCCCTCTGCTTTCTGACCTCTGCTTTTCACACACCCTGCCCCGGGGCGAGCGCCAGGGCCTTGGTGCAGGGGGCTGCCCCCTGGACTGTGGCAGAGGGAGATGTGATGCCCAGAGTTCACCTTTCAGTCCAGGACTGCATCCACATCAAGCAGATGCCATAATTGGGTTTAGGAGAGCTGGTGGAGGGCCTCCGGAAGAATGAGGATGGCTTTTGATGCTAGTGAGCGGTATGAGTATGAGAATGTTCAGCAGGCGTGCAAAGTCACACAGCAATGAATGAGCTTGACACACACACTCGTGTTCGTGTGAGACACTTGCATCCAACATGCACAGAAGTCCAGCAATGCAGGTAAAGGGGGGGTATTCTTTACATTTGTTTTACTGGAAAATACATAAAGAAATGCTTCATAAACATTACAGCTAAAGATCATAAAAATACCATACAGAAAAAGCCAGAAGAAAATGAGAGGAAACTTTGGAAGGCTAAAGGAAATGTATTAAGACACAGGAGCTAGAGTTTGCCAACAACCTACTGACCGGCCCATCTGAGCACCTCTTGGCATGGCCCAAAGGACCACACCCGATCATTTATTTTATAGAGCTACTAATGCATGAATGTGGTTCAAGTGCTTCTGAAAGCAGAGGAAGGACTCTCGGCTTAGTAACTCTGGGTATATCTTTTGGGCTCTTTGAACAAACTGTGAGGATCCAAGATAAACCATCTGTTTCCAATTCTGAATGACATCTAATTAGCACTGGGAACACTTAGGTTAGTAGTCTAGAAGGCTCATGACAGTGCTGAGTTCTAGTGCCCATCAGGTCATTCACATGTTCCTTTAATAACTGCACATCAAAATAAAAGCATTAGTTTGCAAGATCTGGTTACAGGAGTCACTCAGGTTAATGTGCTTCCGAAGAACAGCCCCTGACCTTAACTTGACCCTGTCTTGGCTGCTGCAGGGGTGGAGACCTTAGCTGTGCTGGCCTTCTCATTTGGCACCTGAGACTGTGGTAAAAACAAGAAACATACAGGGGGGTCAAGACTCAAGCTCAGTGTCACTGCTGTGCGGCAGAGTTCATGGTCTTTCTGAAGCTATGTGCCACGAGGCACTCTGCTGCTTGATCACAGACCATTTGGACCCTTTGCTTCCCTTGGCCTTTCTCCTAACAGTTGGCTAGTTCCAGTGTTTAAAATGCATGTGGATGACACTATTAAGTTTGGCAAGGTCAAGGACTTTCCTTTAGGCACCTGGATTTTGTAAGCACAGCTTCTCCACAACATATATGGAATATCAGCACCAGATAGTGCTGTTTCACTCAAAGTGATTAAATACGGGAAGGAAAAGAATTCCTTAAAAGTCTGAGCCTCTGGTAAGGGGGTTAAACTGTCATTGAGAATTTAGGTTATTAGCACTAATTCTCAAATATTTATTCCTAAGAGAAGGTGTTCCACCCCACATTAGGCTACCTATGACTCCTCCACCCTCCCCAAGATCAGTTAATCAATCATATATGGAAATAAAGGAGTAAATTGAGGGGAAATATCCATTTAACTCTCACTGAATGTATTGTGTAAGTAATTCAGAGAAGAAAAACAAAAATCAAAATGATTTTTGGATGAAAACAGAATGGCCAGACAGGGCAATCTCCTGGCTCCTCACCTCGACGTGTGCCTGCGCCACTGAGAGTGGCAGAGCTGGGCCACCACGGCCCACAGGACGTCAGAGACAGCGTGATATGGTGAACCAAACAACCTCTCTGTTTCTATGCAGCATTGCAATAATTATACTTGTCCTTCAGCATCAATGAACAAGCTTCTATGCAAGGCTTGGGGGTCCAATATTTTAAGGGATTAATGGGAATTTAGTCTTCCACATAAACTGTAAATTGAGAAAAATTCACGCAATGTGCAAAGAAATGCCAAAAAGCATAAAAGAAAAGGAGTCTGAATAAGTTAATAGCCAATGAAGTAACAATCAACTCTTAGCAGTTTCTCTGGAACAACAGCAAGGCATTGGCACTAGAGGGTGTTGTTGCTCCATCCAAATTAAGAGAGGAAAGTGGGAGATTGTTATTTCTTAAAATTCTGAGCCACTGATAAAACTGCTAGGTGGTGGTGATGTTGTTGTTTGAAATCTTTGATCATCAGAGCCAATTCATAAATATCCACTTCTGAGAAGCAAAGAAAGAATACTGAGATAAGGCCAAGAAAGATTCCTAATGAAGGAATAAAAGAGCACTATGCTCCCCCCCTTACCAACCCTCAGAACACTATAGAGAGGCGTCCCTTCTACCCTGACCTGAGCGTATTACCTTGCTGGACTCTTCCAGCTGTGTGCCTCGCTTCCAGGCCTCAGAGAAGATGGAGCTCACCATGCTCTGGGAACGGACGTGTCCTGCCGGCTGGGTGTCAGACACTCCACTGTCAGACTGATTGGAGTGATTGGACTGAGATTCTGTTTGAAACATTTTCAAAAGTCAGATTAAATAAGTGTTGTGACAGTATAAATATGTACGTTTGTATAAAGCTTTCACTCTAGATTAGACAGGATGCAGAATGGCAAGTTACTTTTACCTGACCCATTTCACACAGACACAGCCCTTGTTTTCCACTAGAAAACCTCTCGCATCCTAGGGCAAACAGGAGATCTTGATTCTTTTTAAACTGCTCATCAGGAGAAACTGATAATTACAACAAAACGTTCATGTAACATTATTGGTATCCTGACAAGCTATCTTGTAAGAACTAGCAAGTAAGAAAATTAATGAACCATGAATAGAAGAGTGGTTTTTTAAAAAACGTATCTTCATTACATTTGAGAATCAATCTTTTTACATTGAGAATCAATCTTTTTACATAACCCTGGCTCCAGGCCATCTTAGAGACTTCTCACTTATGAATTCAGACCTATACATGATGATTACTGCTTTTATCCCAGCAATGAACAATACTGAAAATCTGACTGCCAAGTGAGAAGTGTGTTTCCTAGGTTTCGGGTGTTGGCGCCCCAGTGAAGCAGCTGCGCCACAGGCTGGCTTCCGGAAGGGCACAGAGACATCCTCAGGGGCCCTGGGAATGGCTGAGGAAGGACACAGTAGAATCTGACTGACATCTACGGTGAGGGAACTAAAAAAGATAATTTCGCTGGACACCACGTCAGGTGAAGTGACCTTATGGGAGCACCTAGTCCAATGTCTGGCATCTGGTCAGAGAATCAGATGTTAAAGCTAGTCTCACTTCTCTGTCAGAAGAGGATATGATTAGACTGCAGTATTAAGTAAGTCCAGCCAAATTAATCAAAATACTGCAAAGATAATAGCCACAAACTCCTTTAGATAAATTTAAGACAATATCTTCAGGGTAAAAAATATAAGCAATAGAGGATAAACCAACTATTCTCTTTAATAGTTTAATATCTGAGTAGAATAGGGTAGTCTAGAGTAGATTAAAGGACAGCAACCTTTAAGGCAAGAGGCTGGAACATGTAGCTTCTTGAGCTCTCTTCACATGAATGTATATGATTTTGCAATTTACACTTAGAAGTCTTCCTAATACTTAATATATACAGACAGATGACTCTGGAGTGGGAAAAGGCACTGTATCACTTCATAAAATACCTTTGGAAGCACCCAAATTAAGTGCTGCATAAATTTTTTAAATATACATCTTTTTTCTCAATCTTCCTCTTATTCCATTTTCTATAACCCTACTTGTGATACAGTCTTCTTACTTTGCCTTTCCTAATCCACTGCCACAAAGGTTTCTTCCTCCCAGTTTAATAAACATTTTGTTTTAGAACAGTTATAGATTTATAGAAAAGTTGCAAAGCTAGCACAGAGTTCCTACATCCCTAGCACCCAGTTTACCTCATTAACATGTTATAGTATTCTAGTCCACATGTCACGACTAAGGAACCAATACCCGATATTAGCTAAACTCCAGACTTTATTTGGATTTCACTAGTTTTTCCACAATTTCCATTTTCTGATCAAGGATCTCATCCAGGTTACCACATTACAGATAGCTGTCATGTCACGTCTATGACAGTTTCTCAGACTTTCCTTATTGTTGATGACCGTGACAGTTTTGAGAAATACTGGTCAGGGTTTCTGCAGCACGCCTCTCGATTTTTATTTGTCTGATGTTTTTTCTTTGAAGTTATGGGATTTAGGGAGGAAGACCAAGAGAGGGGAAATGCCAGTCTCATCACACTGCACCAAGGGTCCAAGCTATCAGTGACTGATGGCCCTGGTCAGCTGGCCGAGGTGCTGGCTGGCTCCGTGCTGCAAGGCTGTGTGTCCCGCTCTGCTCCTGGGGAGCGGGTCACTTGGCACAGCCCACAGTTAACGAGGGGGCAGTTAGGCTCTACCTCCTCGAGGGCAGAATATCCGCATAAATCACTTAGAAATCTGTACAGGATATTGGTCTCCTCTTCTCCATTTATTTAATTCAATTATTTATTTATATCCCCATGGACTGCTGGGTATTTATTTTATAATTTGGAGTAGAGCCCTATACTATGTTATCTTGTTGCTCGAATTTTTCCAGCTTTGGCTACTGAGAGGTCTCGTAGGTTGAGTCCTGTGTTCCTTTTTACAGACTTCCGTCCCTGTGTTCTTTTGAGCACGTCAACACACGATGCTCCAGGCTCATCTCATATATTCTCTGCCACAGCTCTAGAATCACCAGAGCCACTCACCAGAGCCCTGGCTCCTTCGTTTTAGAAAATGGCATTGAGAAACCAAGGCCGAGGCTTTTGGTATTCTCATTGCTCCTGGGCTGTCACTGCTTGTAGCCCTCTGGATGGACAGAACCAGAGAGTGTATGTGTGGAAACCAGCCTGTGTGTGACCCATTCACAATGCGTGTCTGTGTACTTAGGGATGAGAGCTAGTCATACAGTTTCTAAATCAAATAGATATTTCTTAATTATTTCATAATGTAGGCCATTAGAACAAAAAAGGATGTTTTTAGATGATAAAGATATCATTTATGGAACTTTTGAAGGGAAAAAATAGTAATAGCGCATGGGCCTACTGATTAAAATTTAGAAATTATGCACAGCGCTAGTTTTAAAAAAAAATCACTCTGAGATAACCGGGTCTCCTATCAATCACTATACAGACACCTTACTGTTGGTAGTAGAGTTCTTGGGGCATTTCATCCTACCTGGGATGCTGGAAGAACTAGATCCTGATTTAATGCTGGAGCTGGATAAGGAAGTCCAATCATAAGCCGATTCTGTCCTCTTCAAAGCTTCCTGATAGTTCATGTAGAGCTGCTTCCCATACTAAACAGAAGGCAGTAAATGAGGACATCCGAACTTTACTGGGTATGATATGGGTGTATGGGGTAGGAAAAGGGGATACATTTCTGTTTACTGACTCATAGTTTGTATTAAAATTAATACCCTATAATACTTCAAAAATTCTTTGAATAGCAGTAAATTAGAATCTACTCTTATCTGTCCTCATTTTCAGAAAGGCAGCAAGAAGTTAATACTTGATCCTGTTTAGGTTAATTATCAACATATTTTTCAGTTATTTTTAAAGCAACTTTGATTTTATGTCTATAATAAATTTTATTTTAGTTACTTAAAAGTGAATAAATGTCCTTTCAAGGACTACATATCATCTTGAAAGTGTCCCTAAAAAAATTATTTAAGACTTTTTTTTTTTGGAGCACTTTTAGGTTCACAGCAAAATTGAGAGGAGGGTAGATTTCCCATGTGCATTCACAGCGTCTCCCATTATTAACATTACCTACTAGAACAGTACATTTGTTATAATCACTTAGCCCACATGGACACCTGAGGTTTCCTTAGGTTCATTCTTGGTGTTTACATTCTGTGGGTCTGGACAAGTATATAAGGACATGTATCTACCACTGTAGTATTGTACAGAGTATAAATATTTTCACTGCCTGAAAAATGTTTCACAACCCACCTATATTCATTTTCCCCCCAGCCGCAAGGCAGTTGAATTAAAAAAAAAATTCTTTTGTTCAGGCTAAACTCTGTTATATAACAACCATATAGTGCATTCTCCAAGGCCAAAATAAATCACTTTGGTGCTACATGAGCTTTTACCAGCAGTATTATTCCTTGGATGCCAGCTGGTAAAAGTTCATCCCCATCACTGAGAAAAAAACACACTTAAAACATGAAACTTAGGCCTGAGAGACTGAGACACTGGCAAAATTATGACTATGAAACAAACAATAATTGTCATGACAACCAAAAACATATCATTAAATATCCATCATTCCATTATCAAACCAAAATAAAACCTACCTTTGCGATGCGGATACCATTGACCCACTGGTGCAGCGTCCTCATGTCATCACAGCAAAGGTATTTGATGTACTGAGATTTCTTCTGGATCTGTGGATGCTGCAAGATTAAAGGCAAAACCCAACTAAATTCCCTGGAGAAACAAGAGATAAATTCTATCAAAGCTTAAACATATCCTGACAAATTACAGGTCATTGGAATAATGGCCAAATCATTTATACCTCTTAAACATCCGTAAGGTTGAATAAAATGGTCCTAAGTATTGTTCCTAAGTAAATGGTCCTAAGAAACAAGGTGGCACCTTGTATTAAATTTTAGGCCAAGATGTTGAAAGTTTAAAAAAAAAATCCTTCCCATCATGGAAAACTCCAAAATACCTCTTTCTACCTTTCAAAGGAACAAAGTCTACCAAGGTTAACAAAGTCAGTGAAATTTTTAATCTATAATGGAAGTGAATGAATGAATGAACTGAAATCATGGGATCAGCAAACTCCAAATGAGAGTCTTGGGTAAAGCTTTCTGTGCGTCTCTGGAGGGGAACACCTGGGCGGACACGAGGCACAGGACCCAGCACCTGAACGGCAATGGCGCTCACACTACTGTGCTGCTCCCTGCTGTGGACTGAGCATCACTCTGCAGGCCCCTCTACCACAGCATGTACTTTTTGGTTGAGGCTTGGATGGGAGGTGACTGACTTGACCTTGGCTACAAAATGCAAGTGTGAGAATAGACTCGAAGTATTTTAACTCCATTGAGCCACAACCACTAGTTCCCTGGGAAGAAAAACCCTAAATCACACTTGGTTCTGGATTTAATGACTATTAATTACTACCTCTCTTTTCAGTGGAAAAATCTTATTTCACCTGGAGAAATACTGAAATTTATGTTCAATTACAAGAGGTTGTATAAATTCTCTAACAAAATGTTTGTTGTGAAAACCCATGAGAGCAATAAAATAAGCAATTTTATAAGTTTTTGATGCAGCAGGAAAATTTGGCCAGAAATATGTTATGTATATCTGCAGTGTTAAAAAATCCCTCTGGTTGCTGAGAGAACTGTAAATCCATTTATTCCATTCTATTCATTGCTTTATAGAGCTCACCCCCAATGAGAAAATATTTAATATCACAGCCAATTTACTTATTGAAGGCTGCAGGTGGAATTTTAAACAATTAAGCCATCCACAGTAACAGGTTAGCAAAACAATACCTAACAGCTTCCCCCTGATAGTACAGGCTCCACAGCCTTCTCTTGGATCTAGTCCCTTGCCCTTACTGTGTGCTCAGTCGCTCAGTTGTGTTTCTTTGTGGTCCCATGGACTGTAGACTTGCCAGGATCCTGTGCCCATGGAAAATACTGTGCCCTAGTATTACCAAGAATACTAGAGCAGGTTGCCATTTCCTATCCCAGGAGATCTTCCTGACCCAGGGATCAAACTTGAGTCATTTGCATCTCCTGCACTGGCAGGTAGATTCTTTACCACTAGTGCTACCTGAGAAGACAAGATCCTTGTAAGTCATAACAGACCAGCATAGCAATTTTGCAAGAGCATAGGACAGGTAGAGGTGTATGTATTTTTCTATAAAAGAAGGATGGGGAATTTTATTTCATTCACTCATTCAAGCAACATTTAATGGGCAAGAACTACCTGCCAGCTGTTTCAAGTAGGTGTTTGGCTACAGCGTGCATAACACAGAAGGGTCCACAGTTCACGAAGAAGATAAAATGAGCTGATTGAAAGTGTTTTCTTTAGTGTTGCCAACTAGGGCTTAAAGAGCTGTTCTTCATCTCCTGCTTTCCCGAGGCCTCGCCTACAGGGCCGGGTTCAGCTATCTGAACCCGGAGCTGCAGGATGGCTCTGAGCCTTTATCGCCACACCCTCTCTTTACACTGATTTACAAACCATCCTCCCCTGACTCCTTCCATTTCCCAGAAGGCAGTTACCACACATGGGTGCTCAACTGTAGCAGAGGCTTGCCTGAGCGTATGTGTGTGTTCTCATCATTCTGTAAAAGGGAGTGTTTTTTATCAATACAACATAGAAAACCAGAGAGATGATCCTCTATCCCTCTCTGCCTCTCTCTAACCTTAGAATCCAAGTACTACCCTGAAGAAAACTATGATATGACTGAGTATCTGCAGGTAACTTCATTTTAGGACCTCAAGAATTCTTTTTCAACTGCCCATGAAATAAACACATTCCTTCTACAGCCTTCATTTTGGTCATCCAGACTCTGCACCAGTGCCTTAGGAGGTAACCTGTTCCTCTAGTATATTGTTACTGTATTTAAAGTGGCATTTATCAAGCACTTAGTATATACCAGGCATTATTAGGCTGAGTAATTCACATATATTAGCTCATCCCACCCTCATGAACACCCCGAGTTATATATTATTGTTTCCACTATATGAGAAGAAACTGAGGGACAAAAGGGTTAAGATAGTATTCAAAGCTGCTCACCAGTAAGTGAAGGAATCAGTATTTGAAACCATGCCATCTCATTCCAGGGCCTAGACTATTAAAGTCACACTACTGCTTTATTATGCTTTATTGATGGTAGCTACCACCTAACCTGCCTCTTGAGAAATCTGTATGCAGGTCAGGAAGCAACAGTTAGAACTGGACATGGAACAACAGACTGGTTCCAAGTAGGAAAAGGAGTACAAGGTTGTATATTGTCTCCCTGCTTATTTAACTTATATGCAGAGCACATCATGAGAAATGCTGGGTTGGAAGAAGCACAAGCTGGAATCAAGATTGCTGGGAGAAATATCAATGACCTCAAATATGCAGATGACACCACCCTTATGGCAGAAAGTGAAGAGGAGCTAAAAAGCCTCTTGAAAGTGAAAGAGGAGAGTGAAAAAGTTGGCTTAAAGTTCAACATTCAGAAAACGAAGATCATGGCATGCGGTCCCATCACTTCAGGGGAAATAGATGGGGAAACAGTGGAAACAGTGTCAGACTTTATTTTTTGGGGCTCCAAAATCACTGCAGATGGTGACTGCAGCCATGAAATTAGAAGACGCTTGCTCCTTGGTANCATGGCATGCGGTCCCATCACTTCAGGGGAAATAGATGGGGAAACAGTGGAAACAGTGTCAGACTTTATTTTTTGGGGCTCCAAAATCACTGCAGATGGTGACTGCAGCCATGAAATTAGAAGACGCTTACTCCTTGGGAAAAAAGTTATGACCAACCTAGATAGTATATTCAAAAGCAGAGACATTACTTTGCCGACTAAAGTCTGTCTAGTCAAGGCTATGGCTTTTCCTGTGGCCATGTATGGATGTGAGAGTTGGACTGTGAAGAAAGCTGAGTGCCAAAGAATTGATGCTTTTGAACTAGAGTCCCTTGGACTGCAGGGAGATCCAACCAGTCCATTCTGAAGGAGATCAACCCTGGGATTTCTTTGGAGGGAATGATGCTAAAGCTGAAACTCCAGTACTTTGGCCACCTCATGAGGAGAGTTGACTCATTGGAAAAGACTCTGATGCTGGGAGGGATTGGGGGCAGGAGGAGAAGGGGACATGGCTGGATGGCATCACGGACTCTATGGACGTTGAGTCTGAGTGAACTCCGGGAGTTGGTGATGGACAGGGAGGCCTGGTGTGCTGCGATTCATGGGGTCACAAAGAATCGGAAACGACTGAGCGACTGAACTGAACTGAACTCCCTGGTAGCTCAGATGGTAAAGTGTCTGCCTGCAATGCGGGAGACCCAAGTTCAATCCCTGGGTTGGGAAGATCCCCCAGAGAAGGAAATGGCAATCCACTTGCCTGGCGAATCCCATGGATCAAAGAACCTGATGGGCTATAGTCCATGGGGGTCGCAAAAGAGTCGCCACGACTGAGCAACTTCACTTTGTGCTGCTTGTCTAAATTTGCTGCCTTGCTCCTTTTTACCTTACACTATTATTCCACCACTTTAAAAATCACGAAAGAGCTAAGAGTGAGTAGGAAGGAGACATTCTTTGCTAAAAACTGGAAGCTCGACATTTTGAATTCTTAAGGACTCCAAAGAGAATACAGGCATACCTCGTTTTACTGTACTTCCCCTTGGTACACTGTGTAGTTACTGTTTTTTTAAAAAACAAATTGCAAGTTTGTGACAACCCTGCCTGGAGCAGGTCTACTGGTGTCATTTTTCCAACAGCATTTCCTCACTTCATGCCTTGGTGTCACATTGGATAATTCTTGCAAAATTCCAAACTTCTACGTTATTATTATATTTGTTACTGTGATCTGTGATCAGTGATCTTTGCTGTTACTATGATGACAGGCTGAAGGCTCAGATGACGGTTAGCATTTTTAGCAATAAAGCATTTTAAAATTAAGGTATGTACATTGTGTTTTCTTTTTTTTACAGACATAATGCTATTGCACACTTTAAATATATTCACTGAGAAACTGTAAAATACATATAATTTGCTTTATTGCGGTATTCACTTTATTACAGTGGTCTGGAACTGCACTCAGCAACTCAGAGTTAAGATTGTATATACTGAAAATGCTCCACCCCCTCCAAAATGAACAGCTATTAAAAAAAGAAAGGTTATCATTTGATTTTTTAAATTATGTTGATTTGGAAAGTTTGCATTCTCTGACAAAAGGCAAAAAAATTGAGAATTAAATAAAAACATTTAAGAATAGAATTAAGAAATTTTGGATTACTATCATGCTACCAGATTATTTTTCTCTATGAATGCCAGAAATTAGAATGAGACAGACAATTCCTAAAATTCTGTAACTAAAAAGTGATGCTCTAAAATCTTGGTCCAAGTGCCAAAAGAAAATATTGAATATACATAATCCATTTATTACTCTGGAAAGACATATAGACCTGAAAATCAATTCTCTCAACTAACATGCTAGAAACTAAAAAATAAGACTATAAACTCCACCTTATTACTTCCAGGATTATCATTATAACATCTTTTTATTAATAATAGTGTTAGAGAAGTTCATGCTCATATTCTATCCCTAAATCCTGACCATTTTTTCCTTCCCATCTAACATATTAAATTACTTTGTCTCACTTCTCAAGGGATCAAAATTTAGTCCTAGCTCAGTTCAGTTCAGTCGCTCAGTCGTGTCCGACTCTCTGTGACCCCATGAATTGCAGCACGCCAGGCCTCCCTGTTCATTACCATCTCTCGGAGTTCACTCAGTCTCACGTCCATCGAGTCCGTGATGCCATCCAGCCATCTCATCCTCAGTCGTCCCCTTCTCCTCCTGTCCCCAATTCCTCCCAACATCAGAGTCTTTTCCAATGAGTCAACTCTCCTCATGAGGTGGCCAAAGTACTGGAGTTTCAGCTTTAGCATCATTCCTTCCAAAGAGATCCCAGGGTTGATCTCCTTCAGAATGGACTGGTTGGATCTCCTTGNACCCGGGCCCAGCAGTGAAAGTGCCAAGTCCTAACCACTGGACTGCTAAGGAAGTCCCTTAAGCATTCCTTTAAAAACCTACACACTATAGAATAAAGCAAAAATAGGATACTCCGTGGAGACCCAAACTATTCTAAGATGTCCTGTAACCTTCTCTACGTCTAACATCAATTAAAATTCCTAAAAAGAGACACACGTTTACCTTGAGCACCAGACAATAGTCTGTAGGAGCTTTGTATTTGTTCCGATAGTCCTGTCCATAGTAGACGTTTACATGATCCAGCTGAAGAAAGCACACCAGGTCCCGAGAAACCTGAGAAGAAAACGCCCAAAAGACTGAATTGATAATAACAGGTGAACAAGCGAACATCACTGCTAACAGCTTCTAACTGAGAATCAAGCTTTACCAAGTAGAAATTATTGCTATTTTGTAGAAGACAAGACAGTGAGATTCTCTATAGATGTTTCTTCCTAAATCTACCATGCAACAAGAAAGGCAGTCCATTTCAATTACCATCTTCTCATTCAGAATGAACACTGACTTACTTGGAAAGGGTGGTATTTTAAAGAGACTTTAAATACAGTATAGTATATTAAATACAATATAGTATTATAATAGAGCTCTCTGAAAAGAACAAGAGATATCAGGCAGTTCAGTGCCTGCTGCGCATGTCTCAAGCACAACAATTCCCAAGTCAATGTTTCCTCACCAGTTAAAAAGGGGAGACAACATGGACCTCTCAGGACGGCGGTAAAGACCTGATGAGATGATCCTGTAGAGAACTTCAACAGTGCTGGCCCCCAGTAAGCACAGAAGTAACGGCTACCAACAGGGCCCCCAGCAGAAGTATATACCTAAGCAAAGCTGAAATGCCTACAAACCCAGAAAGATATTCTCCCCCAAACAAGAAAAAACAAAAATGACTCCAGCAGAAGTTTTAAAAATAATAAAAGCACGGTTTCAAATTCACCAGGAGAACCGAGATGGGCCCAATGAATGAGCAGAAAGTGAACATTTTCAGGTTTCCTCTTCGTTATAATAGATCAATAAACAAAGCAATGCTCACGAGTGGAAACAAATCACTGCCTGTATCACTGTGTCAGTCTGCTCACTACAGATTAAAACCAATCAGCATAATGAGGAAGCTTAAAGTCAGCAGAAGGGATGCACCTTTGCTTTTCCTTTAGGGACATAGTAGATACCAGATGCTCGCAAGAGGAAATAACGCTTTTTCCAGGACTTCTTGCCATCATCTTTCAACCAAAGGACTCCCTCAATTTCTGGTACAGTTACAGAACTTCCACAAAAACACTCCTACAAGAAGAAGAAGATTGGGAAAGACATGATCCTTAGACTTTCAAACCAAAGTTGTGTCTACCCCTGTGAAATGCATGACACTGTGATTAAACTAAAATACCTTTGTATAAAAACCACACTGCTAATTTTACCTCAATTAGAACTTTCCAAACATTACATGGCTTTACTTTGGAACAACTATGGCAATCCCTGTGAACTTTTCCCTAAAATTGTTTTTATGAAACTAAGCTGAAACGTCAGCTGAGTTGCACAGAACAGCACTTAAATGCATTTGTAAAAACATAGTTACAGTAAATTTAATGAAAGCGTCAGAACAGAAGCATTAGACCTTATTTGTCTCCAAATTAACATTTAGATTAGCCACAACTGTGTTAGTGGCTCAGCTGTGTATGACTCTTTGGGACCCCCATGGACTGTAGTCTACCAGGTTCCTCTGTCCATGGGATGCTCCAGACAAGAATACCGGAGTGGGTAGCCATTTCCTTCCCCAGGGGATCTTTCCAACCCAGGGATCAAACCCAGGCCTCCTGCATTGCAAGCAGATTCTTTACTGTCTGAGCTACAAGAGAAGCCCAAATTTATATTAGCTGCATGCTAAACAGGAATATATTTTAAAAGAAGGCAACATGCTAAACAAATGATTGCACTTTCACAATTTAAGAACAATCAGTGCATATGATCTAAAACAAGGCAAGCATTTATTGTTTAAATATTTAATACTAAGTTGAAAGGAATGTAAACAAACTAAAAAGTTTGGATTCTAATGTCTGTATTTAGATAAGAATTTAAAAAGTCAATCATGTATTTAGTAAAGGGAAAGTAGAAATCCTCTCTAAATTTGAACACATGAACATGAATTAATTTCTCCCCACAGAAAAATTTGGAATTATGAAGAGAATTTTTCTTAATTATAACTAGTCTCCCTATGAAAAGCTTAGTGCTGATCTTCATCCCCCTAATAGTCTTGTTGCTAAATATGAATTTTTTCAGATAATTTTCAAACATACTAACATCTCCAAAATCAGCAAAAGGCAAAAATTCAATTATATTTGAATCTATTTTATTAATCTTCAAAATAAGGAGATGTATATTTTTAGGAAAATAATCATTATGATTTTTTAAATTAGTTTATTTCAGACTAAGGTTTGAACTATTTGGTAAATAACTATATACAAATTCCTCTCTGGGTAAGCAGATAAAAAAGCACAATCACACCCTTCACGGACCCAGCCTTTTCTCTCACTTGTCACCTTCTAAAAGCTCCTAAGTCCTTTCAACCCACTAGTATACTGCTTGGCAAAAAATAATAGCTTTTATAACATTCTTCAGTGTTCTAACATTCACAAAGCTGAACTCTCCCCATCAGGCTACGAAGAAAATAGGCTTCTCTAGTCACAACGTAATTATCAGTACAGAGCACTGACATTCTGGGCTTCAAAAGAGGTGCTTAATATTTTAATATTATAATGTACAAGGAAAGGGGGGTGGGGAGGAAAAGTCATACCTCCAACAGCACTTCTTTGTTTCTATCTGCCATCTCAGCTGTTTCCTTTTTCCCCAGAAGGTAATTCTGGAAAAATGAGTAGATGAATGTTAAAGAATCCACTCTCCTATTCTCCTGGCACAGGTACACAGATGATTTCTTCTAGAGACATAGCAACTCTGTGTGTATTTCTGCCTATGCAGAGTGAAGAGAACATTCCTTTGAAACCTGTTCCTGGCATCTTCACAGAAGTGGCCTCCTCCTTACTTTATCCATTTATTTTGAATTATTCCATAAACCACCCTCCCCCAAACCCTGACGAAATATTACATGCAACAGCTAGCAATATGTTTTCATATATCTAATGAAAGCTACACTGACAGGACCTTAAAGGTTTACAAATCATATAAGTACAACAAGTGGGGGAAATTTGCTTAAAATATGCTGAGCTTAACTGATTCAGATGTAAAAAATTTAATCTATGTTCTGGCTTTGAAAGAAGAAATCCCAAATTCTCTGAGACTACCATGATCTCATTTACTTGACTCAACTAAAATCTGAATTCTAATTATTATCCTTAAGAAATTTTTATTCACAATCATCCATAAGAAATTGTTGGTANTCTATGTTCTGGCTTTGAAAGAAGAAATCCCAAATTCTCTGAGACTACCATGATCTCATTTACTTGACTCAACTAAAATCTGAATTCTAATTATTATCCTTAAGAAATTTTTATTCACAATCATCCATAAGAAATTGTTGGTATTCCTAAATGTGTATTCTTCACTAAAAATATCCAGTAAAGATGCGTCATAATCATGTAGTCTGAAGGATAACTATTCAATAACTTGAACGCAGCCACTGTTTTTCATCACAACTATTTTTTATAGTGGTGGTGTTTTCTTTCACCTATTGATATTTATAAAATATTTGGCTATTAGGAAGAATTAACATAAACATTTTGTGACAAGCAAAGATACCAAACAGATCAAGGTAACAGATAATAGAACGTGGGACTGTTTATAATCAAGGTTACTGGGATTTTCAAAAAAATAATTCAGAAAACAAATCAAAGTGTTAAATGGATAAGTAATAAAAGTAGAGAAACTGAAATATATAAGTGCTTTTCTTTGATGGATAAGGACCTCACTGAATAAAGAGCAGGGTCCAAAATGGCTCTGAATTAGAACAGAAATCTGCTAACCCCCTGGAGGTAATCCTGCTTTCCCTAGGGCTCACCCCCATATGGTTCTGTGGAACTGGCAGCTTCTTTGAGGCCTGACAGCTGGGCCCCAGCAGACTTGCCACCTCGGCACTAGTGAATGCTCCCATGGGGTTTTGCAGCCACAAAGCTCCAACTGGGTGGCTGTCAGTCTTTTAACTCTACTAACTTAGCAGTCAGAAAATTATATAATATGAACATTTAAGAATCCTGACCTCTGCAAGCTATAGCCTCACCTGTGGATTTTTGAAAAGTGCGTATTTTTCTATACGCTCCATAAATATAAGCTTGTTTTGGCTATCTCTTGTCCAATTAAGAAGATTTTCAACCAAGTTTTCATGATCTTCAAAGATTCTCTCTGTCTCAAAAGAAAACATCAGTATTTTGTTAGTATTTGTCAGAATGCATAAAAGACAAGAAACCTTGGGAAGTATTTGACAGCAAAATCATAGAATCTAAACTGACACCCTTAGAGACTATCTGGTATTTCCTATATTTTCAAATAAGGAAACGTGCCCTCATGGGGTTAAGTGACTTTAGCAAGGTCACACAGCTGCTACAAGGAAGGATCAGGACTAGAATCTAGATTGTCTGACTTCAAGGTCTTCTTCAGCCTTCAGCCTTTTACTATCCTGCCCTTAAACACAATCTGTTAGTTGCATTTCATAAATTCTGGTATTAAGTGCTTCCAACACTATTTATTCCTTGTCATTCAAAAATTTCCAAGATGATTTCTTCTTTGGTCTATAAATTTTAAAATTTTAAACATTGATATATTTTCTTAATTTCCAAATTAGGAATCAAAGAACATGTCCTATAGTCTGAACATATGTTCAAAGAACATATTCTAGAGATACTGATTTTTGTTTTGAAATTTCTATAGAGCTGCTTATGACCTCATACTGGAATCAGTTTTTGGAAACATTACACTTCTGCCTGTAAAAAATGTGTATTTTCCTGTTATTAGTGCTCTAAATATATCTATATTAATTTTTGTCTGCTTGATTATATTGATCATTGCAAAGATTCTTAGGTGAAACATTTCTACTATGAAGGCAGACTTGTGCATTTCTCCTGGTAGTTCCATCAGCTTTTGCTTTATGTAATTTAATGCCATTATTAGATAAAATTTAGAATGATTTTATCTTCCTGATGACGTATGGTTCTCCTTATCTCTAGTAATGTATTTTGCTTAAAGTCTATTTTGTCTGATATTAACATAGTTAACATTATCTTTCTTTTGGTTAGTGTCTTTCCACATTCCTTTTACTTTCAAGTTTTCTGTGTCTTTAGGAAAAAGGTCTTGTGTAGATAGTGAACAACTGCATTTTGTTTATCCATTCTTTCTAATAATCTCTGTTGTTTAAATGAATGGTTTACATTTGTCATAGCTTATTTTACCATCTTATTTTGGATTCTTAGTTTTCTTTTATTCATTCAACAAGTAACAAATAACTACATATTCTGTTTGTATCACTGTGCCACATATGATTAAATGATAGTTATGAATCTTAAACCTACAGTCATGGAAATATTCTAAAAACTAGCAGCCAAAAATTTTCTAGGTATGGTGATGCCACATCTGTGAACTTGAACCTTTCTAATTCTTCAAGAATAGTTATAATAAGTATTATTAGAATATCTGCCTATACCTGTTAATAAACTTATAACTGATGGTTTGGTTTTGAGGTTTGTGCATCTAAGAGGAAAAGGTTAATTATTAAATTTTTATTGCTCTAGAAACTGCTATAAAATATTTAAAGATATAACAGACAGTAAAAGCAATGCAAATATATTTTATAAACAAAATGGCAAGTTGAAATTGACTATTGACTGAATATAGCCTAATAAAATAATTATTGTGAGGTTTCTATAATCACATAATATTACAAAGAGAAACCTTTTTAAGGTTTTTAAGAGTCAAAGATGGATTTGTATGGAACTACAAAAAAAAAACCTCGAATAGCCAAAGCAATCTTGAGAAAGAAGAATGGAACTGGAGGAATCAACCTNTGCTTCATAATTTACAAATATATACAGCAAGAATATGTGCATACGTTCATATATGTAAAAATATTAATATTACACATCCATGTTAAAGTATCTTGCACAAACTCCAATCATCTTTGCATTGAATAAATGTCCATGGCCTGGGATCTATCTTAGTGCTAAGAAGTTATTTTGCAAGGAAATAGCTTATCATTTGCTTGATTGGGTTTTGTGTTTTGGAGATAACTGATAACTTTTGTATAGCACAAAGGACCATATTCAAAGCTCCTCTTGAGTAACTATCAGGCAGACAGTAGATATATGCTTATAGGATGCACTTTCACAATTGTGAATTATGGTCTTAAGAATAAAAATATTCTTGCTAGGAACAGCATAGGTGCTACTGGAAGCTTCATGCTGTGTAATGAAAGTGAGGATTACTTTTTATGCCCCATGGTTTCTATGAATAGAATTAACCAGACACCAATTATCACTTCATTGAAGGGATAAGTCACTGTGACATCTACAGCTGAGATCAAACTCATTGCTTCTGCAATGCGAATTAATTAGAGTCAGAGAGAGCCATACTGCAGGGTTAGGATGCACTGCAAACTTGAAAAAGTCTATATTTTAAGCAACACTGGGAAAAATGTGTTCTAATCAGCAAAGACATTAATGCAATGATCTTATTTATATACAAATGCTCTAAAGAAAAACTTTCAAAAGAAAACATTAAAAGAACAATAAAAGTATCCCTTTCTTTGTGATGACTGTAATTGAATGGACACAAAATCTCAGCAATATATTATTTATTTTTAGCTGGCAAACAGGTTCTACAGAGAAGGTTATCTTTACTTGAAAGTGTATGCTTCTGGGTGGTGAATAAAAGAGATGGTTGGCTTCTTATCATAGCTCAAAAACATATCAGATAAATAAGCCCACCAGCCTATTTGGACACAGCAGTAGGTATTACCATCTGCTCCCAAATATGCCTGCAACCCTGTAGCTTTTCCATTTTGGCAGCCAAATATATGAGGAAGAGTATGACATCCTAAAATACACTGATTTCTGAAGAGCCTTGAAAAATATATACTTGGTGACATGGATTTGTGTGAATAGCTGTTTTACTTCAACCACTATTGTTTCTTTTGGGGAGCACCACTCCCACCATTCCTCTTCTATGTTGGGACAGGATGACATGACCCAGAAAACTGAACTTCCAATTGGAATGAGCAGGTAGACAGGACTTTGTTCAGAAAGAGGATCACCACACGTATTTGTTTGTACCAAATAAATGAAACGAACAAAACAAAGCAATAATTTGATAACAAAAATGGATGTATTAGCATCTTTACAGGTAGGGTAAAAAGTCCTGGAAAATAATAGCCACATTCTGAAGGGAGTGTTCTTGTCCTGCTTCCAGGGATATTTCTAAGTAGTCCATTCCTTTCAATATTTTGTATTGACAGTCTTAGAGATAAGAATCTGTAGTGAACTCACAGTGATGTAATATATAGTTCTTAATCTGAAGGACCTGCTGATCCCATATTATGTTATTTTGATCTCCAAATTCTTATTTTTGCTGTGTCTATAATCATTCACAGTAATCTGTTTAAAACTTTACAATGCAATAATTTGATTTTGCATAAACTCCTTGATATGAAAGCAGGTTTATTTTGTTAGGTTTTATCATAACTGCTTGTTTAGAAAGAATAAAAAAGAAAAGAAAAACATGTAAAAATCAAAGAGTATCCAAGAAGTTGATATGAAATTTGAAACAATTGGCCAATATCAATGAAGAGAGAGAGAGACAGAGAGAGAGTAGGGAGAAAGAGAACGAGAGGCTCAAGAGATGAGTGATCATGATGATCAGCAAACAAATAACAAATATTGTAGGTGTAATAAAGTATTTTTCGGAAAGACTGATGCTTAAATAGATGCTTGAGAATTCAATTGCTGGATGAAATTTGGGATATTAGACAGATATTAATTTCTCATCTTCAAGAAGACAGAATATTAATTACAGACAGATGATGTTCTTGAATGAGCAGAAGGATTTTGCTGGCAGATCAACAAAAATACACCTGCACAGATATGATTAGCATCCTCACCTTTCATGAAATCAAGAATGGGGATGGAAGGGGTTTCTGAAGATATTCATGATGCATTAATGAGACAGCAGAGCAAGGGGTGATGATAAAACCAAAGTGTCTACACGAGATTGTCATGACTGACATTTACAAAACAGAAAACTAGTAAGAGAATTATTATCTTTCATAGCACTCAATTAAAAAAAATTCTGAAGCATTAAAACCATGCTCTTATCTCCAAACAACTTGTGAGGCTGAAGACTTGAGATATGACATATGTCTGTCACTTATGTATGCTATCCCACTCAGTTATTCTTAAATAACCATATGATTAAACTACTGTTAGACAAAGTAGGTATACTTTTATTTTTCATCTTTAATATGAGAGGAAATTATTCCTTGACTATACCCATAGAAAATCCCATTTTAATTATTTTAGAATTTTAGAATTAATAGAAATTTAAAATGTGTTCTCTAAATCTACTATCTTGAGTAATTGATGTAAATTAAATAATGACAGTCTCTGATATGCCAAGAAGAATTAGGCTATATTTGGTATTTGGAAAAAAAAAAAAAGTAGAAACAAAATCACAAACCTTTGGGAGTTGATTTGGTTTAGTGCTTATCTTACATGATACAAAATGAACTGAATATCTGTAAAGACAAAATTGTACTGATCAGTGTTTAAAAGGCAGGCAAATAGGACCTTCCTTTAAATATTTGCCTGGACATTTATATGATTACTAAACATCACAGCTAGGGTTTATTGTATTTATTTTATAAATATCTAGTTATAGCTGTTACATTATTTCTGATAAATTTATTTTTATTTCTAAGAATTTATTTTTATTTTTAAGAGAGTCTCATAGATTATTTCCTGTCATTCAGGTAGGAGAATAAGAAAGAAGAAGTCTTGACACACCCCTATTTTCTTTTAAATGTACCATTTTATGATTCCCAGCAGGTAGTACCTGGGTAGGGCCAATGATTAAAACAAAAACAGCCAGTTTGAACCACCGAACCAGAGTCACACTGCTGCAACTTAGGCTTCTTCCAAGTCATGCAAAGATAACTGCCAGCAAAGGAGTGTCCAGAGAGGTGGCCTTTGGCCATTTGGCACTTACCAGCATGTAGGCCAGTTTGCTCTAGGAACCTAATCATCATCAATCAACAAGATAACCACTCACCCTTGCATGGAATCAGAGCTGAAGGATTTGCTTTCCCATCATGGTTGTTCATGATATAGTTTGGCACATGTGTAAAATATTTTCTTAATTATACAGACTACAATAGTTTTACAGTATGATCATACAAGGAAGTAACCTATCATAAGTGATTCTGATCCCATTGAACAAATGAACATTTTAGTGAATTAAGTTGGTGGAGATTTTTCCCTCAATTCTGAGAACAACACTGAAAAAAAATGGCACATATAAAATAACTATAAAAATGTTTGTGAATTGCCAGACTTTATTTGATGGAGTTAACTAACTTTTCAAATCTAATCAACATTTTCTAGTGGTTTACTCTCAGGCACAATTTGAGCAAAGTGTTTAGAAGAATTCATTTAGTCACTTATTTTCATTGGAAGAGAGTTGTTTATTTCATTATATCAACTTCATGGACAGCATAATGATATTTTATAAACTGTCCCAATTCAATGTCTTTTTAAAAAGATTCATCAGACCTCCTCTTAAATTAGAAGAAACTTGGTAAATCATTTTGGATTAAAAGAAAGTGTGNGAAGAATTCATTTAGTCACTTATTTTCATTGGAAGAGAGTTGTTTATTCATTATATCAACTTCATGGACAGCATAATGATATTTTATAAACTGTCCCAATTCAATGTCTTTTTAAAAAGATTCATCAGACCTCCTCTTAAATTAGAAGAAACTTGGTAAATCATTTTGGATTAAAAGAAAGTGTGGAATGAATAAATAAATAGATTATTAACATGAAAAGTTAAACATATTATTTAAAAAAAAGTCCACACTTGTTCTTGTTTTAAATTTCATAAAAATAATACAATAAAAACAACCTTTGACTACTTATATTGTGTAACACATCCTCTCCAATTTTACCAAAAATATGAAAAGAATGACAATGTTCAGTTCAGCTCAGTTGCTCAGTCGTGTCCAACTCTTTGCAACCCCATGAACTACAGTACTCCAGGCCTCCCTGCCCATCACCAACTCCTGGAACTCACCCAAACCCATGTCCATTTAGTCGGTGATGCCATCCATCCAACCATCTCACGCTCTGTTGTCCCCTTCTCCTCCTGCCTTCAATCTTTCCCAGCATCAGGGTCTCTCAGTTCTTCACATCAGGTGGCTAAAGTATTGGAGTTTAAGCTTCAGCATCGATCATTCCAATGGATGCTCCAGACTGATTTCCTTTAGGATGGACTGGTTGGATCTCCTTGAAGTCCAAGGGGCTCTCAAGAGTCTTCTCCAACACCACAGTTCAAAAACATCAGTTCTTCAGTGCTCAGCCTTCTTTATAGTCCAACTCTCACATCCATACATGACTACTGGAAAATCATAGCTTTGACTATATAGACCTTTGTTGACAAAATAATGTCTCTGCTTTTTAATATGCTGTCTAGATTGATCATAGCTTTCCTTTGAAGGAGCAAGCATCTTTTAATTTCATGGCTGCAGTCACCATCTGCAGTGATGTTGGATCCCCAAAAGAATAAAGTCTGTCACTGTTTCCCCATCTATTTGCCCTGAAGTGATGGGATCAGATGCCATGATTTAGTCTTTTGAATGTTCAGTTTTAAGTCAACTTTTTCACTCTCCTCTTTTTCTTTCATCAAGGGGCTCTTTAGTTCTTCTTTGCTTTCTGCCATAACAGTGGTGTCATCTGCATATCTGAGGTTATTGATATTTCTCTCTGCAATCTTGATTCCAGCTTGTGCTTCTTCCAGCCCAGCGTTTCTCATGATGTACATTGTATATGAGTTAAATAAGTAGGTTGACAATATGCAGCCTTGATATACTCCTTTTCCTATTTGGAACTAGTCTGTTTTTCCATGCCCATTTCTAACTGACCTGCATAAGATTTCTCAGGAGGCAGGTCAAATAGTCTGGTATTCCCATCTTTTCGATAACTTTCCATAGATGTGATCCACACAGTCAAAGACTTTGGAGTAGTCAATAAAACAGAAGGAGATGTTTTTCTGGAACTCTCTTGCTTTTTTGATGATCCACTGGATGTGCAGTTTGATCTCTGATTCCTCTGTCTTTTTGAAATCCAGCTTGAACATCTGGAGGTTCACAGTGCACATACTGTTGAAGCTTGGCTTGGAGGATTCTGAGCATTACTTTGCCAGCATGTGAGATGAGTGCAATTGTGCGATAGTTTGAGCATTCTTTCACATTGCTTTTGTTTTGGATTGAATGAAAACTGACCTTTACCAGTCCTGTGGCCACTGCTGAATTTTCCAAAATTTCCAGATAAATAACAGGGATCGAACACAGCCCCACCCATCAACAGAAAATTGGTTTAAAGATTTACTGAGCATGGCCCTGTCCACTAGAACAAGACCCAGTTTCCCCTCAGTCAGTATCTCCCATCAGGAAGCTTCCATAAGTCTCTTATCCTTATCCCTCAGAGGGCAGACAGAATGAAAACCACAATCACTGAAAACTAACCAAGTTAATCACATTGACCACAGCCTTGTCTAACTCAGTGAAACTACAGGCCATGCCATGTAGGACAACCCAAGGTGGACGGGTCATGATGGAGAGTTCTGACAAAATGTGGTCCACTGGAGAAAGGAATGGCAAACCACTCAAGTGTTCTTGCCTTGATAATCCCATGAAGAGCATGAAAAGGCAAAAAGATAGGACACTGAAAGATGAACTCCCCAGTTGATAGGTGCCCAATATGCTACTGGAGAAGAATGGAGAAGTAACTCTAGGAGGAATGAAGAGATGAACCAAAGCAAAAACAAACCTAGTTGTGGATGTGACAGGTGATGGAAGTAAAGTCCGATGTCATAAAGAGCAATATTGCATAGGAACCTGGAATGTTCCATGAATCAAAGCAAATTGAAAGTGGTCAAACAGGAGATGGCAAGAGTGAACATCGACATTTTAGGTATCAGCGAAATAAAATGGACTGGAAAGGATGCATTTAACTCAGATGACCATTATGTCTACCACTGTGGGCAAGAATCCCTTAGAAGAAATGGAGTAGCCATCACAGTCAACAAAAGAGTCCAAAATGCAGTACCTGGATTCAGTCTCAAAAATGACAGAATGATCTATATTTGTTTCCAAGGCAAACCATTCAATATCATGATAATCCAAGTCTATGCCCTGACCAGTAATGCTGAAGAAGCTAAAGTCGAATGGTTCTGTGAAGACCTATGAGGCCTTCTAGAACTAACACCCATAAAAGATGTCCTTTTCATTATAGGGGACTGAAATGCAAAAGTACAAAGTCAAGAAATACCTGGAGTAACAGGCAAATTTGGCCTTGGAGTACAGAATGAAGCAGGGCAAAGGCTAATAGAGTTTTGCCAAGAGAATGCACTGGTCATAGCACACACCCTTTCCAACAACACAAGAGAAGGCTCTACACATGGACATCACCAGATGGTCAATACCCAAATCAGACTGATTATATTTTTTGCAGCCAGAGATGGAGAAGCTCTATACGGTCAGCAAAAACAAGACCAGGAGCTGACTGTGGCTTAGATCATGAACTCCTTATTGCCAAATTCAGACTTAAATTGAAGAAAGTAGGGAAAGCCACTAGACCACTCAGGTATCACATAAATCAAAGCTCTTATACAGTGAACGTGAGAAATAGAGTCATGGGATTAGATATGATAGACAAGAGTGCTTGTAGAACTATGGATGAAGGTTCGTGACATTGTATAGGAGGCAGGGATAACACCATCTCCAAGAAAAATAAATGCAAAAAGGCAAATGGTTGTCTGAGGAGGCCTTATAAACAGCTATGAAAAGAAGAGAAGTGAAAGGCAAAAGAGAAAAGGAAAGATATACTGATCTGAATGCAGAGTTCCAAAGAATAGCAAGGAGAGACAAGAAAGCCTTCCTCAGTGATCAATGCAAAGAAATAGAGGAAAACAATAGAATGGGAAAGACTAGAGATCTCTTCAAGAACATTAGAGATACCAAGGAAACATTTCATACAAAGATGGTCACAATAAAGGACAGAGATGGTATGGACCTAACAGAAGCAGAAGATATTAAGAAGAGGTGGCAAGAATACACAGAAGAACTATACAAAAAAGATCTTCATGACCCAGATAATCATAATGGTATGATCAGTCACCTAGAGCCAGACATCCTGGAATGCGAAGTCAGGTGGGCCTTAGGAAGAATGACTATGAACAAAGCTAGTTGGGGTGATGGAATATGCAACTCTTGATTACCTACACAGGTAGGTGTTTGGTGAAGGCTGTTTGCTGGTAATAAGGTTTGTAAAACAGTTATTTCTATAGATATTCAAGTCTACTATAATTTTCACTGAAGGCCATTACTGTCAGCTTAAACAACAATCATTTGTATAGTATCTTATTAGGGCCTGAAAATAAGAATAGAAGCCAAAAGATAATCTTTCATGGTGAATTGCATTGAATGATTTGATGCTCAATGTCTCTTTTATTTACTTTCTGGCTTACTGACAACAAACCTCAAACCTCCATTCATTTATATACGTGTCATTCCTTTGTTTATGCCATCATTCTGCATTAAATGCCAGGTACTTTCCTAAGCACTGGGGAGACCGTAAGTTAGACATGATTCCTGAACTGGAAGAACTCATACTAGCTGTGAGACAAGCAAACTAATAACTGAATTTCACTGTGATAAGTGTGAGATATGAGAAGAGAAGCCCAGGATACCATGGAAGAGAAAGAATGTCTTGACAAGACAGAAAGTATGAAAGAAATCTCAGAGAAACAAATCCATTTAAGATATTGAAAGAAAGCAACACTTATTGCCAAATAGAATCAGATAAAACATAGAATATTTATTATTTATACAATAGTGCAGCAACTGCCTGCATGTATGATCATGAAAATTTACGGTTATATCTTAGTGGTGACTCATTTGGATTATCACACTTAATTAATGAAAAACGTGGCCCCGAGAAAAGTAAGTTCAAGGTTACCCAGCTCTTTAGAGGTAGGCTTATTAAACTTTTAAATCCTTTATGCCAGTTCAATATTGTGTCCTCCACACAAGCCTTTCTTCCCTCCTCCATAGCTTTTTACTGATTGTACATTGTTTAATTTTTCTTTTCTATGTAGGTTCTCTAGTCAACTTGTAGAGCTCTTATCTTTTCTTTAGTGATTTCTTAATGACTATAGTTGTTAAAAACTGAGAAAATGAAATTGGAAATGATGCTCAAACAGCATTACCTTTTTTGAATTTTCTGCTGATCTGAAGTAAAAGCGCAATTGCCTCAGCTCTCAGACTCAGCATATTGTTTTCTTCATTCCAGGTTACTCAATAAATTGCAATTATTGTCACTTGTGGCTCTCACAAGATTATAGGTGACTGAGTACTTCATCAACCAAAATCAGAATTTCCCATGGCACAAAACAAAACACTTGTATAATGATCTAGGAGAGTGGATTAAACATACTGAATGAGAGAGCTACACATGGAAAATGTTCAGGGGATTATCAGTTTAGCTTTTCAAATCTATTCAACTAAACTGAAATTGATGTGGCTCTGCTTAAGTGTCAGTACCATTTTGGAGTTTAAACTTTTACATTTTTTACTTTCAGTTACTTAAGGTTTCTACCACTTCTAATGCTAAAGAGTAGGACAGCAAAACAACTCAAGTCACTGAGCAAAATCTGTGACTGGTGATTTTAATGTTCACTTAAAAATAGATATATTCTAATACATGATAATTGTTCTCTCCCCTTATTTTATCCTGAAATCTATGCCGTTCCCATTCCCAAGCTCCATAGATTGTAATTTTTATGTAAAGTTTCTTATTATCCTTGAAAATATTTCTGCAATGACAGTGTGATATACATGTGTGTGTGTGTGTGAATTCATACCCTACGGGAGGTCAATTGCCTACTTGAGAGAACATATTTCAACGATACCTAGCATTTAAAATTTTCTAATCAAAAGTCCACATTACAAAGGTATGCACATCAGCTATTTTATTGTTAATATTTTACATCTGATTTGTATAGATTAGCACAATGGGTATTAGAAATTATTTTTTGCTACTAATATGAGTGACAGAAATATTGTGTACGCTTTCTTGCCCTTGTAGGAAAGAGGTGTAAGAATCTAGAAATCAGATTATCTGTACCTTTTGGAAGGAAGCCCCAGGCCAGGTTCTGAAATGGTCTACTGTACACCCACTGATTCAGTGGAAACTTGTCATCATACTAAATTTTGATGCTAGAATATCTATTGCATATGCTTCAAGCAAATCTTTCACGCAGGTGAGGTCAAAACACTAAGAAGGTGCTTACAAAATAGGCTGAATTCTTGTTTTCTAATACATATTTGTATGTACAATAAAATTCCTTCTGTTAGCCTTGTTTTACGGCAAGGTTATAGGAGCCTTAATACTCTTACCTGCATCTAAATCTTGGAAGTCTTATTTATCGTAAGGAAACTTCTTGTTGCTTAGTCGCTAAGCTGTGTTCGACTCTTTTGTGACCCCATGGACTGTGGCCCACCAGGTTCCTCTGTCCATGGGATTGCCAAGGCATGAATACTGAAGTGGGTTGCCATTTCTTTCCTCCAGAGGATCTGCCTGACCTAGGGATTGAACCCATGTCTCCCGTACTGGCAGGCAGATTCTTTATTGCTAAGCCACCTGGGAAGCCCAATAAGGAACCTACTAGTTGTGCATGATTGATAGCCTTAGATCAGTTGGCAGCAGGAGTTTGTGCAGGCCAGTACACATGAGTGTGCATGTGTGTGCATACATACCCAAGGGTACATTACCAGGAGAATGGAAAAGCAGGAGGAACGGAGTGGGAGACAGACTGGAGCTGCCAGCTGTTTATACATGGGCTTATGTATCCTGTCCCTTAGGTCGGAAAGTTTTTCATCCACAAATTCTCCTGAATTTCTTACTGGTGAGCAAGTCATTTGTCTTTTCGCTCTCAAGATGGTAACACGTGATTTATGATCCACACTTAACTACAGTTGTTCAGATCTCTGTCCTCTCTAGGACTGATAGTGAAAATGCACTCTACGTTAGTCTACCCTCTTCAGCTGACATGCCTTTATTTGTTCTTTGAAAGCCCATGCTGTGTATATTTCATGGAAAAATCTGGTTTAAGTGCTGTTCTTTTTACTTTTTATGTGTGACAAATGTTCAAACTACTTTTCTTCCTCTAAATTTCCATCATTGTTGCTTTTTTTCTTTCTTCTAATGTTGCCATGCTTCTTTCTCATGTCTTTAAAATAAGAAAGCCATTTAGTAAACAATATAATAAATACTTCTCCAAACTGTTAGGACTTATATCATCCAGCACTATTTCCAAGCCTTTAGAGTCATGGTTTTCTTGAATTATAGGTTTTCACTTAAAATCTGTGTTCTTTGCATTTGCCTATATGAATTAAGCATTCTCTACTCAAAATGTTATTTCTTGATTTTTTTTTCCTCCTCTTTTAGTTTTATTTTATGCACTGGGCTTAGCTGTGATCTTTTTCAACTAAGAGTAAAGATATATTATGGAACCAGCTGAAATCTTTTGACCCAGTCCAGAAAAAATAAATTAATATTAACAAGAGCACTTGCCTTAGTTTAGATAAGTGATGCTGTACTACAATAAAATAATCCACAGTAACAAATACGGTATTATTTTTCACTTATAAAAAAACCTACCCAAGACTGAAGGACAGTCAAGGATAGAGTTCTTCCAACTAGTAACTTAGGGATCAAGGCTGTGTTTAATCTTGTGGTTATGACACTTAAAATCCTTGCCTTATGTGGTCCCTGAGTCCATGGCAGACACAGTTAGAAGGTGATCTTCTAGACCTTAAGTGCTTCGCCCACAGGCAATACATTTTCCTTTTCAGAGTATATGGTCCAAACCTAGTCATCAGTGCCTGCTTAACTGCAAGGGAACTCAGAAAATCAGGTGAGCAGTGATTGCCTCTGCCTAGTGCTTTCATAGAGAAAGAGCCGTGTGACTGCTGAGCCCCTCTGATAGGAATGTAACTCAAAGCTCTGGGACTCTAACGACTACCTCAGATTGGTAGTTATTCTTGTATCCACTGTTCAGAGTTATTCTTGTAATTGGCCCATCTGCTTGGAGATATGTATGACTGGCCTCTCATCAAATCAAACTCAGTTTCTACTTCCCTACCCCTACTCCTTGAGAAGTGCTAAGGAAAGGGCTCTTCTTTTATGCAGTAGTCAGCCTGTTCCTCTCCTCTAGACAAGACTCATGATGTAGGGGAAGTTTTGGTGAGCACCTTCCTTGGCAGTAAGTGATGAGGGAAGTCTTCCAATTGGGCCTCGTTATCTATAAGATTGTATCCTGCTTTGGACCAGGGTCTTGAAAATTGTAAAATAGTTTCTTAATTTTGAAATCTTGCTAAGCTTGTTACACCTTATCTATAGCCATGTACAGATTAGCAGTAAAGTCCTTAAAAATGCAGCATCTGTGCATTTTCTTTAGAGGACTGTAGGAAGGATAAAGGAAATCTGTATTGATGTATTGAAGACTGGTCAAGAGGATAGGTTTTTGTCAGTCGATAGGTTTTGCCAGTCGAGTCTAGGCTTAAATTCTCTCTCAGCATTACCTATTAGCCCTTTGGTCTTGAGTAAGTTAATTAGCTGTGATTTTTGCAGTAGTTATACATGGGTGTGAGGTTGGACCATTAAGGAGGCTGAACATTGAAAAAATGATGCTTTCAAACTATGGTGCTGGAGAAGACTTTTGAGAATCCGTTAAACTGCATGGAGATCAAAAAAGTCAATTTTAAAGGAAATCGACTCTGAATGTCCATTGGAAGGACTGATGCTCAAGCTGAAGCTCTAATACTTTGGCTACCTGATGTGAAGAGCTGACTCACTGGAAAAGACCCGGATGTTGGGGAAGACTGAAGGCAGGAGGAGAAGGGGGTGACAGAGGATGAGATGGTTGGATGGCATCACCGACTCGATGGACATGAGTATGAGCAAACTCCAGGAGATAGTGAAGAACAGAGAAGCCTGGTGTGCCACAGTCCATAAGGTCACAAAGAGTCAGACATGACTTAGAGACTGAAAAACAATAAGAAGTTAGCCTCTCAGAATCTCTCTAAAATGGAGGTACAAAAACCTATCTCAGTGGTAGATGTGAAGATGAAACAAGAAAGTGTACATTACCAGTACATATACTTGGCAATGCATTTAGCATTCAGTGAATTGTAGTTATTGACATATTTGTTAATTTAATAACTATAATAGCTATAATACAGAGTAAAAGGGAAGAACTACAGAAACAAAGAAAGGAAAACAAAGAGGACAGTCTAGACCTGAGAGATAGTTCTGATTTTATTAGTTGAAAAGTTTATAAGACGTTTTGTACAAATGTCAATATTTAATTAATATTAACAAAAAAATTAACTACAGAGCTTGCAGTTCCAGAGATTTGAGCCCTCCTCTTTTACTTCTCTGGCTTGACATCTTTCCAATATTTTTTCTTCATCTTACTTTGTTTAATACCAATGTGTATTTTCTTTTTGATTCATCCTAGAAATGGTGGATTTCCCCATCTCAGTGGAAAAGTCAGAGAGTGTGTCAGAAACACTGGACCAACTATAGAGAAGGTGCAGATATTGAGAATCAACATGTAGACAAGATGGGAGGATCATTTGTACAGAGGCCACAGGAAGAGAGGAAAAGATATGTGAGATAATCTGGTAGAACTGGATCAAACGAGCTTTGTACTACAGCAGGGGATCCAAGGAGATACTATAGGTGATTCTGATATACACTAGAGTTTAAGAACCATTGTTATAGATCACAGGTTTTTTCACATTCAGTATGCTCCAAACATAATTCATCTCTCCTTCCCCACTTCTGCTAATATACCCAGTTCCACTCTTTTGACTTCCATGTCTCTTTCTTAAAGGTGGCTGCTCAAGCCAGACAATTGTATGTGTCCTCTTCCCTTACCCACTCCTCATATCAGATCACCAAGCACCAATTACCCAATGTCTTTCAAATACAGTTAACCCTTGTACAGTGTGTGGGTTAGGAGCACAGATCCTGCATGCGCTCAAAAATCTGGGTTTAACTTATAGTCTGCTCTCCATAGCTTGGTTCTGCAACTGCAGATTCAACCAGCGATGGATTGTGTGGTACTCTGTTTTTTACTATTAAAAAAATGAATCGTGTATCAGTGAATCTGTGCAGTTGAAACCCTGTGTTCAAGGATCAGCTGTACATCATCTTCTCTTTCTCCCCATGGATTACCATCAACTCAGTCTATATTGTTGAAAAGCCTTTTCTGCTAAACCGGTAATATATGCTAGGCCTTGTGTCAGGCTACTCATGAAGTTGGCACACTCATGACTGTAGGATCAATCCAGGCCATGATGTATTTTTGTGAATAAGATTTTATTAGAATACAGCCACATTCATTTGTTAACATATTGCCTGGGCCTCTTTTGCACTATGACAGAGTTGAATAGCTGCAAAAGAGACTGGATGCTCCACAAAGTTTAAAATATGTAGTATCTGGCCCCATAGTGAAAAAGTCTGACCACTGTGGTAGGCACTGGGCATTCATGGAGAGAAAGATGGATAGCATATGTGTCCTCATGGAATTTATAGTCCAGCACGACTCTAAATGTTTAGGGGAGAAACCTTCAGATCACTCCCTTCCAGGTGGCTCCCTACTGCACAGTGAATCCTAGTTCTAGAAGTGATTCGACATGACTCAGAGCAGCAGTGGGAACACTTCTTTTGAGCATATGAGACACTCCATATTAAGACAGTAAACAAATTTCTTCCTGAAAGCCCGATATACACTTCGGGAGTTGCCTAAAGTAATGACTATCAGATTGCATTTTATAACGGCTACCAAGTGACCTGGAGAGAGAATATTGGTCTAACACTTTTGCCCCCAGGGTCTGTAGAAAAATACATACGCACCACTGGTTTTTCAAGATAAATCTCATGCAAGATCTGAAATGGTTTTGGTTGCATGTTCATCTTTCCCCATTGAAAAGTCTTTAAGGAAACACTTAAAGAGACACTTAAGGAAACGTTTAAAAACCTTCACAGACTCAGGAAAATATATCTGAAATAATTATAGAGCACTTACTTTTCTTTTACTTTTTTCCCTTTTTTAATTGCATGATACTAAATTAAAAAATCTCTCCTCTCTTCACCAAAAATGGGAACTTCAGAAGCCCTTTTCCTATTTCTTTTTGGATAGAGGAAAAAAAAAGTGCAAAAACAGGGGGTCCAGGCCACTGTTGCTGAAAGTTGAGACTCCAACAATTTGAGAGCAGAGCCATTTTTCTTTTCATTATGCTGTAACCTTATCTGCTTTTATTGTTGCCCCATCATCTCAGGTAAAACACATATCCCATTCTCTTTTCTGCCTACAAAGCCATACTAGAATAATTCCACCTGTTTTGTGGCTGGCATTGATCTCTTTTGGCATGAAAAATGGAAACACTGAGACCGTTAAAGAGCTGTCTACATCTCCAGCATCTCACTGGGTGCCCTGCTCCAGCTAAGAACTTGTTTCCATCCAAATGGTGCATTTTCACTTCAGGCAGGGATGTCTTTGGATGGCTGTTTCGGAGGTAAAAGTAGTTAGGGGGTCTGAGAGACTTCTAATTTCCCCCTCCTCTCCAACTTCTAGCATCCCTCATGAATCAGATCGTTGCCTGCTTGCTACTTGCTCACCTGCACAGCCTGCTTCCCTTATCACCAGCATTACTTTCAATCTTGTTGCAGATCTAGCTGATTAAAAACACTGGTCTTGAGAAAATTCTCTTTCTTGAAAGCCAGTGCTGCAGGAGATTAGGACTATTTATATTGTAAGGCACTCCCTTCAAAGCCTCTGGTGGCTTTACTCTCTTGACTGATGCAAACCTTAACTAATTCTCTTTATCCAGATAATCCACTTGCTTCCAGTATTCATCAAACAGCAAAATGAAAAGCTTTTAAGAAAGAGAATAAATGTGCAGGCTTAAAATCACATAGCGTTTTAGTCTTAATAAAATTGTGAAAAAAATTATTAGGAAATCAGATGTCTGAATCTTAGGCCCAATGCTGCTGCTGCTAACTGACTTCAGTCGTGTCCGACCCTGTGTGACCCCAGAGATGGCAGCTCACCAGGCTCCACCATCCCTGGGATTCTCCAGGCAAGAACACTGGAGTGGGTTGCCAATTCCTTCTCCAGTGCAGGAAAGTGAAAAATGAAAGAAGTCACTCAGTCATGTCTGACTCTTTGCAACCCCATGGACTGCAGCCTACCAGGCTCCTCCATCCATGGGATTTTCCAGGCAAGAGTAGTGGAGTGGGTTGCCATTGCCTTCTCATCCAATGAAATAACTTAAAAGCAGAGAAAATCCAAGAGACCATACCACGTGTGTTTTGTACTTTTTGAATTGTTTTAGCAGGTGTGTGGATCACAAACTTTTGATGAGGGAAAAGAACTGTGTTTTTTCTCTCAGATAAGATGAACATAAGGCAACCTACCCACCCCCTGTATGAGCCCGGCTTCTTCTGTTTATTTGTGTATATTTCTCCATTGCATGTGATATTTGATGTTTAAATTGGATTGATTAGATATTTAATGTGCAGTGATCATGCACAAAGTACTAACAAATATACATATCCACCATGAATGGGAAGAAACTTGTCCTGAGGGAGCTCTGGTATTACAATAAAGACTGACAGAGCTGTTCTGAGTTAGGGTCAGAAAATCAAAACATTCAAAGTCAGGCTTTCCCTTGATTCAGTCACTCCTATGGCACTGGGAAAAAGAAATGTGGTGAGCAAAGGGATGTTTTCAAAGCAGTGACATCCAGAACTCTGGTTCCAAATTTACAGAACTGACAACTGAACAGATTTCCATGCCTACCTATAAGGTGTGATTTGGAAGTGGTGTAACTCAAGCTTCTTCATGTAATATTTTGTTTTAGGGCTGGCATGTGGACTGACACTGCAAGATTCTTACTATTGCTTCCAGGATACTACCCATGAATACCAAATGTCTGCCAAATAGATTTAGAAACTACTATGAGTGGTTCAGTGGTAAAGAATTCGCCTGCCAATGCAGGAGACACAGGAGATGTGGGTTCGACCCTTGGGCCAGAAAGATCCCATGGAGGAGGAAATGGCCACCCACCCCAGTATTCTTGCCTGGGAAATGCCATGTTCAGGGGAGCCTGGTAGGCTACAGTCTGTGGGGTTACAAAGAGTCGGACACAACTGAGCACACACATATGCACTCACAGCAATTCTTTCATACTTTGAAAAATCCTGTCCAAGAGACAACAAAGCTTCAGTGTTCTTTCTAAATGACAGGGTGCTATGTTTAGGTATCAAATGACTTAGTATTCACCAATAAAAAGGTCTGATATTTGTGGCAAGACAATGTGAGAAGAAAGGACTATTCAGGGTACAAGCTCTCAGGTCTCCCTCCTAGGTTTCCTCTATGTGAACGGGCTGCTTCAGACAAGTGAAACAGAATGGTGAGAATCAGTGTAAGAAAGCAAACAGGAGAGCTGTAGCCCACACCTGACTGGCCTGTGTCAAACACAAACTGTCATTTGAAGCTTACTCAATGCAAACACAATGAGCAGACCACAGGCCAATTATGTTCCCTATAAGGTCTGATGCAGATCTTTAGGGTTTTTACAGAAGGATTTGGGTGCACACAGGGACGGTTATTGATGGTAAAACAGCTGAAATGAGTGTCTGCTTATATGCCCTGTTATTTGATAGCTCCATAATGAAACAATGAATCTGTTGAGTTGTAAAACCACAAGGGTTGTCTTTATAAGGCTTAGCCTGGGAAAGGCCTCTTACCCAGAGAGAATCCTATTCAAAGCCTGTCAGAGATAGAATCCCTTAGTGAGAACCTCTGGTCCTACAGGTGGGCACAATCCAAAAATACCTGAATAAAGGAGATGGGTGGACTGACTTCTTCTTGGAGAAAAACTTCTTAATCATATCAATAGCAGGAGGATTTTCATTTCTCCTAATTGCATTGTATGATCTTTGTATATGTGTTGGATCATCATCCACTTCTGGGGATAAACAATGCTGGACCTGCCTCCCTTCCCTTACAAAGAGTACAAGGCACTCCCTGATCAAGAATTTTACCTGCTCCAAAAAATAATGGAAAAATCAATGGAAACCTTTTGCCTTGTTTTCAGTGTAGCTAGATAGGTGGCTGGCATTAAGGGGAGATGACTTTGATATGACTCCCAGTTTCATATTTTGAGCACACCTCGCAAGCTGTTTTCTGAGTAACCATGTGAAGTGTTACCTTTATTCTAATTGGAGGCCTTTATGCGCATTATGAGGCTTTTAGAGGAACATTTTCCTCCTGAATATGAACTTTACCGAGCTCAAGGATGAGCATTGTTCTCAGAAGACTGGTTACAAGATGGTGTCTCTGCATCTCATGTTGACTTTAGAGAAGACCAGATTGAGGGTGACCAAAGCTAGCTTGGATTGCTGTCAAGAGTTGGGGGTTAGAAAGATCATCTCCCTTATTCATAGGCTCTGATGTTGTTTTAAGCTAAATGACTTTAGGAAATGTCTTCATGGTGGCCATTCTTTGCTGATTTCCTGAAGGGAGAATATACGCTAGAAGTGAAGAATGAAGAAGCAGGTCCTCAGGGGAATGAAACAAATGTAGAAATTGGGATATATTCCTATGAGTAGTTGGTTTCATTTGAGATGCTGTTCTCATTGATTTTGGGAACAATCTTATGGTGTAAATAATTATTTCCATATTTAAACACATTTTAGCAAAGTCTCAGTCAGTTCAGTCACTCAGTCGTATTTGACTCGTTGCGACCCTGTCAATCATAGCACACCTGGCTTCCCTGTCCATCACCAACTCCCAGAGTTCACCCAAACCCATGTCCATCGAGTTGGTGATGCCATCCAACCATCTCATCCTCTGTCGTCCCCTTCTCCTCCTGCCCTCAATCTTTCCCAGCATCAGGGTCTTTTCAAATGAGTCAGCTCTTTGCATCAGGTGGCCAAAATACTGGAGTTTCAGCTTCAACATCAATCCTTCCAATGAACACCCAGGACTGATCTCCTTTAGGATGGATTCGTTGGATCTTCTTGCAGTCCAAGGGACTCTCAAGCGTCTTCTCCAACACCACAGTTCAAAAGCATCAATTCTTGGGTGCTCAGTTTTCTTTATAGTCCAACTCTCACATCCATACATGATCGCTGGAAAAACTATAGCCTTGACTAGACGGACCTTTGTTGACAAAATGTCTCTGCTTTTCAATATGCTGTATAGGTTGATCATATCATAGTAGAGTCTGATATAGCTAAAAATCTTGTATTGACTTAATTTTTGGAGAGGTGTAATAATTTTCAAGTCATCCTTCTGATTTTACTTTAAATATCACTTGTATAGGAAAAGCTCTCCTATGCCCAGAGGATGAAGTTCTTCAATCATGTCTTACAGACATGATGATTGTGTTTTTTTCATCCAAAGCATTTGCCACAAATTAAAATATATGTTTGTGATTATATAATTAATCCAGAAGGATAGTCTGATAAATGTTGGCTCCCCAGTACTTAGTGCAATGCTAATACACAGTAGAAGTTCATTAGATATCTGTCAAATAAATGATAAATGCCCCAGAGAGGGAGTCAGAGTGGTGGAGAAGAGTTTGAGATGGGAGTAGCAGGACAGATATGTGCCTAACTTTCTCCTTTCCAAATATATTAAAGGAAGGTGATGACTGATAAAAGAAGGGCAATACTTGGACACTGAGTAGAAACTTTGAAGTAAGTTTCATTCTTCATGAATTTTTAGCATGTTAAAAGTAAGTGAAATCTGATCTAAAATTAGTACCATTTTCTGACTGAGAGATCAGGAAATTGAGGGTTTTTTTCAGGGTACACTCAACTTATATTCAAATAATAATTCTTGAGGGTAAAAAGACTGTTAGATTTGTAAAACAAAGCTCCAATGTGCCTTAGTACTTTCACTAACATCTTGCTTTGCTTATTGATTTATAATTTTTAATAACATAACATGCATTGTTCTTAAGCATAATAAAATGATTCAAAGGAGATAATGCACATGAAATAGAGATATTCCACCAAAATTAGGGATGAAAGCTATTTTAAAATTATTTTGTAATTGAGAATTGTGCTAAGTACCTTGCCCATCCCCAGTGCAGAGCTGGTGAGTAAACTGAGCAGCCAAATTTTTTCTTATTCAATTACACTTTATCTTTGTATATGTGCCTAGACCCATATTGCAACACAGTTACTGAATAAATGTTTCCTGAAGAAATAAATGAATGTAAGAAATGATATCTAGGTTTTCCTAGAATAAATGAATTTGGGAACATTTATTTTAATGTTAATGTGTTGAGAAAAAAAGTATTTTACAGCTTAAAATTAACTGGGTAATATCATGGGTAGTAATATTTTCAGAAATAATGAGGCTGTCATTTGTTACATTGCCTGAAAAATTAGACTGATGTATTACCTTGAATATAATGGTGCAGGTAAATAAAAGAAAGAAACAAGAATAGATCCAGGTTTTGTGGCATCTGATATTTACATAATGTGGAGGTCTCTTGATTAGAAAAATAATTTTTAAAATTACAATTATAAATTTAGGCACAAATCCTTAGTGGGGTCTGTGAAATAGAGGGCCCTGAAACAAGACCTTCATTAACTTTAGGCCAAATCTGCCTCTGGCACCTAGACCAGAGTGTTATCCACCCTTGTGTCTTTTGGCCATTGCAGAACTAACAATGTTACAGCCTTTGACAGTGGCTCTGCAGGATTTGAAAACTTAAAGACACTATAGAAGTATTTAAATATGTTTACAGCACAAAATAACATAGTAAAAATACTTTATCAGTTATTAGCATGACTGAATGATCTCCCCAAGAATAAATGGCACGCTTGATCCCAGCACTACAGGGATTCACAGGTCGAGTAACAACAGATGCAATCCCATTAGCCCCACTTAAATGACCATTTTATACAGAAGTTAAAGTGGGAATAGAAAAATCCTGCCTGATTTCACACTGTACATGCTGTGATTTAGTGCCCAGCAACTTTTTAGTCACACTCTGGTTTTCTATCTACCTTCTAGGAGTGTCCGTTTTTATTCTCCATCTAAATGGCCATCTCTATTGGCTTGCACAATGCAAAGAGACTAGAATCTTTCTGCTATGCTCATATCCTCCAACCTTTAAAAATAAATTGAGAATAAGGCTCTTAAATGCAGAAAGATGCAGCCTCCTTCTGTTGAGATAACAGGGTTGAGCTGGTGGCCCGGAAGGTACTTGCAAGCATGGGCAGCTGTTAGTTGAACTAATAAGGTCATCAGAAAGCAGTGAGCTCAATAAACTATGCCCTTTTATTTTTATTTTTTTAGTTTCCATAATTTTGATCCCATGTGATCAATGAAGGATGGTATACTCATTCTACCATAAAGGAAATTATGAGCAATTTATTTTTAAATAAAATGTAAACCGCAAACACCTGTGATTTCTTTTTTTTTTGGTGCTGGTTATATGTAGGTCTGTTAAATGTCAGAGAATGTTACAATGCAGAATAAAAACAATGCTGAATACCAGTTCACTGCCTCTCCTTTTGCTATTAAGAAACAGCAAGTATTTCCACTTCTGACAAGGTTACTTATATGAAATCACATTCTTTTTTATCCCAATAATAAAAGAAAGTTGGTGGGCCTAAAACTGGTGTAGTAGATATGGACATTAAACCTCTAAAAAGACACATATTTCTACACCATGTAGAAAGACCAAGACTCTCAAAATAAATAGTGATGTAACATCAGACAAATAGAAAAAACGGAATCTATCTAAGCTAATGCACACCTCGGAAAAAGTAAATGGACCCATGTACAGCTACAGGTTTGGGGCTTCCCTGGTAGCTCAGCTGATAAAGAATCTGCCTGCAAGGCAGGAGATCTAGGTTTGATCTCTGGGTTGGGAAGATCCTGTGGAGAAGGGAAAGGCTACCCACTCCAGTATTCTTGCCTGGAGAATCCTCATGGACAGAGGAGCCTGGAGGGCTTCAGTCCACGGGGTTGCAACGAGTTGGACATGACTGAGAGACTAAGCACAGAGCAGTTATAGGTTGATGTAGCCATTTTGTTTAAAAGGCAGGATCAGGGAGGGAACTATGAAAACTGCTTAAGGAGTGATTATGTCTAGTAAAGGATGCATAAAGCAGGCAAGAAGAAAAGGAAATTTTTTCTGTGTATCTGTATATACATGGGAAACAAATACATTTAGCCATATCAGAGTTAAGTGCCCATCAGACATGATGAAGTATTATGGTGTTGATGCCTTTGATGTAACAGTAGACATTTTCTGGGAGAGGTATTTGATAGTAAATACTCTGAGCAGGTCTAGAAAAGAAGCTAGACTGCTAAAGTCATTTTCATTGATGCTATTTGCACACACCAATAAGATTATACCTACACACACACGCAAACACACACACACACTTTCCTTTTGTGTTTTTTGTGCCCAAATAAAAATGTCTGGCTTTCTCTGAATAACAATCTTGAAACAGATTTTAAAAATACCGCAATGTAATCAATATATTTACTGATGCATTTCTAATATGGTTGGTCAAATGCAGACTGAAATTTAGCCCAGAGCAGAATGACAAAATGGCCATAATTACTTTCAAGACAATTATAAGACTGAAGAAATCAGGCAATTATAGAATCTATGCTCTAAAATTTTCTTTTTCTTTTAGTAAAAAGAACTAACAAAACCAAACTATTCAGCTCATACCAAATCTGATTCATTTGATTCCTGGTGAGTTCAGACCCTGTGGCTGCTATTTCAAGCCTCATTTCTTTTTGACCTCAAATAATAAAGTTGAAGTCATCCAGTTTCCATTCAGCCTTGTTGCATTGTTTACCAGTTTACAAGGCTATATGTTTGCATCAAAAATGTTATAGGAGGAAAACCACAAAAAATCACAAATCTTGGCAATTTTCCCTGTTTTACACAGATCTCAAAATTGTTACAAAACTTGCCAACACTGTACATGCTTGATAGCAGAAAATAACCCAGACACTGAAAATCCCTGTTGCTATTTTGTCACTCCTTATAACAAGAAACTGCTGTACTCCACAGCTGGTTCCTCCCTCCCCTCTCTTCCCTCCATCCCTTCCCCCCTTTATCTTTTTTTTTAATTTTTAAATCTCCTTCCTTCTCTTCCTTTCTCTCCCTCCCTTCTCTTTATCCATCTGGCACCTCTTCTAGTTCTTTCTGTGTGCCAGGCTCTCTTAAGCTTCTCACTGTCTAACAGGAAAAGACACCTCTCCCTAAAGAAACGCTCAAGTGTAAAATACTTGAGCCTGGGTTTCAGCAGTGTGGCAGCAATTATTACTAGAACTGACTTCTTACTTAGACAGACTGGGCAACTCCTAAGCAGAAGATGTCACAAAGTCCTGCTCCACTTTTGATTCCACAATCAAGCTGCCTGTCATGGAAGTGCCATGCTGTCAGAGGAGGGAAGAGACACCTACATTCGCGCCATTCCTATGAGCCGTTACGCCTCAGCTCAGGAATCACCTTCTGTGGAGCATTTTTCTTATTTGCTCTCCTGCTCCATTACCAGTCTGGTTTAGTCTGATTCTCTTTCTTCCCATAGCATCTGTGCTTACCTCTAACTTAGCATTTCCCTCAGTGTAGCAGTCATCTGATAAGAGAGAGAGAGATCTCCCTTTCAGATGATGCAGGCTTTCAGGCCACGGACTTTGCCTTTCACTTCAGTACCCGACACCTAACCAAATACTGGTACATACAGTAACTGCTCAAGAAACACTTGGTGAGGAAATCCATTAGAATCTATATTCTCCAGTTGAGAATCACTGACAAAATCATTCAACGAATACTACAGGGCGTGCACTATATTCTAAGCATTTGGTACAGCGCTATAGCCGATCCATTTCTCATAGAACTATACTCCAAGAGAGGACACAAGTAACAAAGAAAAGACAAATACATTGTGAAAACAACAATTTAAAAATAAAGGGAATACTCAAAGACTGATGGGGGAAGGTTGTTTTAGATTATGAAGCCTCTTAAGAGGTGACATTTGAGTTGAGACTTGAAGAAAGAGATGGAGTCAGTCAAGTGAACAGGTAGGAGAAAATGGTCCAGGCAGAAGAGACATTTAGTATAATGATAAATAAGATCTTGAAGGACATCTTTCAGGCATAGAAAGTTATTTCTGGCAGGCATAGAAAGGAGCTTGCTTTGCCTGAAGCACTGTGAATTAGGGAAGAACAGTGAGAGAAGAGATTTATAGGTAGTGCCAGATTATACAGGACTTTTAAACCAAAGCTAGGAGTTGGGATTTATTCTGTAAGCAATTGGAAGACTTTGAAAGGTTTTCAGCAGGAGAGCAGTATAAGCCAATACTGTATTTATTTCATATAGATACTGTCTTCATCAGTGATGTAGAAAATGGATGGAGGGTAACAAGAGAGGAATCAGGGAAAACAACTAGGAATGGGATTTGAATAATTTAATAACTTCTATAGCCTTTGACGCATATCAGAAAAGTCACCAAACCATCAGGACAGACACTGGCTCATAGGACATGAAACATGAATGGAAGCAAGATAGATGGCTAGTGTTGTAGCATGCAGTGAAAGAAAACGGTAGCATGAACTAAATGGATAAAGATGAAGAGAAGTGAACTGATACTAAAGATATTTGTAAGGTAGTACTGAAAGCTTGCAGAGATAGAATGGATATAAAGGATCCTTGAACAAGGGAGGGATCTTTGGTTAATAAAACTGAAAGGTTTCACTTGAGCAATCAAATGCATGGATATATATTTCATTAAAATGAAGAATAGTCAAATTTGTCTGTTTTGGACCTGAGAAATTTAGATCTGTTTATGCCATTTCAAATGAATAGGTCAAATAAATAACAAGGCTTCCACATTTGAGCTGAGGGTAGTGGCCAAGGCTGGAGACATACATTTAAGAGTTATCAGACTTTATTCAAGCTTCTGGATGAGGCCATTTCAGGAGACAGTAAGGGAAAGAAGCTCAGAGAAAGTAAACCAATGAGGATAAGTAGAGAGAATGTCTTGGGGCAGGAATTTAGCACCCTGGTTAAACTTCGTTTATCTCTTAACTTTGTCAGAAGTTGGTCTGGTCAGAATATCTAGTTAACAAAGTACCCGAAGCTCTCCATTCACCTTGGCACCTTCCAAATTGGATGCTAGTTTTATTGCAAATTGAAGAATACATCCATAAACACATCAATATACCACATATCTGAAATATTTGGGTATGACAAAGGTTTTATATGTGTTTATTTAATCCTGCTGCTGCTGCTGCTAAGTCACGTCAGTCATGTCCAACTGTGTGTGACCCTATAGACAGAAGCCCACCAGGCTCCCCTGTCCCTGGGATTCTCCAGGCAAGAACACTGGAGTGGGTTGCAATTTCCTTCTCCAATAATTAACCCTAGTTGTTTGTGTTTTAAGTACAAAATAGACGCCAGATCATCAGCTTAAAGCATGTATTTGACCATGATGCTTTGGCCATCTCACTCTTTCATGAAACTCACAAATGAAGACCATTGTTAATAGGTNTCCTTCTCCAATAATTAACCCTAGTTGTTTGTGTTTTAAGTACAAAATAGACGCCAGATCATCAGCTTAAAGCATGTATTTGACCATGATGCTTTGGCCATCTCACTCTTTCATGAAACTCACAAATGAAGACCATTGTTAATAGGTCCTTCTGGACATGAGAAAGTGAAAGTGAAAGTTGCTCAGTCATGTCCATCTCATTGTGACCACATGGACTATGCCATACAGTCCATGGAATTCTGCAGGCCAGAATACTGAAGTGGGTAGCCATTCCCTTCTTCAGGGGATCTTCCCAACCCAGGAATAGAATCCAGATCTCCCACATTGCAGGCAGATTCTTTACCAGCTGAGTCACCAGGGAAGCCCTCTGAATAAGAGATATATTTATAATTCAAAATATTTCAACTAATTAGCCTCCTTATTACCTTCACAATCCATACATCCATGGACAGAGAACCAAACATACATGGACAAACATCCATATGGTAATTGTCAGTAAATAGATGATTTGTGGTTCTAATTCAGAATTACATGTCAAAAACCTACATCCTAATGTACATTTTAAAAAACACACATGTATACTATCATGTAAGAAATGAATCGCCAGTCTAGGTTTGATACAGGATACAGGATGCTTGGGGNTATGGTAATTGTCAGTAAATAGATGATTTGTGGTTCTAATTCAGAATTACATGTCAAAAACCTACATCCTAATGTACATTTTAAAAAACACACATGTATACTATCATGTAAGAAATGAATCGCCAGTCTAGGTTTGATACAGGATACAGGATGCTTGGGGCTGGTGCACTAGGATGACCTAGAGAGATGATATGGGGAGAGAAGTGGGAGGGGGTTCATGATTGGGAACTCATTTACACCCATGGTGGATTCATGTCAATGTACGGCAAAACCAATACAGTATTGTAACGTAAAATAAAAATAAATAAATAAAAAATGAAAAAAAACCCACACATTCAATTACATTCACATGTTCAATAGCATCATGGCCCATTATGTTTCTTATTTTAATGTAAAATGATGAGATCATTTGTAAAATCCTAGCATGTTCAGGAGTCAAAATGAACAGATCTTGGATTTCAGAGTATAATTATATATATATATATATACACACATACATACACACATATATATCTGCTTCTTAAAACATACATACTTTTTCTGAATATTAAATGATTTTTTTTGACTATTAAGGTTATAATGCATAGGATGTGACTGATGCCTACCAAATGATTTCAAGAACTCAGTATAATTAGATACAAAGGCGTTTGGGCTTCCTATAAAGAAAAGACTAAATTGTACCCGTAGCTATGTTCCTGTGGGTCACTCTGAACTATCAGAACAGAGAAGTTAGCAAGAAACACATCTTTAGGACAGCAGTATTTTTCATTGTGGTCTGAAAACAACTTAAAAATTATGACTCTTAAAAATTGCTAAAGGCAACATCATTTCTATAATTCCAAATGGTATTAGGGAAGTCACACTAAATGGATACTTAGCAACAAGACCTAAGAGTCTACTTGGGAAATTTTAAAAGAGTTTAAGAGACACAGATGTACAGAACGGACTTTTGGATTCTGAGGGAGAGGGTGGGATGATTTGGGAGAATAGCACTGAAACATGTATACTATCATGCAAGAAATGAAGCGCCAGTCTATGTTCGATACAGGATACAGGATGCTTGGGGCTGGTGCACGAGGATGATCCAGCGAGATGATATAGGGTGGGAGGTGCGAGGGGTCTCAGGATTGAGAGCTCATATACACCNCCGTAGCACAGAGCTTGGAACTCGTCGCTAGCCAACTGTGGAACACAGCCCGGACCTTGCCACTGGGTGACCGCGGCACAGAGCCCAGACCTCCGCGCAGGGTGACAGCGGAACACTGCCTGGACATTGGTGCAGGGCGAGCGCAGCACACAACTCGGACATCAGTGCAGGGCTACCGCAGCACACAGCCCGAACCTCAGTGAAAGGCGACCAAAGCACACAGCCCAGAAATCTGTTCAGGATCACAGTGGCACAGAGCCTGGAACTTGTCGCTAGCCAACCGTGGAATACAGCCCGCACCTCGACACTGTGCGACCGCATCACACAGACCAGAACTCGTTGCTAGCCGACTGCAGAACACAGCCTGAACCACGGAGCAGGGTGACCATGGCACTAAGGCTGGACTTCAGAGCAGGGTGACAGCAGAATTTAGGCAGGAACTCAGAGCAGGGTGACCGGGGCACAAAGGCCGGACCTCGGCGCAGGGCGACCATGGCACACAGGTCGGACCTCGGTACAGGGCCACCGTTGCACACAGGCTGGACCTGTGCCCAGGGCGGCTGCTGAACACAGGCCAGACATCGGCTCAGGGCGACCGCGGCATACAGCCCAGACCTCAGCCCACGGGACCGTGGCACACAGCCCAGACTTCTTGAGAAGGCTACCGCGGCACACAGCCCANCCACAGTCAGCTCCTGGTCTTGTTTCTGTTGACTGTATAGAGCTTCTCCATCTTTGGCTGCAAAGAATATAATCAATCTGATTTCAGTGTTGACCATCTGGTGTATTTACCAAATACAACAGAATACAATCAATGCTATCTTTTGAAGCACTGACATAAAAAGTCATTCAATTATAAGATTAGTTTCAACTCCCAGATCAGTTTCTGCTCCAAAGGCTAAAAAGTTGACACATAGGAAGAAAAGATTACAGAAACAAGAGAAACAACCAATTAACATACATTAAACCAATTAGATTCCCTAGCCATCAATAAGAAACCATTTTTATGTAGAACAGCCAGGTGGGGCTATTTTAACATCCAAGTTCAGCTATTCTTCCAGTTGCTCAAAATATGACTCTTAATAACTATATAAATTGGTCTGTTTTACAGCTGCCTCAAATTTGAATTGAAGAGCTATGAATCTGCCTGCATGGGGGAGCCATGGGTTCAGTCACTGGGGTCAGGAAGATATGCTGGAGTAGGAAATGGCAACCCACTCCAGTAATCTTGCCTGGGAAATCACAAGAACAGAGAAGCCTGACGGCCTACAGTCCATGGAGTCGCAGAGTCGGACGCAGATGAGCACACAGGGACACAACTGAGCACGCACGCACAGGCTTAACTTCAGTGTAGGCAAATTTTAGTTTACTCTTCTCCAGTTCATTAGCAAGGATAATTAATCTCTGCAAGAAGCCTCTAACTTTTAGAATTTGAATGTCACTGGAGCAAAATGAAATAAAAATATTTTATCAAATTGCAAGATTCATAGTACTTTATACTTCCCATGGACAATAAGCTCTTCCTCAGAAAAGTCTGNATAATTAATCTCTGCAAGAAGCCTCTAACTTTTAGAATTTGAATGTCACTGGAGCAAAATGAAATAAAAATATTTTATCAAATTGCAAGATTCATAGTACTTTATACTTCCCATGGACAATAAGCTCTTCCTCAGAAAAGTCTGGGGACTTCCCTGGTGGCTCAGATGGTAAAGCGTCTGTCTACAATGTGGGAGACCTGGGTTCAATTCCTGGGTTGGGAAGATCCCCTGGAGAAGGAAATGGCAATCCACTCCAGTACTATTGCCTGGAAAATCCCATGGACAGAGGAACCTGGTAGGCTACAGTCCATGGGGTCGCAAAGAGTCGGACATGACTGAGCGACTTCACTCACTCAGAAAGTATGGTTTTTATCTACTATAAATATATATATAATCTAGAATCATAACTTTTAACTGTAATAACCAAGAAAAGGAAGAAACTGTTTTAAGATCAGAGTGCCGTGTGATACAGCAAAGATCAATAAATCTTTGCTGATGTGTTATTTATAGATTACATACTTAGAAGACATCTAATAGTTTCTTTAGGCAATACATAGCTATGTTCAATGTCTGCAGGCCAAGTTTAATACAAAGAACAAAGCTTTGTTCATCTCATATTCTCTTCTGCTTGTTAGAGTTGGCAAAATCAGGTCTTAAGTTTTCTGCCCCATATCTTTGGACTATCCCTTTGTTTACACTGTCTCACAACCATCCTAAACAAAAGTAAAAGATATCTCACACATATAACAACTTAACTTTCTGTCTTACCCCTTCCCTTAAAAGGGCAAGAGACAACCTATTTTCCACCTGAAAAACTCCTGTGTGGCTATCAATAACCATCAAATGCCAAGCCTTCTCAAATTTACATAAAGGACAAAACACTCAGTGAAGATCTTATGATTAAATGAAAGCCAATGCTGTGGTTACAAAATGTTACAGCATTTTCTTAGAGTAAAAATTAGAATACTTAAAGTTGCAAAGAACTGGCTTTGAATTCCTTCAACTATGAAATGATTTTGGGTTCAGAACAAACAGGATCGAAATTAAGGGGCTGAAAATTAGTTTTTTTTTTTTTTGAGATCAAGTTTATTTCACAGATTACAACAGTAATACAGTTATGTAACTTAAAATGATTCAAAGAAAACTTGGGGTGATGAACAATTTACTGCCCATGAAATGTTCTATCAAACTACTTAGAAACAAAGTAATCATAGTAACCACTAGTTTACTTCCCCCTGAAGAAATCAGGAAATACATTTTCAACTAAGAAAAGAACTAATATTAATCAAACATCTACTTGCCATGTACTATAAGGCATGTGCCTTATTTAATTATCAATAATGCAGGACTAACATTATTATTATGTCCATTGTACTGATTTAGGCCCAGAAAGAATTATCTTTCAAAGATCATACAGCCTGTTATGAAGTGAACAACTACCTGTTCTTCCCATTATGTCACATCCCTTCTGTCTGTAAAGATTTTAGCATAAACTTTGGGGGGATAATAGTAAATAAAAACTTCTTATCAAAGATAAAACACCTTCAGTAATACACAAGCAGTTTTACAACTTCTCTGAAGAAATGGTGGTTAATAAGTACAGCAGTCCTGGAAAACTTGATGGTCACTAGAGGACCATTCTTTTATGTGAGAGATGTTTGTCCAGACTATGCAGGTCTGGGCTTGAATGCAGAGAATATAGAGTTCCTAATCTCATGGAGTTTACATTTAACATGAGACAAGAAAGAGAGAGCTATGGGATAAGTTGTCAGTGCTAAATTCTATGAAAAATAAATAAATAAAGCAGGCTAAGGGAATAAAGAGGGACAAAGATGTGTTACTGTATCAGAAGGTCAGTCTTCTGGATGACACCCAGAGACTTATGGGCATCAGGTCAGCAATGAGTCCTTTGCCTACTGCTCCCATTTATAAAATATTCTGTGCCGGCAGTAATGCCGCTCCTAGAAGAAACAGGCTGGCATTGCTTTTGCAGAGGCTCCCCGCTCAGAATTGTATGCTGTTTAGTCACTCAGTCGTGTCTGACACTTTTGCAGTCCCATGGACTGTAGCCAGCCAGACTCATCTGTCCTTGGGATTTCCCAGGTAAGGATACTAGAGTGTGTCTCCTTCAGGGGATCTTTCTAAGCAGGGAGAGAACCCACGTCTCCGGCATTACAGGCAGATTCTTTACCACTGAGCCCCCCAGGGAAGCCCCTCAGAACTGTATACGGGGTAGTTATTTCATTAGCAGTAGTATGATGACAACTGGGTTGATGATGGAAACAAACAAGCAATAAGCATTCCTTTTGCATTCCAGGCCCTAAGCAGTGTTCCTGTGTTCATTTTACTGTGTTCAACTATCAAGTGTTATAAAGTCCCAGTTTGGAAAAGTGCAGATCAGAGGTGAGTCATTAACTGGGACACCATGCTTTTTGGGGAATCAGACAGCCACCCAAGTGGTATGAAAGAAGAAGTATAAGCTCAACTTAGCTTCAAAACAGCCATGTGCTACGGTGCAGAGGGCACTGACAAAGAGAGACCCCTGTGGCTCTGGTTATCTAGGAACTTCTGACACCTCATTCTTGACTCCATTCCCCACTCCACCCTAAATGTTCAGGTTCTGCACTACCGAGTTATTTTCAAATGACAAATGTGTAATGGTATATAAGTAGGGCAGGATATAGAGACAGCTAGAGTCAGATGCTGGCTACATACAGCAGGGATACCACCACCCCAATACTCGGATTGGAGCACAGATGGCTCTACTGTGGATACAGTGGGTGGCAACAGCTCTCAGGCAGAAGGAGATGAGAAGTGACTGCATTTATCCCAAACTTGCAAACAACTATTTTCCATTTGTTGAATGGATGAAGTTACTCTCTTCAATAGTTTCTCACAGCATTTAGGGGAAAAAAAAACAAAACACACTCCCCAGCATGCCTTGAATTAATGATTCCTGTCTACCTCTCCAAAAACAACTCAAGATACTTCATTCAACTACTGTGGTTCCAGCAACACAGTCTTTCTTCAGCTCCTCAAACATGACAGGCTCTTTTCTCATGGACCTCTCCACTTGGAACATTTCCCCTCACCCTCAAGCTGGCTGCTTTTCATCCTTCAAGCTTTAAATTAAATGTCACCCCCTTAGAAGGGCCTTTGTTGACCTTACCATCTAAAGGAAATGTAGCTCTACTCCTCCCCTTTATATTCCCTATTACTCACTTGTTTCCTTCATAGTACTTAACGTGATTAGAATTTGTTTACACGCTGCATGTAAACGTTCTTTTTATCTATATTCCTAAAGACTGAGGGCAGGGAAAATGTCCACTTTATACAGTAGTATATCCAAGCACCTAACATAGTACAAGACTCAACAAATATATGTTGAAAAACAGACAATGGAAATGGTAAAATGTTACACTCCATTTGAGAGCAGTGTACAAAATGTACTGGAAATGTGACAGGCAAAAATAGACAAGAATAGTGGCTCTACTGAAAAATATGAGGCTGTTTTAGGGTAGTGGCAATGGGAATAAAATGGATGGATGAATTCAGTCAATCCTGACAATTCTGACAGGCCTATTAGAGCTTTGAGACAGTAAGTGAGAAGAAAAGCATGAGATGGCTTGAACCTGGGCAACTAGGAGAGTGGAAACATCCTGAACAGAAATAGAGCTGTCAAAAAAAGACAACAGATATAAACTATGAGGCCTCAGGGACAGTGTGGGTAAGGAAGCTGAAGACTCAAAGAATGGGAGGTGCTGGGCATCATCCAGGAAATGTGTGACAGCAATCTCTCAGGGAGAGAAGTCTGATCTAGAGAGATCCTAAATGAGGCTCTGCGAGTGAATTCCATGGAGAGAGTGGACTTTTCTATGGTTATAAAGTACATGGCTATCATGTGCTTAGATTTCTAAACTTACCTCACCTTTAAGCTGCTTCTACCCTATTCCTAGATCTCTTTCCAGGAGAGAAACTCAAGCAAAAGAAAGTTCTTATTGCTGATTTTTGGGTCTTCTCTTTAAGTGGACACTCATGGAGATTTTAATTTTAGCTTTACCATCTTCTTTCGCAAGTTTACAAAGTTAAGAAATAATTTTTTTGAAGAAAATTTCAAATACAATAAAAATTTAGTGAAATTAGCCATAATTTGTATATTCTTCAGAAACTATCTATAACTAAGTCAGACATGCTTGAATTTAACATTTAAGTAACAAAATAAAAACATGATTTGTAAAGAGGCAAAAAGCTATTCAACTCCCCCTATCCTGTGCTTCCTGAGTTGATGATGATAATGGTTAAATGATTTTAAATTGTAAAATACCAGCCCAATGAAAATCCAGCTAGACTAATTCAAACCATTCTGAGGACAGAGAACTGAGAAATTTAAATTGCAGCCTGCTCTTCCAATTTGATTAAACTAATGTAAAGATTATGTTTATATAAATAATTAAATGAGGCATTGATAATAAAAACAAAAATTAGAAAACAAAGTTTGTTAAAGAAACTCACAGCATGCATGACCATTAGTAGTAAAAGCTAAAATCAAGCAATGATTTTTAGACTTTAAAATGAAATACAATGTTAAACTAGAAAAGTGCAACATACTTAGGAAGATTGTCAGGTATCTATAAAAGTTAAAAACTAGTGAAAAACTACTGCAAATATTTTCTACTCTCTATATTTTCTGATAGTCATTAAGGTCAATAAATAATTACCTTCAATAAAAGGAAAAAATACCTCTATTGAGAACAACGGTGCAGAAACAAGAAAACACAACCTCAGTAATCTGAGAGCACAATCAAAAACAGAAATCATATTCTACCATTCTACCTACAAGGCAATAAATATTTACATGCAGGTGGAAGAAGTATCACCTTGGTCAGCAAATGAGAAGGTTTTCCTGCAATGTTTCTCAGAAGAAGGGAGGTTTCCCTGTCCAGATAGGAGTGCTTGTGCAGGAAAAGAGAGAAAAACAAAACAAACAAAGGCAATAGAAGTCAGTGGAGTTTCATGAGTTTAAAATATAAAAGTAGACAAAGCAAGAATGATTCTCTACCATTAATTTCATATCTCACCTAAACTCAGTGAAATGTATCTAAATTTAAAAACAGAAAAAAAAAGAAGAAGAAGGGAAGGAAGAGACCCGCCGTGCCAAGAGTCATGCTCTAGCCCACTCCTTGCTCTGGGAAAAGGGATCACACCTGCAAAGATCACGGAGCAGCTTGTCTCCCAGGGCTGTGCTTGCGAGTGCTGTTCATGCAGCACAAATAAGTAGGTGTCAAAGCCCAATGACTAACCCTATTTCTTCCTCTTGTTAAAGCCTATACAAGACCTATATAGCTTTAAATAGTGTAGCCTGAGAGAGGAGGGAAAAAAAAAAACACCTCAGTTTTAAAACTTCTGCAATTACTTCCGATCAGTGATAGCTACACCAAGAAGAAAAGTGTTCATAAATATTTTGCCTAATGGTATAATGTTTTCAGTAAAATTTTATGAATTCACTCATTACATACTAATAGTACTACAATGCCCAAGTAAAGGACTTGTAAATGAATGACATAAACAAAATATTACGAAGTGTTGCACCTTAAATTGGTTAAATTAATTTATATATTTTCATAAAAATGATTTGTGAATAACAGTCCCTAAGTGTCCTTTTCTCCCTTAAAATTGTTTCAGTATTGCAATCATATTTATCGAACTCATATAGTATAAATTGCAGCTTTTTTGATATATGTGTAATTCAGACTTGCTTATCCCTAAGTAATTCTAAGTATTTTTTAATGTTATGTGGTTATTAGCCATCAAATGATGGCACAGCTGTGTGGAATTATATAAAATATTTCACAATATTATACTTTATAAATCTAAGTATATATCAAATTATTATCAAGTTATTCTTGAGAAACAAACTTGTGGAGAGAAAAATAAATACTAAAGCAGCACCTACTCTCATAAAGCTCACTGTCACAGATAATACAATACACTACTTCAAAATTAAAATACTATTACAAAAAATAACATTAACTTAACTTTTACTTGTACCTATAGTATAGTTAGTTTGCTATATTGTATGTCATTGCCTGTGTGTTTTTTGTTTTTTTTTTAGTTCAAGATGAGCCTTACAAGCATACCTGCCCTTTCACCCACACCTAGGTGGTAAAAAAACAGCCAGAACCAAACCAAAACAAAACCCCCAAGGTTTAAAACAAGAATTGAATATATTCATCAATATCAGCACTAACAAGGTCAAACAAGCACAAAGAAAGTCATCTCTAAGCCTTCAATTACCTAGATGGTATAATCTCCTGAAGGTAAATATTAGTTGACTTGTCTATTAGAAAAACAGTAGATAAGCAAAATTTCTGCAAACTGAATTTGAGGTTAGCAATTAGCTAAGACCAGGAAGAATATTGAAAAGGACAACTAAAAAGACCAACTATAACTTTTCCTATTCATTTTTTGTTATTCTTATATAGTGACAAAAACATATTACATGATTATGTAAAACATATAGAAAATAATTTATTGAAAGCCTAGTCTTATTTATCTTACTCACAAAAATGACTTTCTCAGAGATGCCCAAAATGAGTAGAATCTCTCTATTCAGATAATTATTTTTCAAATAAAAAAAAAATTTGCTTGAGGCCATCAAAACCAATTATTCTTTGGTAAATACAGTTCTGTGTGGGTATGAGTTGCTCAGTCGTGTCTGATTCTTTGCAAGCCCATGGACTGTAGCCTGTCAGGCTCCTCTGTCCATGGAATTTCCTAGGCAAGCATACTGAAGTGGATTGCCATTTCCTTCTCCAGGCGATCTTCCCCACCCAGGGATCGAACTCAGCTCTTCTATATTGTAGGTAGAAACTTTACTGTCTGAGCCATCAGGGAAGCCCAAAATAAATAAAACTCTAGACATTAAATTCAAGTTTAAACTTTAAAAAATGTCTTACAAAATTTAGTCCATCTTCAAACTCAAATCACCTCAAGACTTCAAATTACTAAAAAAAAATCCCCAAAACTGTCTGATCAGATTTTATCTAATTGTATTTGTTTAGAGACCCTGAAGTAGAAGTTACTGATTTTAAAATACTGAAGGTTTAAATAAAATAATATTTATTGTGCATAATATTGTACAAAAATGATATTCCTGAAAAACAAGGTTTAAATACTGAACTTAAAAAAAAAAGGAGAGAATCGTGATTGGTGACCCCCAAGCATGACACATCTAAAAAATGAGACCACAAATGTAGCTGAACAAGATCACGAATCACATGTTTGGGACAGGTATGCACTACTCAACTGCTAGCAGGGAGGGAGGTTAGGGCTCCATGTTCCCTCTAACTACAGGGATTGTAGCTTTAAAAACAAAAATCTAGAAACCAGAAGCAGCAAATGCCTTCGGTCAATAAATGCCTTCCTTTATCTATCTTCCTCTACTGGTGCCAGTCACACATGGCTCTAGAATTCCTCAGAATGGAGGTGGGGGTGGAGGGAGATCTGGTTACTGGAGAAGGATGCAAGAGGGATGAGGAGAACAGTGTTCAGCTGGAGGACTGAGAGAAGGGAAAGACACAGTGCTTTGGGCACATCATTAAATTAGTCTGTCTTGGTACATGTTGCTGGTAACAAAAATGCACATAGCTGCATGTAGGGCCTTCTTATCTTTTCTTTCATTCACCACTAACGCAAAGTCAGCAGCCTATTTTTAATTCATTAAAAATAGCCCATTTTCTGTCTTTTATTCTCTTTTTTCATTTACTCAATTATTTATTCAATGTTGAGCCTGGAACCATGCCAGACACAGGAGATGCAAAGGTACCCCAAACAGGCATTACCTGGTCTCACAGAGTTTAGAATCTAACAGGGGGATACCTGACAACTACAATGCAGTGTGTAAGTGGTAGTAAGAGGCAGAGACAGTGTCTAAACCAAATCAGAGGTTCTGCAAAGTATTTCTGAAAAGGCGTAGTCTCAAGTCCTGCAGGATGAGCAGGAGGCAGCTCCAAGCGGGGTGGAGGGCACAGACAGAGCAAAGGGAGGCACCAGCGGCTCTCAGTGCTGGTGGTGCTTCCCTCTGGGAGGCATTTCAGGGGAAGCTGAGAATACTCTGGGCTGTCACAGCGAGGAGGGAGGGGCATTACTGGTATTTACCAGGAGGGAAGTCATAAATACTAGATGCCCTGCAAGCATGGAACAATGCCACAGAATTAACAACCAAAGTCCCATGTCACACATGAATTTGTAATGTCCTTATATGGAAAATCGTACAGCTGGGAATTTCTGTTTATAACAATCTGAGTTTCAAACTCAATAACTCCATTTTACATATAAGCACAAAGTATTTCTGTATAATTCTGATACTCAATGACTATTCCAGGAATGCTATTTAATTACCAGAAATTGAGGGAAGCCTGCACTTAATTAATTCTGTTCAACATTTACCAAGAATTACTCATTACATTGGGAAATCATTTCACCAATGGAAAATCAGCTTGAAGTATAAAAAAAATTTGCCAGTACCAAAACTGGTAGCATCAGTGTGCTATCTGTCACATGCAAGTAAATAAGAGTTTTGAAACTGCTTTTTAACAGAATTAAGAACTAAATTTAACTAATAATGAAAAGAAATGAAAGGCTGGAATTTCACTGAGTTTCATTAACACAGATGGTGTTAAAATATTTCAATTGCTTGTCTTTCAGAGTTATTTAAAACACAGCACAATGAGAATCTATAATGTAAAAAGTCAAATGTAAAAATTATTTTATTACTACCTAACCCCATGCTACAAGGCAGAGAATAATTTTGTCACTACAGTTACAAATAAGAGTCATTAAATTTGCCAAGAATTTTGCACTTCTTCATTTTCTTACGTGTCATAGTATGTTTCAATTCTGGGTCCACTCATATTTCTTTTTCCTGTAAAAATGACTTCTGATCTCCCTTTTCTTAAATCCATGGTTCTTAATTGTAAGTAGGTGTAGGATCTGATTATTTTTTCGTGTATTTTAATACAGTTTTTAAGTGGCCAACCACTTAAAAATGAAAATATATACATTAAAATATCATAAATTACTTTTGGCTATTTCTCCCTCATACTAGGTGATAGGGCATTAAAATCATTATAAAGGAGGGGGGGTTAGGTAAGTTACATTCTTTATGAATTTCATTTGGTATAGTAAAGATAATGTTATAAATTATTTGTCACAAGATACAGGTATTGGGGCTGAAAGGACTGGGCACTGCTGCCTGAGTGGAAGAGATGACAATGCAGATATGATTAGTAAGTGTGGCTGGTACTTTGGAGCTTAGGGGACAGGCCAGAGGTAAGGTTGGAGAAAGTTTTTCACTAAGCAGGATATAACCCAGTAGTGACTTGTGAAATCAATTCACTGGGTTACTACCAGTATTTTTAAAGGATAGGAAGAGAGGGAGGAAGAGGAAGAGGGGAGAGGAGAGGTCAGAGGGAATCTTATTCAACTGGGTCGGGGGTGGGAATTTTTTTTTTTTTCCAATGCTTCATAGATGACCCTGAAACAGCACTGTCTAATGGAAAAACAATACGAGCTACAAATATAACATTTTCTAGTAACCACCTTTTTTAAAAAAGTAAAAAGAAGATGGTGAAATAAACTAATATTAGCATCTTTTATTTTTTTGTACTAAGTCTTTGAAGTCCAGCATGTATTTTTATCTTTATAGTGCATCTCCATTTGGATTAACATTTGGAGTGTTCAATAGCCTCATCTGGCTAGTGGTCACCGCATGGAACAGCATAGCTCTAAACGTCCAGGTTCATTAATCAATGACCAAAGGAAACATTTTTAGAGAAATTAGGTTTCAGTTACGTACTGGTGCAGAAGTCATACGCTTGATATCCCCATTCTGAAGAACAGTTAAATTTAGTAATATCTTGAGAAAGTTACAGAAGCACTTAGCTTAAGAACAAAAAAGAAAGTATGTGGTTCAGGTTCCAATATAAAATTTCTCTATACCAGATACGCTATCACCAACATGATCTTACCATGAGTATTAATATTCAATGGTACTGTATCATACAGTTGTTCATGTTTCTGCTCATGTATTTTTTAAGCCTGGTTTAATTTTTATTCAAAAAATTGAGATATATGACAAGGTTTAACCATCAGGAGTTCTAAAGAATGCATTTCTCTTCACTGATACTTCAGTAGTCCCAATGGACATGATTACAGAACTTACAGGTGTCAGTTCAGCCTGTTCTTCTGTGAAGTCAATATGACGCTTGGCCTGCTTGCTGGGACATCTCAGGGAAATAGCATGCTGTGAAAATGCAGGAAGGAAGAAAATGATAGGTAAAGGAGGTGGAAAAGGGCAGTTCTCATTACCATGCAGGAAGAGAAAAGATCACTGAAATGAACTGTTGAAACAAAATAGCAATGAAAAGTTGCATGCACGTCATTGTATTGTGCAAAAATAGAAAAGGTAAGAACCTGATGACTCTAACCCTTTACAGTTTAAAGGTAACCTCACTCTTCTTCTGGACAGTAGAGCTCTATGGCAGAACTACCCAGAAATACCTTGTCCAGTACCAATTCATACTTCTGAATTCCAAATGGGCCTTAACTGCTGTTCGGCAGTATTCGCTCTCTTCTCTCCTATCATTCTCTCTAAGCTTGTTCTAAGTAGTTTCCAAGTTCAAGTTCCTGGTTTCACTCTTTCACCTCTTCATATGCCCTCACTTCCCTCCATTTCTAAGGAAACCATACCGATCTATCGTGACAATCTTCATCTCTAAAAGGTATCTTACAGCTATGTCCATATTCTCATCCTTCTCTCCAGTTCCACGAGTTAATATCTGCTTCTCCCCTCCAAAGTTACACCATGTCCTAGATCCCACTCATTCCCCCTCTAATATCCCAGTCTCTGACACTCAACTAGTCCAGCTTATTGGGGGTGGGAAGGACAGAAAAATAATTCTTTTGGGTACCTTCCTCTTGTTAAATTATTATTTTCTCCTTTATACTGCCAAGTTTCCTGAATTCAGCTACAGTGTACCTCTTGCACTTATAATTCCCTGCAATCTAGCATCCACCTTTCTTCTCCAAAGTCTTCATCCTTTGAGTTGTAATGCATCCTGTAATTCATTCTCAAAGTCATCAATGACCTTTTAACCAACATTTCTGTCTTTCCTCTCATAGTACTTGCTTTACTGTACTAAAACTGCTTTGTCTGTTCTGACATCCCTCTCCTCATACAATAAATTATAATCTCATAAAGACACTGTGTATTATGTTCACAGTTTTATCCCTTACAGCCCAGGTACTCCAGCATTTATGGAATGTAAGAATAGCTATTTCTTCTTGGCTCTCATGACACAGGCTTGGCCAGACTAAGACTGATTTTGCTTTCCTCTCTCTACATTTTCTCACTCAACATATTCTATAACACCATGTCAGTCACCACATCAATGGGAGGCCTATCATATCTATATTGCCAATATCCTGATTCTTAGGAAATGAGTACTTAAGTATTAACAGCCAAAAGGGCATGAAAATGCAACTAACTCTCAACTGGTTATGGGGGAAAAAAAAAAAAAATATATATATATATATATATATAAAATAATACAGTAAATGTGGCAAAATGTTAAATTACTGAACATGAGTAAGAGTTTCATGAGTTCTTTATACTATTTTTTCAAATTTTTCTAAGTTTGACATTATCTCAAAATAAAGTTAAAAAATAAATCTATTCTCACTAGGCTCAGTCTCACACAAGCTCCCATCATATTTCCAAATGCTTACTGGCTAGTTTAAAAAAATCATTATCTAAGGTGTTCAACAAGAGATGGCCATGTGCCATGTTAAACAGTATGATGGAACATTATTAGTTATTGAAATTCAACACATCCTTACCAAAAATGAATATGCACATGGGAAGTGTCAAAGACAATGTGGACCAATTTTTAAATCTTTACTGAATTTGTTACAATATTGCTTGTTTTACGTTTGTTTGCTTTTTTTTGGCGGGGGCTAGGAGGCATATCTTAGCTGCCCGACCAGGGATTGAACTTGTACCCCTTGCACTGGAAGGTGAAATCTTAACCATTGAATCACCAGGGAAGTCCCCAATTTTTACTTTTTATCACTACTTTCATAAATCTAAAATCTGTGTTTAAAACACATATGTGAATGTGAAGGTCAACTCACATAAAGTTTGCTCTACACCGTCTCAGTTTCAAAAAGTTTCATTTGTTACAAAGCTATCATGTTCTCTATCAATCTCTTAGAAACTCCACAAATCTCTGCAAAGTAAGTTATGAATCACTACTTTCTTGAACTGAACCTATAACACGTACCATTTATGAGCCAGAATCTTGTTGGGGAGGATGTATAGAAAAGCAGTGATCTGATATATGAGCCATAATCAAGAAACAAATGACCTTCTATCAGAGTCATGGTTACAAAATACAACATTTTCTTTTGGTAGCTAACACTTTAAATAACAACTGGAAGAAAGTGGAGGTTTGTGAACACATATTAATGTTTCAATAAAATAGATTTACAACCATCTTGTACTGAGGTTATGCGCTCTTCACAAATATTAAAAATAAATATAGCATGATGGTTAAGAATCTAGACCCTTATGGGGTAGCCAGAATGCCTGGGTTCAAGCCCCAGCTCAGTAATTTCCTGGCAATATGACTCTGGGCTTATTATTTAACCTGTTTCCTCATGTGTAAAATGGTGTAAAGTGAAGTGAAGTTGCTCAGTTGTGTCCGACTCTTTGCGACCCCGTGGACTGTAGCCCACCAGGCTCCTCCGTCCATGGGATTCTCCAGGAAAGAATGGGTTGCCATTTCCTTCTCCAGGGGAATCTTCCCAACCCAGGGATCAAACCCCGCTCTCTCAAATTGCAGGCAGACGCTTTAACCTCTGAGCTACCAGGGAAGTCCTGGTGTAAAGACGGCATTTATCTCCAAATGTTACTATAAAAATTAAAGGAGTAATAATAACATTATTATTAGAAGAAGAATGGGAAACCACCAGCCATTATTTGAATTTTATTTAAACCTCAATTCATTTAGATTACAACTAACTTATAGTTGTTAAATTTTAACAACATATTCAGGAATATACTTAAACGCCACCAGATGGGGATGTTACTACATAAATCTCTTTGCCTTTTTTCTACTGCCCATGTAGTTCTGGCTCTAGGCTTGGATCTGAGATGCACTGGCTGGTCTAGCCTTGTCTGGATTCTCCTTCAGTTTTATGATGAAGTAGCAAGGTAATGCTAACGCTGTAGGAGCTCTACAACCAGACTGCCTGGGTTCAAATCCTCGGGAAAGTTACCTAGTCACTTTCTGCTTTAGTTCCTTTCATTGTAAAATAGTGGTGAAAGTGAAAGTCGCTCAGTTGTATCTGTATCCGACTCTGTGACCCCATGGGGTGTAGCCCACCAGGCTCCTCCGTCCATGGGATTCTCCAGGCAAGAATACTGGAGTGGGTTGCCATTTCCTTCTCCAGGGGATCTTCCTGACCCAGGGATCGAACCTAGGTCTCCTGCATTGCAGGCAGACACTTTAACCTCTGAGCCACCAGGGAATGGTACCTATTCTCAAGGCTCTGTACAAACTCAGTGTTAAGACATGTAAAGCACCATGCCCAGCACAGAATAATCAACAACACAGTAGCTGATATTATTTTCTATTTCCCCTCCTCTTCTCTTTATTCCTCTCCTAGTTATTTAACTGGCCATTATATAGCCAGTATAAGGTTCTTTACCAGCTCTCCCAACACAAAACAAAACAGACTTAAACCAAATAAAAATGCTTTTTCGCTTTCAGGTATCTAAGAAATCCACAAAACAAGGATCAGGGCATATATGCCAGTGTTGACTGGGTGGTGTGTTTGTACCTATCCCTCCATTACCTTCCTAGGCCAGTGAAATCTAGAATTAAAACACCAAGTTGGTACATGTGGATAAATTTCAGTGAGATGCAGCAACATAGCCATTAGAATTTTAGAAGAAATGTAGTTGTAATAACTAGTAACTCCAGTCTTTCAGATAGGTAGCCCTCTTAAAATTTCAGAAAGCCCTGAGCTCCCATCTAGTTATTATCTCAGAGCAAAAAGTTGCTTTCTGAGAATAACTTGGGACCTCAATGCCAATGCCACCTGTTATTACAACAAAAACAACTGCTGTTTTCTTTCCAATATCTCAAGATTTCTGCACACATTTATTCTTGAAATAGTTCTGGAAAGTGAAAGAATTAAAGGAATTACACTGAAGCTATCATATGCTATGTTGGATATCACATTATTAACATACTGGTATATCCAGAGATTTCATTTAAAAAAACTCTATACACATGAGAGGAAAAAAAACCCCACAACACTGAAAAGCTTTAGTAGTTCAGATATTTAGGAATTTTTCCTATCAAAATATTTACAATACATCATCAAATATTCTTAAAGATTCAGCAAAACTTTTTGAACCTACCATAAGCTTCAGTAAATGTCTCTAAAAGCATTTTCATTTTAAAAATATATTTTTGTGTATAAGATTCCAGAGGAATCTTAGTTTAAATCCCATCTCTTAGTTCCCAGAGGAACTTAGTTTAAATCCCACCAGAAAATAAATATATAGGTATATTATAGCACTAACCTTTTATCAGTAAACCCTACTTTATATAAAATTTATAACATGCAATTACTATTTAAATTTGCAAACTGCTGTCTTATTAAAAAGTATTGTTTTATCTTTTAATGTGAATAAAAGTACCAGTAAGTCAACTGTTAACATTTATTTTGCATTGCTATAGAGTCCGTATTAGATGTATGGTATGCTATAGAGTCCGTATTTAGATGTATGGCAAAGCCAATAGAGTATTGTAAAGCTACAATGAATTCTAAATTTAAAAACAGCAAATGAACACTACTCATGGATTTCATAACAATACTAAAATTATTCTGTAATTCATTTTTATGTTTATCCATAGAATAAACTCATATTTTTATGCTAAATCAAACATTCAGGAAATAATCATTTTTGATGATCAGCTTCACTTTATTTTTAAGATACTGAAAAAAGCTGGGAGGCAAATGTTATAATTTTGGAATTCAAAAACAGACTTCCCAGTTATCTGACTTACTTAATCCCCTCTTTGGAATAATGCCCCTACCAAAGGGATAGTTGGAGGCTTAAATGAAATAACATATGTGAAGTGCCTGAAAGCACAGTATTTCAACAAAAGTCAAGAAAGAGAAAGGCAAGAGAAACAGACTTACTCTTCCTGATGTGAAATTATATTATGCCTAGCCCCGCTGGCTTCAGAGAGCAAGGAGGTAGAAAGAAAAGCTATAAAATTACTTTGTTTTCAGATGGGTGGTTTGAATACCCACATCCCCAAGATGCAATAGTACCAATATCAAATTGATTTTTCTAACTGGTATTAGTGTCACTAAACTTCAGTGAGAGTAACTATTCTGTCCTAGGTTTCTTTAGAACAGGTATAATTACTGCCTCTAAAGAACTTAGAGGTGTTTAAAAAAAAGTTTCACTATCAGATTTTCATATGCTACTTCACCTGAAGCACCCTGTCTTACCATCTTGAAAGAAAACTGCTGATAATTTTAGAGTACAGAACTTCTAGACAAAGATGGATTGAACACATGCATATATTTAAATGCTTCTTCAAATATCTGATTGCTTCTCTTTTGAGCCAAATAATGTTCTAGGTGCTAAAGATACATTAGGAATCATAGAAAATTTTTGAAAATTCCTCTCCTCATGGAGCTTACATTCAAGTGGAAAAGACAGACAAGCAAAATTTTTAGAGTAAAACAAAGTCAAATATATAGTATTCTAAATGGTGATAAACAGAAAAATAAAGCAGAAAAGGGAGATAACAGGCTTCCCTGGGAGTCCAGTGGCTGGAAATCCACTTGCCAAGGCAGGGAACACAGATTCGGTCTCTGGTCTGGGAAGATCCCATACACCGTGGGGCAGTTAAGCCCTCCACAACTCCTGAGCCCCCTTTGCCTAGAGCCTGTGCTCTGAGTCACCGCAACGAGAAGCCCACACACCACAACAAAGAGGAGCCCCTGCTTGCTCCAACTAGACAACAGACCAGCACAGCAACGAAGACCCCGTGCAGCCATAAATAAATTAAAAATTTTTTAAGAAAAGGGAGGTAAGTACTCACAGGACAGAGGAAGAATTCATTTAAAACAGGGTGATCACAGAAGGCCTCACTGGAAAAGTGACATGTGAGCAAACTCCTGAAGGCATTAAAGGGGTACTGTCTGAGGAAGCGTATCCAGGTGGGGGGTGGGGTGTGGGGTGTTCAGGTAAAAGGGCTCTGAAGCAGGCTCTGACTACTGGCAAAGAACTGACAGAGCAAGAGAGGGAGGGAAGAAAGGAATGTAGGGGCAAGCCACAGAAAGCCTATCTGGTACGGCCCTGCAAGGATTTGGGTTTGAAAACAGGTAAGATACAAAGCCTTTGGGTTTGAAAACAGGAGGGGCAAGATTTGACTTACCTTTAATAGGACCACTCAGGGCTGCCATGGGGATAACAGACTGTTAAAGGAATGGTGAACACAGAAGACTAGTTGTGTGTCTCAAGACGATGTTGGCTTGATGGCAGTGAAAGTGGTGGGAAGTGATCAAGTCTAGATATATTCTGAAGTTAGGGCAACAAAATTGGCTGCTGGATTGGAAGGAGGATGGGGAATACAAGAGGAGATAAAGACTCCAAGCATTTTGCTGATAAACTGGAAGGACATGATAGCTGTTAACTGAGATAGAGAAGACTGTGGGAGGAATAAGTTTGGGAGAAAAGATCAGGACTTCAGTTTTAGACCAGTTAAATCTGAGTTACTTTTCAGATGACCAAATAGAGGTGTCAAATAGATGACCAAATAGATTAGAAAGAGGATGCATGAGCCTGGAGTTCAGGGAGAGACACTGGCTAAAGAAACCTGTATTCCCTTGAATCTAAAGATGATTTAATGCTGGTCCTTGATCTTTATCAGAAACTGTCAACAGACAGCTCTGCATAACCCGGTTTTACTGCCGTATTGCTAACAGTGAGTGATAGATGCTAAATGACTTTTGAACATGGCTTCTCAACCTTGATGGTATTTTGGGTCAGATAATTTTGTTGTGGGGCCTGTCCTACTGCAGGATTTTAGCAGCACCCCTGGCCTCTACTTACCGGACATCAGTACCACCCTTCTATCGCTGATGACCAAAAATGTCTCCAGACATTTCTGAGTGTCTCCTGGTGGACAAACTAGGTTCTAGTTGAGAACCATTGTTATAGAGGGATTAGGATGTAAGTGGGGTTAGTGTACCTTAAATAAATGAGATGGGGATTAAAACTGGGGAGTTGTCAGTGTGTAAGATCACCAAAGGAGTAGACAGAGAGAGGGCAGTCTGACGCCTGCACCCTGGGGCACTACACGGCAAAGAGACTATAGGCAGGAGGAGACTGTGAATAGCCAATGAGGCAGTTCTACTCCCTCCATAAATCCTGCTAAAAGAAAGAAAAAGGATTTTGTTGTTGCTGTTGTGTTAAAGACAAACTCATGAGAAGACATGACAAAAATCTGGAAGCGAGAAGCATCTGGTTGAGTGTACACAACTCAGAATGCCCAAGGAAAGCTGAATGCTAAGCCAAAACTGGAGAAAAGCAGAGAAGCACCCCAATTTACATTTTGTAACCTCAAAGCGAAGCAGCAGAAGTGAAGATGGGACTAAACGCAGGATTGGCTGAAAGCATATTTAAGAAAGCAATTAATTCCCAGATTTTTCCTGCCACCAGCAGTGGTCTCAGGTTCAGACTGATACTCATTCATAGGACCAAGAGACCACAGCTTGGCACCAGGCTCACTCAGTTCTGCAGAAAGACAATGTGCTAACATGTGACAATGCTATCTTCAGAAGGGATTTACACAACCCACCAGGGGCCTTGATGGACCCACCATTGTAAGAGAAAGAGATCATGTGAATAAGCACAGGCATCACCCTGGCCTAGGGAAACTTCACATTCCACAGGAAGCAGCCATGCATTTTGACAGCCAATGTGTGTAGATTCCAGAGTTTCTGGAGACATATGTTCATGCTCACTTACAAGAGTCACACACTGCACACCATGATCAAGCATAGTGTCTTTTCATAGGCTTCTAGAGTTCACTCACAGTCTTCCTGGTCCATATGCAATCATCAATCAGGGTCAATTTACAATAAACAATATTACTTGGATACATTCTATATTAATCAAGTTTCTAGTAAAAGAATGCCAGGAAAAGGAAAATCCGAGGTTATTTCCCATGGGAAAAAAAAAGGCTCAGATCTGCTATTGTTAAACCTTTCTATTTAACACAGTGATTCTCAAATGGGGGCAATTTTGCCTCCAGGGAACATGTACCAATGTCTGGAGACTTTATAGTTAGAGGGATGTATGCAGTTATGGCAGGCTTCCCTGGTGGCTCAGAAGGTAAAGCATCTATTTGCCTGCAATGCGAGAGACCTGGGTTTGATCCCTGGGGTGGGAAGACCCCTTGGAGGAGGGCATGGCAACCCACTCATGTTCTCGCCTGGAGAATCCCCATGGAACCAGGAACCTGGCAGGCTACAGTCCGTGGGGCTGCAAAGAGTCGGATCCAACTGAGACTAAGCACAGCTCAGCACAGCACATGCAGTTCTGACACCTAGCAGACAGGTGCCAGGATGCCGCTAAACATTCTACAAATGCACAGGAGAGCTTCCTACCACAAACAATTATCTGGCCCAGCATGTGAATAGTGATGATGGGTGAGAAACCCTGACCTAGTACGATTAAATGGAAGGTCGTGTTGAGGACCATTCCATATCCCATGCCTTCTTTCCCAATGGGCTGTAAAGCCCTGACAACAAAGTGCATGCCCTCCATGCAGGGGACTGGAAGAGTCTTCTGTGGAGCAGCTTACCCACCAAGAGAAAAGACCTAAGAATGATGATACTAGAGTAAAGATTTCAAAAGACAACAAGAATTTTAAGAAGATGAAATTAATAAACACCAATTTTATTAAAACCAAATAAAAGATTTAATCAGCTGGGAGAAAGTTTGGAGTTGAAATAGTAATAAGCATACAAATACTACTTTAAATTTTAAAGAATTCCAGGAAAAGCAAAATGTAATGTCCCCAAAAGGAAATGTAATAAAAGTATATACAGTTTAGTAGTGAACTGCAAGTATACAGGTCATGATAATATGAACACTGAATAGTTACCCAACCAAAATAAATTGGAAGGGGAGAGGAGAAAAGAGGGGAACTGTCTAAGGAGCACTATATCCTCATTTTCCAGAGTGAGAAGTCAGTAACACAAACAACTGAAGAAAAAAAAATCAAGATACAGCAATATAACTGTAGATTTAATGATAGGTAAATACACCAAGAATCAGCTAAAAGAAAAGAAAGCGCTTATCCCTGGAGCAGAACACAGCACGCATGTGTGCCATGTGTAGCTGAGTTTTTTGGGGGTTTTTTTGGTAACAAGTCTCTTTAGAACTTCATGACTCTAACTCCATGCATGAAAAACTAAAGTATTTTTTTTTAAACTGTATTTGAATCTGGTGGCAATTTAATACATGGGGTTGGGATCTAGTAAGCCTCCTTCAGTTTTCTTAGCTTGAATCAGAACAGACTAGATCCATAAAAAAAGTATACTGAAACAAGTTCCAGATTTGTTAAACCACTTTTCTACCCATCTTGGCAAGGCAAAAAAACAGGCTGATGGAAAAAACTTTAACTCCTTTCCTTGTTTTATCCTGGCTTACTCACCAAACTTTACATTAGGTCTTATCTTAAATTATTATATCATTGTACACTGGCATTCTTGCCCATGGATACCACTCGATACCATGTAAAGTGTTTGCTAGAAGACTTCACTTTTTACTTTATTTGCTCTTCAACTGTTACTTATAACGAGTGTGCTTTTACTGAGGGAACTTTTATAACGAATGTATTTTACAGATGGAAACATACACCGAGATTCTTAATTAGCTCATAACCTGCCCTCATGCCTCTTGACCCAACTCAAAATAATATGATTGAAAAGAAAGAACATACAAAGCACAGGATAAATAAGAAAGCAAATCTCTAATAAAATATTACTCATATCCCAACAGGTAAGTCTAAAAGATGTAAGTGATACATGCTAAGGAGCTGGTGCTAAAAATAATGCTCAGGTTTCACAATGGAGAAAGCAGTTTTCTACAGAATATAAACCATTTAGGAAAGTTTCATTAAATAAACAAAAATTTATTCTTCAATATAATTTGCTAACTTCCTTCACAAGCAACAAAACTCAAATTTATCTTCAAATTATCATGATTCATGCTTCTTTTGTGCTCTACAATGCCCAGAGTGAAGCTAGGTAAATGAGTGGATACCAAGAGTTAGTGACTGATAGAAACTAACTAAATTAAATCAATGTACAGATACAAATTTTGAATTCTCTATAAGTCCTTAAACAATGTTTTGTAAGATTTTAACTTAGTACTGATTAATACAAATTATTTCACTCTATTAGAGAACATTGTAGATACACATTGAACAGAAGGTTGGTTTTATTCTGCCCCATCCATTTTCTTTTTTCTTGCTGCTACCTTATAACAAAATTGCTTTCTCCTTGATGAACAAAACTCAATTTAAAAAATTCTCCTTTATCAAGCTCAGCTTTTGCTAAACTTATTTCATCACAAATCCATTCTTTATCCTCACCTCCATCATATCAGAAAAACTTCATCTTTTAAAATCTGTTCATGTCTATCACTTTTGACACTGAACCACAGTATGAAGAAGGCAGACTACATACTATTAGTTCCACTTTACTTATGAGAAATTGAGGTTCACAAGACTGAATAACTCATTTAGGACCAACAGGTAGTGAGACACTTGGAACCAAGTTTTCTGACTCCAAGTCCAGTGGTTCTTTCCACCACACTACATCAACTCTGATACTAAAATGGAGTAAACGCTGAGAACTTATAATCTAGGAGAACAATAATGGGGATATGAGCCATTTTCTCAAGTGGCCATTTTATAATAAACATATTAAAAAGCAATTATCAGCTTAATAGCTATCATAATTTTGTAAAATATGAAATATAAATCACATTTCAAGCTTCTTAATCATATTATACAACTGACATTAATTTAAGGACTTCAAATAGTCATAAGACTAAAACCAAAGAAATTAAAATTTTTCTTAATCATCTTTGTGACACTGCTGTATCTGGTAATACATTCTTCTATAGTCTGATTTTAAACCTTAGCTCAGAGGTATTTCTGATAAATTTTAAGTGTAGGAAAAAAACAAGAAAGTTTATTAGAAGAGGATGGAAAAAATACCATTGCCTCCTTAATACTGAAATAACTGGGAAGAAAGTTTCATCCACTTACCTCAGTAATTGGCTGCCCCTGATGTGTCAAATCCAGTTCTTGAGGGCGTGCTACTTTATCAATATCCAAAGAGTCCATGCTGGAGGTTGCAGAGGTGATGCTTGAACGAGAGGAATTACTAATAGAGCGTACTTCAGCATCACTCACTGTGCCTGCTGACGCTGTTCTCCTGTGCTGATTGGTTACTAAGGGCTTGGTATCTTCTAGTACAGACTGCTGAGCAGCCTCATCCATGCTCAAGGAGGCCTGTTCTAACTGTGCGGTGATGTCATCCAGAGAGTAGTTGGCATGAGACGGTTTAGTTATCCTATTGGACGAAGAAGACAGTCCTTTCAAGGTGCCATGTTTTGATGTATGTCGGCTAGCGGGTAACTTCTGAGTGGGCTTTGTTTCTGTGATTTGACGCTTAGTATTTCCAGCACCGATACTGCTGAGCTCCTGCTCTATTGAGCAAAGATCGGCCATTAGGGCATCCAGATCCACAGTTTCTCCCTGATTCAGAGCTTCTGCAATGTTTCCAGAACACAGTGAATTAGAATGTACACATTCTACTATAAATCAGTCAACAAATGCAGGAGGAAAAGCAAAAAAAAAATTAAATAAATAAAAATCACCCCATTGGGGATAAAGCCCATCAAATACCACAGTTCTAACAGTTTTTTGTTCATTTTAAACTCTAAGAGAAAATTTCAGAAGCAAATAGCCCATCTTTTAAGATTTGTGGTAATCAATAGAGAATAAAATTATGAGTTGAAAGATTAAAAAAAATAGAAAAATTTTATACTGTTCTATTAACCACATCCCTCATACAAGTTTTCACCAGAGGCTCTAAGTGTTAATATGACCATAGCTCTGGTAGAAATGTTAATACCTAAAGATCTGAGGGCATAAAAAGAAAAATGTTAAGACCTAAAAAAATTACAGATTGAAATGTCAGCTCCACTAGGTATAGTTCGTTAAATAAAGGCCAGAAAGGCTAATTTTAAAATTAATAACAAGTAATTTCACTGGACTTTATCCCACTGCAAATATAATAACACAATTAAGTTTGTTGTAGGATTCCATGTGAGGATACACTTTGTCATTACTAATAATTAGGGAACTATCTTAGTTATATTCATTAGTTTTTTTTCTGATCATCTGAATTAGTAATAAAATGCACAAATCAAGAAATATAAGAACTCAGTTATTATGCATATATAGTTTTTATATTGAGCTATTTGGAATTGTTGCTGTATTATTTTTACATTATATAACAACATACTATTTTACATTTCGTTTTCAATTACATCTTACCATTCAAATTGTATATGGAGAAGCGATAAGAAAAATTGGCCATGTTTGTTTCCTGGCGAAGAGGAGATCTTTTTATTGGTTCCGTGGGCTTGTCAGAATCCAAACTCTTTTTAAAAAGAAAGTTTAATGAGTCATATTAAATTCAGGTCTCAATTATAATAAAAGATGAATAAAGTTTATTCTATGATTAAGTGAACTGTCATATAATAGTTAATAAAATCAAAGTTCTTCTAAGTATTAGCCTTGAGGAAAAGCATAATTGGTTTTCACATCATTTTGGTTATAGTTTTTTCAATTTTTAGATATATGCTTACTTAAGGCACTTGACACAGTCATAGTTCAGAGTAAATATCTTCCCAAATACAATGAGTACAGTGGCTTAGCTCATTTTACATAAATTCACTATACAATAAGGTAGGTACATGAATATGGGATGTGAGGATAAGAAATAAAAAGGAATAATGTAGAGAATTTTGTTATCTCCTTCCTCAAAGGAATTTGTTTTTGGTCCAACTTAACCACATTCTTAGAATGAAATACTCTGAATATAAGGCACAATTCTGGACTCAAAACTGTGAGAGCCACGATCTTAACAGAAAGTGGCTATAACTTCAAACAATGATAGAATATCCTGTTCTTTTCATGTTCTATCAAGGTAAGTATAAACTATAACCCAACTACACTGCCTGGACTAAGTCCACAATTATATTCTGCACTTTAGGGTAGGGTGTTTTGTAAGTTAACTCACCACCTCTTTAAATGACCCTTTTTTCCCCTCCAACCTTTCTACAATAAGGAAAATAAGGTGGTTACAACAAAGAAATTCAGGGACAGGGTCAGCAGTTGTTCATTGTCTTTTTAACTAAATATGCAAATATCAGGATTAGTCTTTCAAATCGTTAATTTCTCTAATTATCAAATAGATTTCAAATGAAAAAGAACGTTGAACAATCTTTTTGTAGAATCACAGAATTAGATAGAGTGCTATCTTTTTTATTCATTTGTTTCAACTGAATCCATTTAGATAGTGTCCATCCAGTTTTTAAAGCTATCATCTGAAGGAGATCCACAAATGTTCAGTGCTTTATTTCAAAGTACAGCTAGGAAATTCTTCTTTAACCTCTAACCTAATTTTTCCACTACAAGTTAAGGCCTAATTCTCCTTCTTTCAGTGAAAATGAAGAGTGATAGGTAATGTTTTCAGTAAAACCTGAAGATAAATTTAGGACATATTAAAAGTCAATCTATTTATTAGTTCAAATAAACAAATACTTATTATAATTATCTGCTGTGTCCATGGTGCTGGAGCAGAAAGGGAAATGATAGGAAATATTCCTTGATGCCAAGAAATAGGTACTCTAGTGGAGTGGTTTTTTTAAAAATCTTTTTAATTTTTTCAGTGGGGGTGAGGTGGTGGTGGTGGAATTGGGTTGGGAGTGGATGTCATTGAGAATATGATAAAAGCCATGCAACTTCTTGCAGAAAAATGCAAATACGTATAAAATTTTACAATTTCAGAAGATTCAACAACCACTAGAAACAAAAATGATTTAATATAAAGTTGAAAATCCATTAACATTGTATGATACAGGTGCATGGATGACTATGGTGAACTAAAATAATCAATTCTGAAATTTTGGCCACTAACTTAGTAAAATATTTTTTGAAAATTTCCAAAGTGTTAAAAAGTAACTTTCTAGCAGTGAGGGACAGGGCTTCCCAGGCGGCACTAATGGTAAAGAACCTGCCTGACAAAGACAATGTAGGAGATGTAAGAGACGCAGTTTCAATCCCTGGGTCAGGAAGATACCCTGGAAGAGGAAATGGCAACCCACTCAAGTATTCTTCCTGGAGAATTCCGTGGACAGAGGAGCCTGGCAGGCTACAGTCTATGGGGTCGCAAAGAGTCGGACACAACTGAAGTGACTTAGTGTGCACGCACAGCAGTAAGCAATATTCTCCAACAGTTTTAACCTGTTTTTCTCTGTAAGACAGCTCCATACCTAAAAAAGGATGGTCAAAGCATTAATTTAGGACCCAACATTTTTGATGAATGGCTCTTAACGTGTGTATGTCAGGGAATTTAAAACATACAGAAGGTTTATACAAATATACATAAGATTTTCCTGTATTCAGTAGAAATGTTACCTACAGTGGAGTAGCATCAAGTCTACTTCACGTAGAGTGGCTAGACTTATATCTGCCTGTCTTTCCTCTTTTTTGGCCTCTCCCCAAGGATGGACAATAAAACACACAGTCAAGGAAACCCCTGGGAGTTCCCTGGGTGCCTAGTGTTGGGATTCCAGGCTTTCACTGCTGTGGCCCAGGTTCAATCCCTGGTCAGGGAACTAAGATCCTGCCAGCTGTGCAGCACAGCCAAAAACAAACAAACAAAATGGAAACCCCACCACGACAACTGGCTCTCACATAATTCCCTTCATTATTATTTTCTATTTCCTCTACTTTACTTCCTCAGCACAGAAGTGCATGGCCTAGTCATCATCTCTATGCCAAAATCACTTCTTTTTTTTTTTTTAATTAAGAATTAAACTAAAATGGTTCGGTAACTACAGAAGAGAAGAGCTTTATCACCACAAACGTTATTTCTCCTGATTGGAGATGAAGAGAATGACCTTATGAAATTCTGTGCTGTGCTGGTTGTGCTTAGCCATCAGTCGTGTCTGACTCTTTGTAACCCCACAGATTGTAGCCCGCCAGGCTCCTCTGTCCGTGGGATTCTCCAGGCAAGAATACTGGAGTGGGTTGCCATGNGGTCAGCACAAAAGGACAGCCGGGTCAGGAGGAGGGTGTGACACAGGGCACTGGCACAGGAGATAATCCAGGACACAGTTACTAGTAAGGTGCACAGCGCCTGTCCCATGATGATGTAGTGGAGAGGATGGCAGATGGCCACGTACCTATCATAGGCCATTGAGGTGAGCAGGAAATCATCCAGACCAGTAAAAAAGATGAAGAAATACATTTGTGTTACACACCCTGCATAGGGGATGGATTGATCCTGAGTTTGCATGTTTATCAGCATTTTAGGGATGGTAACAGATGAAAAGGAAACGTCAGTGAGGGCCAAGTGGCTGAAGAAGAAGTACATGGGGGTGTGGAGGTGAGGAGCAGGACGATGAGCAGGTTACCCAGCACGGTGTTCAGGTACATGCCCAGGAACAGGGCAAAGAACACACCCTGCTGCTCTGGCCGGATGGGGAGCCCCAGGAGGAGGAACTCGGACACGCTGCTCTGGTTCTCCCTCTTCATGCTCCTCTCCTGTCTGCTGGGAATGAAAGGACAGTGAAACAAGCACATTTTGATTGCAGCAGGCATATATAAGTGTGTCCTTTCTCTTGGTGAATATGTTAATGTCTGTCTGCATTCCCCTGCAAAAATCCTAAGATGAATGGTATTACCAGGTTTAGTGAGGGAATTACCAACAAAGAATTGAGTTTGATAGAGAAGAGAAACTGGCTCAGTGGCATTTTTCCATCACCTCAGTAAAGAGAAAGTATCACACTTTCTTAACAGAGAAATAGTAAGTTAAATACCTCCCTAATTTCTCTTCTGTTTCTGGACGTACAATCATAAGGTTTGACCTTCAGGTTGTGACATATTAACCCATGGAAATCTGACTTCAAAGTCCTTTCGTATGTTAAGTATAAGGAGGACTGTTCAACAACGAACTCTCGAAGTAAAGTGGGTCAAAAATACACAGCCAAAGAATTTCCTGACAGTCCTGTGGTTAATACTTCTCGTTGCAAATCAGGGGTTGTGGGTTCAATCCCTGTTGTGGGTTCAATCCCTGTTCCACATATAAAGAAATCACATGCCTTACAGCTAAAAACTGAAACATGAAGCAAAAATATATGGTAATAAATTCAGCAAAGAATTTTTTAAATGATCCACATCAAAAAAAATTCTTTAAAATAAGCAACTAAATAGCCAGATCCCATTATGTATAAAGGTTGAAGAAAAAAAAGGAAGCTTACTTGTCAACTGAACTCATACTTTCTAAGAGCTCTATCTTGTAATATCATGCTCTATGAAGCAAAAATATTGCTGGCAGTTATATATATTTTTTCACTAACACTCATATTAATCATTCACCATTGTCCTCCTGATTCAACAAAATCCTCTTGTTGAAGAGTTCCCTAATCCAAAATAAAAACAGTTGCTGCCAAGAGATGTCAAAGAGATACGCCCTGATATGCCTTCTCCACTCATCTTTAAGAACTAGTTTAAAAAAGTATCATAGCCAAAGCACAGAGAAATGCTGAACACCTGTGTATACACACACATACACACACACACACACACAAATACACACCTGCTATTGCAGTAGGATACCCAGTTCTTTTCTGAACTTTATGCTTGATTGATCTAGTTGCCTTGAGTAAGAACTGGTTTCTCAGCTTCTCTGTAGGACACCTGGAGACAAGACTTATCCACTTCTGTGGTCCTGAACCACTCACCAGCGACAGAGAAAAAAGCTTGATCTTCAATTCACCAACTTCAGACATGAAGATGTGAAGACTGTGCTCTGTCCAGGGAGGGGACCAGAGGGGACAGGGCTCCAAGCTCTTGGTTAGAGACACGCATTAATTGTGTATTAATTGCTCAGTTTTCTTGTCTCTCCCTCCAGGACACATGCCCTAGAGCAGTGGTTCCTAAACTCTGATGTTCCCTAGAATTCCCTGGGGAGTTTTTAAAGATGCAGATCCCAGCTCCAACTCCACTGATGCTCATTCTTGAATTCTGCAGGAAGAGAATTCTGATGTACATGGTCCTAAGGGCCAACACTGAGAAAACAGTGTCTTAGGAAGAATGTCATGATGACGCCCCATGGGTGTGAGCCTGAAGGAGATGTGGAAAGACCTCCTCACCGACCCTTCCTACAAGCTTCAAGTTTCCCCTAGTTAAGTCAAAGCTTAGGATGTGAGGATGGAGTTTTTCTCCCAAGCCGAGATGCCTTCTTAGTTTGTTGCCTTTTAAATAAATCTGCTTCATGGTAGAAATCCAAATACAATATGAGCAAGTCAAAGTATTCCCCCTGTCTTTTATTCATTTTTCATACTTATAAAATGGTTTTTATTCATAAAACTTTGCATTTGTTGTCGTTCTATCAAAATGTTAGCTGCTCAGTCATGTCTGACTCTTTGCATCTCCATGGCTCATCAGGCTCCTCTGTCAGTGGAATTCTCCAAGCAAGAATACTGGAGCTATTGTTCAACTCCAGTGTTGTTCGACTCCAGTTGTTGTTGTTCACTAAGCCATGTCTGACTTTTTGCAACNTGACAGCATCAGACTCTGATGCTGAGGGATGAGGATGAGATGATGGCATCTCAGAGGATGAAATGACTGGATGGCATCACTGATTCCATGGACTTGAGTCTGAGTGAACTCTGGGAGTTGGTGATGGACCGGGAGGCCTGGCATGCTGTGATTCATGGGGTCGCAAAGAGTCGGACATGACTGAGCGTCTGAACTGAACCGAACATTTCTTAAAGGATCTACACTCTAAAACAGCACTCTCCACTCCCTGGAAGGTGATGTTAATCATTATTCTTATACCCCCAATATGGAATTGTTTCTATTTACTATACACACCAAATCAGGAGCCTCCAGAAAGTTTACAGGCTCTGCACTGTCCAAAGTCAGCAAATCTGGTAAGGCGATTCATTCTTTGCTATGTATCAATCCTGTCTCCAATTAAATCACAATTCCAAACCTGAATTTTCCCAACATGATGCCCCTACTAGAAATGGTGACAGAAGAAAATCCAAATTAAATTATACAACAGTCAACTCCCCCTCCAAACAAAAAGGGAAATAAAAAAAAAAAAGAAAAAACTCATAAATTTTGTTTTAAAAATGATTAGGATTTAAATGGATAGCTTCTAATGTGATGTTTTTCCTTAATGATGTGGAAATAAGCCCAAGGAAACTATAATACATACTAGAACAAATACTATTAAATTACTCTATTAAATTAGGTACTTTAGGAGGAACATTAAAGTTTCACTCAAACTCCCTGCTCCATTACATCTGATGGAAACTATGTCCTTACAGAACAAATGTACCCTGCCACAAAGGAAAAGGTTTACTCTTCCAAATCGCAGACGTACTGAACAGAGAACACAACTCAGAGCTGCTACAAACCAAGAAGGCCCTGAGTGGTCCTGGCCTTCAGGGACCTTATTGACTGCTCTTCCCACTCTCTCCTCCAGCGACACTGTCCTGCCCGCTGGTGTTCCTTGGAGAGGGTTGAGGGAAGGAAAGGTGTGGATTCTGTTTTGAAGACAGATTGAGAGATGCCTGGCAAACATCCAACTGGCAAAGAAAAAATGAGGAAATTAGGACTCGAGCATTAGAAAGTTTAGTTAGCCTGAGTATTATTTCAAAACTATATGTTCGTTACAGAAAATAACAGGTTAAAACTAATAATAATTTAACTATATCTTAAAGTAGTTTATTTTATCCACGAAGTGAAAATCGGAATAAGGGGGAATGATCCATCATAGTTTATATGCTAGTTGGTTTCATTTCACAGATAACAGTGAATAACTGTGCTTCAGTTACTACAGGTTAAAATGTGTAATACACATAGGAAGGCTCAACTAAACATAATCAATCTATCCATTTAGTATGTTTTAGTATGAACAATATTATATTATTCCCAGTAAGTTTTCCATGAAGTTAATTATTCAAGCATAATTTCCTTATTAACCTTATTCCTGGAAGACATTTTGGTTTACTATTCCATTTCCTCACTGCAAGAAGGAATGATGATCTTTATCAAGAAGGTGGGCTTAGAACAGAGCTTAAGGATTTGAATAAACATATTCCAGGNATATTATATTATTCCCAGTAAGTTTTCCATGAAGTTAATTATTCAAGCATAATTTCCTTATTAACCTTATTCCTGGAAGACATTTTGGTTTACTATTCCATTTCCTCACTGCAAGAAGGAATGATGATCTTTATCAAGAAGGTGGGCTTAGAACAGAGCTTAAGGATTTGAATAAACATATTCCAGGTAGGGCAAATTATAAGAAGCAAAGAAGAAGGTCTGGTTTTGTGAGACCGTCAAGTAAAACAAGAGGAAAGAGTCCTGAGATTTAAGTCAAGGACTAAGGAAGGATCAGGTCATACAGGACCTTGAAAGCCAAGCCTTTTTTTTTTTTCTCCCTCCGGAAGGCAACTGGGAACAACTAAACACAGATGTGAAAGAGGTAAGGGAAGAAATAGTAGTCAAAGAACATGGTAACTGTATAAGTGTACAGAAAAGTGAAAGACCATTAGAAGGCCACTCTGGACATTAGAAAGACATTTAGAGACAATTTAGAGAGAAATTTAGAGTTTAGAGAGAAGTTAGATAGAAATTAGTCTTGAGAGGAAGTACAACTTACACAAGTCACATACTTGGAGTGGCACCCTGGCTATATACCAGGTATTTTTCTTGCCACTCCAAGTATGTGGCTTGTATAAGTTGTACTTTCTCTCAAGACTAATTTCTATCTAATTTATCTTTAAATTCTAAACTCTAAATGGCTTAACATTTCTGGAGCACAGGATGTGTGCGGTAGGCCCATAGAAAATGGGGCTGGAGAGCAGGTGGGGCAACATTATAAGCCATAGCAAAGTTTGGACTTGATGCCACACAGCAATGTTTTTCCAATTGTGGTCTGCTGATGACCTGCATGAAAATTAGCTAGGGTGCTTCTTCTTAAAGTCAGCTTTTAAATGGCCTGCCAAAGGTCTACTCACTAGTAATTTCCAAGAGTGGAACATTTTTAACAATTCCCCCAGGGCTTTGCTTATACCCACAAAAGTCTGAGAACTGCAAGAGTATGTCATAACTACTGGGAGGACTTCCCAGACAAAAGTAATGCAGTTTTGCATGACCACAATTTGGTTAAAGGCAGAACAATCTAAGTAAGCACTCCTGAAGACCATAAAGAAACTAAGCAGCATCACATTCTCCTAAGGAACGTAATATAACTCAATTACTCCTCCTCCATGGAAGAAGCAGTTTCCATGCTTCTTCTCAGAATTATTTAGAATTTCAGTTCTTTATGTCCAGTTAGGTTTCAATAGCTCTAACACAAAAACAGTTTTGAAAACACACCTATGCTGCTTTAATTTGATAAATAATTCTAAAGAAAAACAGGCACTAGAGAAACGGGGCTGTGAAGACTTCCAGGTTCAAGGAGTGCCCCCAACTGTGTAAGATATAACTCTTGCAAAATAAAGACAAGAGGAAGGAAACCTACATCAGACAAAAGAAACAATAAGGAAAAAAATCTCTGTTAAATTTAGTAAGAAAAAAAAAAAAAGAGGAAGAGAACCCATCAAAAAGAGCGAGGAAGTCAGAGCCGAGAAGGAAAAGGAGAGAAATAGGACAACAACAAAAGGTAAAATGAAGTGAGAACTGTGGAAGATAAAGGGCAATGAACTAACTCACTTGAATAAGGCACCAAAAGGGATGTCTCTCTCTGGACCTAAAACTCTAACTTAGTTCTGTTGTGAACTAAACGGTAGCATGTGCAAACTGCCCAAATGGAAACTGAGAACTTAATAAACCAATTGAAAACAGTATAAAGGCAAGGTTGGTAGAAAAGGAGAAAATAAAATAAACCGATTGAGTTTACATGAGCTCTTTACAGAGTCAAGATATTAAACATGTGTGTAGAGCAATATTTTCCTCAGGTTTTAACTTTGTTGGACTTTTTTAAGGCACTACTAAACTTTTTAAAGTTATTAAATGTAATTAAAACATTCTTACACTCTTTTGTTCAGTAAATTCTTCTCCACCCAGAAGCCAGATAAATGTTTATATAAATTTTGTTTTATTTTGCTATTCATTCTTTAATGCATTTACTACATTTTTACCTAGGTAGCTTAGTTTCAGACAAAATGTGAAAGGGAGAACCTAAACTGATTTTTCCCAAAATTCTAAATTTCCCAAGCTTGGTATGGTTTCTTAATTTATATATCTATGCGCTATGCACACACTAGGTTCTTTTTTTGAGGATCATCCTCCAGTGTGAGCTTTTTCTCAAGTAAACATCACTTTATAGCATGTTATTAATTTATAAAGCAGATGAGTTTTTTTCAAAAAATCAGAAGTTGCTTTCTGTACATTCAATCACTTAAATTTTCTCTGGAGGTTAGTGCCCCTCAACAGAAAACAGCCAAGTTCAAAATGGTCATGGTTTCGTCGCTAAGCCATGTCCTACTCTTGTAACACCATGGACTGTAGTCTACCATGCTCCTCTGTCCATGGGATTTCCCAGGCAAGAATACTGGAGTGTGTTGCCATTTCCTTCTCCAGGGGATCTTCCTGACCCAAGGATCAAACCTGGGTCTCCTGCACTCAGGTGGGTCTCCTGCATTGCAGGCAGATTCTTTATCGACTGAGCCACAAAATACCTTGCCTACAAACAGCATTATGCAAGATACAAAGAAAGCAGAAAATATCTTCCATGACTTCGGAGAATGATAACCTTAACTATGGGAGAGGTGGTAAACACAGAGATATCTTCATTAAGAAATTCTCTAAGAACACGGTTCCTTTTGTAGGCCTGTGCATAAAGAAAGCTATGGTCTCCCAAGAGTTGAAAGAGACTGAGAAAGAAGCAAACTGCTATATTATCCACAGACTTCTGCAGGAGCACGTCCAGTAGACAAACTGTCCACGGGGGAACTTGCATGGCCTGACTCTCTGGGAATGAGCTGACACCTGGTACGAAGTTTTGTAAAGTTTCCACATGGAACTGAACTCCCTAAAAAATACAGAGGTGTACTATTCTTGGGCCAGCCACTGTGAACCCCTCCTTATCCAGAGGAAAGAGATACACTGATGGTGGTGACTCACATGCTTATGCCTTCTCTATTTCTGTTTCTGTTTTTTGACAACCCAGGATGTAACTAACACATCCTCTTCATTATCATGTACGTTAACTGTGAGGTAACTAAAGATCATATAAAGCAGCATTAAAAATAAACAAGAGCTCTTTTACAGCTGATAGAGGTTAGAATGCCTAAGAGCTAAAAGTCAAATCAAAGCCAATTTTGTTAACATGATGTTTTATTTACCAAGCACTTAAATACAATCCCTAGTAAAGGAATTCTTTGAACAGGATGAACCATATTCATGCTTTTATTTACACTGGATTTGCATATCTTAAGCTACTAAATCCCACACAGGAACTGCTTATCTAAGTGGAAAAAAACAATCTTAGCCCAATGCTCTACAAGAAACTCCTAACATACTCAGAAATAAGACGTTTTAATGATCAGTTTTACAATTACTTATTACACATATACCACAAACCATAATCTGAAATCACAGAGCAACTGAAAAATAAAAAACTGAAAACAAAAAATAATAAGTGTAAATTTCTTACATTTGTATTTTCAAGTTTATTTCAGAAACTGTGAGAAAATTAGTTTCTGTTGTTTTTTAAGCCACCAAGGGTGTGGTGATTTGTTACACCAGTCCTGTGAAACCAGTATTGTGTATAAGTGCGTGTGTATATATACATATGTGTGTGTGTGTCTGTGTGTGTGTATGTGGCTTCCACAGCTGCATCAGGGATGTTCATCTTACTCATTTTGCTCCACACTTGGGACTTTTCTTTCCTGCTATACTACTGTAGTTATCTCTGGAGGTGAGTGTTAGTAGTTCAGTTGTGTCTGACTCTTTGCGACCCCATGAACTGTAGCCCACCAGGCCCATCTGTCATTGGGATTTTACAGGCAAGAATACTGGAGTGGATAGCCATTCCCTACTCCAGGAGATCTTCCCAACCCAGGGCTTGACCTCAGGTCTCCTAGGTTGCAGGCAGATTCTTTACCATCTGAGCCACCAGGGAAGCCCGTAGTTATTTCTTTGGGATGGCTGATACTGTTAAAGCACTCTCCAGATTTAACTGAAACAGAGGCTACAACTTTACTACTCTCTTGGGTAGGAGAAATTGTCTTGAAATTATTGAAAGCCTCATTAGGGTGGTGGTTGACTACTGTTTTTCTCCACTTTTGTCCTATTCTCCTATAATACAGCCAAATGCACAGCAGGAAATACAGCCCTTGAAAGGACCCCATACTTTGGAAGACAGAGAATGCTAGACAGCTGTAGCCTGTAGCACAGAAGTCATTTGGATTGGATTTTGAATCATCAGTATGAACTCAAGGTTTTCAACAGATAGAGGAAAAGGGAAGGGTAGAAATAGATATTATGTGTAGGTGTGTTTACAGATATGTCCACTGAAAAGGCCTCATAGCAGTAACACTCGAGTAGCAATTAGAATATCTAGATCCCAGTTTGGGGTTACATATTCTACTGAAAAAATAATCAGAGATCCTTAGAACAATGATTCTAGAGAAAATAACAGGATAAGGCCCTAGAATACTGTGCCAGAAAATGTTCAATAAAGATGGGGACATGTCATAAGGACACAAGAGCCAGCCAGAAGGGGCCTATTATCATTTAAGATCAAAATAAATTATGACACAAAGTATAACCTACTGATTAAAGCAAGAATCCACAAATCAAAACTTATATGAGTTATGTCCGACTCTTTGCTACCCCATGGACTGCAGCACGCCAGGTTTCCCCGTTGGTGTCCATCACCAACTCGTGGAGATTGCTCAAACTCATGTCCATCGACTCAGTGATGCCATCCAACCATCTTATCCTCTATTGTCCCCTTATCCTCCTGCCTTCAATCTTTCCCAGAATCAGGGTCTTTTCCAATGAGTCAGTTCTTTGCAGCAGGTGGCCCAAGTATTGGAGGTTCAGCTTCAGCATCAGTCCTTCCAATGAATATTCAGGACTTTCTTCCTTTAGGATTGACTGGCTGGATCTCCTTGCAGTTCAAGGGACTCTCAAGAGTCTTCTTCAATATCACAGTTCAAAAGCATCAATTCTTCAGCACTCAGCTTTCTTTATGGTCCAACTCTCACATCCATACATGACTACTAGAAAAACGATAGCTTTGACTAGAAGGACCTTTGTCAGCAAAGTAAGGTCTCTGCTTTTCAATATGTTGTCTAGGTTGGTCACAGCTTTCCTTCTAAAGAGCAAGCATCTTTTAATTTCATGGCTGCAGTCACCATCTGCNAGGAGGAGAAGGGGAAGACAGAGGATGAGATGTCTGGATGGCATCATGGACTCGATGGACGTGAGTCTGAGTGAACTCCGGGAGACGGTGATGAACAGGGAGGCCTGGCGTGCTGCGATTCATGGGGTCGCAAAGAGTTGGACACGACTGAGCGACTCAACTGAACTGAGACTTTTTTGTCCACTAGACCCTGAGTTCATTGAAGATAGAAACCATGGTCTGCTGTTTTCCTGAAGTTCCCAACATGGTTTAGAGAGCCCTGTGTGATCAGGCCTCGGAATTCCTCTCCTGTCTTATCTGTTTACAGTGTCCTTCTTGCTTTCAATTCCCACACCACACAGACCGTTATTCAATGCTTATTCATCATGTCCTCTCTAACTTCCAACCTCCCCATACAGCCTTCCCTCCTGTTTGCAATGCCCTTTTCCCCCCTCCCTTGAATGCTGTCCCTGAAATCTCTGCTCACTGTTCATTGCTCAGCTAAATGTTACTGCTTCCAAGAACTTAATCTGAACTTCCAGACCAAGGGAGGTTCCTCTGTTTTACACTTCCAAGACAGTCCATGCTTCTTTCTGTACCATTTTTCACATACTGCAGTAGTGTGACTCATACCACCACATTCAGGTATAAGAGATGGTACTATGACTTTAATTTTGTAAGTAAAATTCAATCTGATTCTGAACTTTTCACTCACTAGTGTGGGGGGAAAAATCAGTCATGTTTAGAGTACNCATGGGATTTCCCAGGCAAGAATACTGGAGTGTGTTGCCATTTCCTTCTCCAGGGGATCTTCCTGACCCAAGGATCAAACCTGGGTCTCCTGCACTCAGGTGGGTCTCCTGCATTGCAGGCAGATTCTTTATCGACTGAGCCACAAAATACCTTGCCTACAAACAGCATTATGCAAGATACAAAGAAAGCAGAAAATATCTTCCATGACTTCGGAGAATGATAACCTTAACTATGGGAGAGGTGGTAAACACAGAGATATCTTCATTAAGAAATTCTCTAAGAACACGGTTCCTTTTGTAGGCCTGTGCATAAAGAAAGCTATGGTCTCCCAAGAGTTGAAAGAGACTGAGAAAGAAGCAAACTGCTATATTATCCACAGACTTCTGCAGGAGCACGTCCAGTAGACAAACTGTCCACGGGGGAACTTGCATGGCCTGACTCTCTGGGAATGAGCTGACACCTGGTACGAAGTTTTGTAAAGTTTCCACATGGAACTGAACTCCCTAAAAAATACAGAGGTGTACTATTCTTGGGCCAGCCACTGTGAACCCCTCCTTATCCAGAGGAAAGAGATACACTGATGGTGGTGACTCACATGCTTATGCCTTCTCTATTTCTGTTTCTGTTTTTTGACAACCCAGGATGTAACTAACACATCCTCTTCATTATCATGTACGTTAACTGTGAGGTAACTAAAGATCATATAAAGCAGCATTAAAAATAAACAAGAGCTCTTTTACAGCTGATAGAGGTTAGAATGCCTAAGAGCTAAAAGTCAAATCAAAGCCAATTTTGTTAACATGATGTTTTATTTACCAAGCACTTAAATACAATCCCTAGTAAAGGAATTCTTTGAACAGGATGAACCATATTCATGCTTTTATTTACACTGGATTTGCATATCTTAAGCTACTAAATCCCACACAGGAACTGCTTATCTAAGTGGAAAAAAACAATCTTAGCCCAACGCTCTACAAGAAACTCCTAACATACTCAGAAATAAGACGTTTTAATGATCAGTTTTACAATTACTTATTACACATATACCACAAACCATAATCTGAAATCACAGAGCAACTGAAAAATAAAAAACTGAAAACAAAAAATAATAAGTGTAAATTTCTTACATTTGTATTTTCAAGTTTATTTCAGAAACTGTGAGAAAATTAGTTTCTGTTGTTTTTTAAGCCACCAAGGGTGTGGTGATTTGTTACACCAGTCCTGTGAAACCAGTATTGTGTATAAGTGCGTGTGTATATATACATATGTGTGTGTGTGTCTGTGTGTGTGTATGTGGCTTCCACAGCTGCATCAGGGATGTTCATCTTACTCATTTTGCTCCACACTTGGGACTTTTCTTTCCTGCTATACTACTGTAGTTATCTCTGGAGGTGAGTGTTAGTAGTTCAGTTGTGTCTGACTCTTTGCGACCCCATGAACTGTAGCCCACCAGGCCCATCTGTCATTGGGATTTCACAGGCAAGAATACTGGAGTGGATAGCCATTCCCTACTCCAGGAGATCTTCCCAACCCAGGGCTTGACCTCAGGTCTCCTAGGTTGCAGGCAGATTCTTTACCATCTGAGCCACCAGGGAAGCCCGTAGTTATTTCTTTGGGATGGCTGATACTGTTAAAGCACTCTCCAGATTTAACTGAAACAGAGGCTACAACTTTACTACTCTCTTGGGTAGGAGAAATTGTCTTGAAATTATTGAAAGCCTCATTAGGGTGGTGGTTGACTACTGTTTTTCTCCACTTTTGTCCTATTCTCCTATAATACAGCCAAATGCACAGCAGGAAATACAGCCCTTGAAAGGACCCCATACTTTGGAAGACAGAGAATGCTAGACAGCTGTAGCCTGTAGCACAGAAGTCATTTGGATTGGATTTTGAATCATCAGTATGAACTCAAGGTTTTCAACAGATAGAGGAAAAGGGAAGGGTAGAAATAGATATTATGTGTAGGTGTGTTTACAGATATGTCCACTGAAAAGGCCTCATAGCAGTAACACTCGAGTAGCAATTAGAATATCTAGATCCCAGTTTGGGGTTACATATTCTACTGAAAAAATAATCAGAGATCCTTAGAACAATGATTCTAGAGAAAATAACAGGATAAGGCCCTAGAATACTGTGCCAGAAAATGTTCAATAAAGATGGGGACATGTCATAAGGACACAAGAGCCAGCCAGAAGGGGCCTATTATCATTTAAGATCAAAATAAATTATGACACAAAGTATAACCTACTGATTAAAGCAAGAATCCACAAATCAAAACTTATATGAGTTATGTCCGACTCTTTGCTACCCCATGGACTGCAGCACGCCAGGTTTCCCCGTTGGTGTCCATCACCAACTCGTGGAGATTGCTCAAACTCATGTCCATCGACTCAGTGATGCCATCCAACCATCTTATCCTCTATTGTCCCCTTATCCTCCTGCCTTCAATCTTTCCCAGAATCAGGGTCTTTTCCAATGAGTCAGTTCTTTGCAGCAGGTGGCCCAAGTATTGGAGGTTCAGCTTCAGCATCAGTCCTTCCAATGAATATTCAGGACTTTCTTCCTTTAGGATTGACTGGCTGGATCTCCTTGCAGTTCAAGGGACTCTCAAGAGTCTTCTTCAATATCACAGTTCAAAAGCATCAATTCTTCAGCACTCAGCTTTCTTTATGGTCCAACTCTCACATCCATACATGACTACTAGAAAAACGATAGCTTTGACTAGAAGGACCTTTGTCAGCAAAGTAAGGTCTCTGCTTTTCAATATGTTGTCTAGGTTGGTCACAGCTTTCCTTCTAAAGAGCAAGCATCTTTTAATTTCATGGCTGCAGTCACCATCTGCAGTGATTTTGGAGCCCCCTAAAATAAGTCTCTCACTGTTTCCACTGTTTTCTCATCTGTTTGCCATGAAGTGATGGGATGGGATACCATGATCTTAATTATCTGAATGTTGAACTTTAAGCCCGCTTTTTCACTCTCCTCTTTCACTTTCATCAAGAGGCTCTTTAGTTCCTCTTCACTTTCTGCCATAAGGGTGGTATCATCTGCATATCTGAGGTTCTTGATATTTCTCCTGGCAATCTTGATTCCGGCTTGTGCTTCTTACAGCCCAACATTGTGCATGAAGTACTCTGCATATAATTTAAATAAGCAGTGTGACAATATACAGCCTTGACGTACTCCTTTCCCTATTTGGAACCAGTCCATTGTTCCATGTACAGTTCTAATTGTTGCTTCTTGACTTGCATACAGATTTCTTCAGGAAGCAGGTAAGGTAGTCTGGTATTCCCATCTCTTTAAGAATTTTCCACAGTTTGTTGCGATCCACATAGTCAAAGGTTTTGGCATAGTCAATAAAGCAGAAGTAGATGTTTTTCTGGAACTCTCTTGCTTTTTCGATGATCCAGTAGATGTTGGCAATTTGACCTCTGGTTCCTCTGCCTTTTCTAAAACCAGCTTGNCTTTAAGAATTTTCCACAGTTTGTTGCGATCCACATAGTCAAAGGTTTTGGCATAGTCAATAAAGCAGAAGTAGATGTTTTTCTGGAACTCTCTTGCTTTTTCGATGATCCAACAGATGTTGGCAATTTAAACTCTTTTCTAAATCCAGCTTGAATACCTGGAAGTTCTCAGTTCACATACTGGTGAAGCCTTGCTTAGAGAATTTTGAGTATTACTTTGCTAGCGTGTGAGATGAGTGCAATTATGCGGTAGTTTGAACATTCTTTGGCATTGCCTTTTTTTGGGGATTGGAATGAAAACTGACGTTTTCCAGCCCTGTGGCCACTGCTGAGTTTTCCAAATTTGCTGGCATGTTGAGTGCAACACTTTAACAGCATCATCTTTTTGGATGCTCAGCTCGAATTCCATCACCTCTACTCTGTCTTTTAGGATTTGAAATAGCTCAACTGGAATTCCATCACCTCCACTAGTTTTGTTTGTAATGATGCTTCCTAAGGCCCACGTGACGTCGCACTCCAGGATGTCTGGTTCTAGGTGAGTGATCACACCATTGTGGTTATCTGGGTCATTAAGGTCTTTTTTGTATAGTTCTGTGTATTCTTGCCACCTCTTCTTGCTATCTTCTGCATCTGTTAGGTCCATACTGTTTCTGTCCTTAATTGTGCTCATCTTTGCATGAAACGTCCTCTCGGTATCTGTAATTTTCTTGAAGATACCTCTAGTCTTTATATCTGCTGAGTCACTTCAGTCATGTCCGACTCTGTGCAACCCCATAGACAGCAGCCCACCAGGCTCCCCCGTCCCTGGGATTCTCCAGGCAAGAACACTGGAGTGGGCTGCCATTTCAATGCATGAAAGTGGAAAGTGAAATTGAAGTCGCTCAGTCGTGTCTGACTCTTAGCAACTCCACTGACTGCAGCCTACCAGGCTCCTCCGTCCATGGGATTTTCCAGCAAGAGTACTGGAGTGGGGTGCCATTGCCTTCTCCGAGTCTTTATATCTAGTTTGATATAAATAAACAATAGGCAAGAAAGTTTTCCTTACAGTAAAATGCAAAATAATTAACACAGAAGAAACAACAGACGATCACTGTTACAACCACTGTAGTAACAACTGATTCAGGCAAGAATCATCAGTAGATGCTAACACTAGTGAATAAATATTTGATGAGACATTTACATATTTTCAAAGTATCACCCCACAAATTACTGGAGGTATGCTGCCATAACCAAGTTATTAACTTAACATCACCACTTCTGGGGCAAACCTTATGCTTCCTGAGGGGCTTCCCTGGCAGCTCAGACAGTAAAGAATCTGCCTGCAATTGAAGGCATATTCATTTTGTAGTATTCCCGACAAAAATTCATTACCTAAATTAATCCTGAGACACTTTATAAAATAACTGGCCTGTAGTTTTCAAAACTGTCAACAGTGAAGAGCACAAAGAAAAGTTGAAGATACATTCCAGATTAAAGGAAAGGGCTTCCCTGGTGGCTCAGACAGTAGAGAATCTACCTGCAAAGCAGGAGACTTGGGTTTGTTCCCTGGGTCAGGAAGATCCCCCAGAGTAGAGGATGGCTACCTACTCCAGCATTCTTGCCTGGGAAATCCCATGGACAGAGGAGCCTGGCAGGCTACAGTCCATTGGGGTGGCAAACAGTCCAACGAGACAGAGCAACTAACACTTTCACCTTCCTCCCCTCCCCCAAAGAGGCAGCACAACTAAATGCAATGTTTGATTCTACAGCTGGATCCTGGACCTAGAAAAGTTACATTATATATATAAACATAGCTACAAAGGACAAAACTGGGATAATTGACAAAATTTGATGTGGTACTGTATCCCCCAATGTTACATTTCCTGATTTTGATAATAGTACTGATGTTACATGAGAATATCTTTTGTTCTTAGGAAACATATTTAACCATAAAGAGGCATAATGCCTGTAACTTACTCTTAACTGGCTCATAAAAAACGTGTTTGTGTGTATGTATAGATACGATACTGTTTGAGCTACCAAGGAAGCCCCAGATAGGAACACAGGAATGATAATTAGGCAAAATGTAAATAATAGGTGAATCTAGGTACAGGGAATATGGGAGTTGTTTGTACTCTTCTTAAACCTTTTCCATAAGTCTAAAATTATATCACAATAAATTAAAGAAGAGAGAGAAAGGAGAGAGGGGAGATAAAAGAACAGTCTCTATCCCTCAAGAATTTGTAGTTAGGAAAATAAAATATGTCAACAGGCAAATCATTTAAAATTAAAAAATTGACTGAAGACAACTGCATATTTCTCCAACATATGGTTTTTATTAGGTACGTATGTGTTACCTTTTCTAAACTGCATTTGCTTGATTCACTCAGTAAACGTTTTTAAGGTTATTTTGATCATCACAAAATTAGTTTTCCTTAGTGGAAATAAAAGCTTAACAGCCTAGAAAAATAACTACTCATCAGTTAATTCTTTCAGAGGCAAAAGAATCATTTCCAAATTCTGGATTAAAAAAACAAGTAACGAAGTGGAAAAAAAAAAGTTGATGAACATTACAAGTAGGTCAGGAAGAAATCAGAAAACAGTTCTAAATCAAAGACTAGTGTTTAATCAAATAATAGGGCTAAAGTTAAACATAGATTTTAAGCTGGAGTTGTTTTTAAAGATGTTTTGATTTTTAAGTTTTTGTTACTAAATGGAGAACAAAGGGAGTTAACACTGAAACTCTAGTTAACACCCTGCATTATTCATTAACATATTCCCTGACCTCTTGCCAACATCCAGGGATATGAACTGCCGGAGTTGACCAAATATCCCGACTCAATAAAGCCGAGATGTCTGCTTTCTCTTTCATTAATGTAAAAGTTCTAAGACGTTTATAACATGTAACTATACTGAAAGAACACACATCCAATACAGTTCCCCGTACAATCAACCAATCCATCTAAATAAAAATCACATTGCTAAATTGTAGTTATCACAGAGCAATTCACCAGTGTCAGAGTGAGGGAGGCTCAACCATTTTTCTAACTCCTTTTCATTTTGTTGACCACGTTTCACAATGAATCATCCTCAGATTATTCTAGTAACTTCGGACCAACCTTTCTTAAAAACTCTTTTCATGTCATGATTCTGTTCAAACATCCCACGAAGGTCCCCATGATATTCTGAATTAAATATAAACTCTTAATCAAATGATTTCAGACCTTCTCTGACATGACCTCAACCTAAATTTTCAACTTTGTTTTCTACCCTTCAATCAGTCAAAAAAACAAGCCGTGCTTTCCTATATTGGCCTTTGTTCATGTTTTCAACCTGACTAAAATACATCAACCTGTCAAGAATGACAGAATACATTTCATTCCACTGAAATGACAGTAAACAATTACAAAAGGGAATTAACTGATAAAGGCAGTGAGAGCTGGAGATGGCAAAGGCATCAAAGGACCTGAGATTTCTGGCAAATTTCTGGAAGACAGCAACAGGGAGAATCATCCTGGCAGATGAACCAGAGCAGGAGTCAGAGTTCAAAACAACCATTTATTCGACAAATAAATGTTGTGCCATGTGCCAGACACTATTCTAGAAGCTCAGGAAACAGTTATACATGTGACAAATAAGGGACCAACTAACACTGAACTCACATTTTAGTGAAGAGAGAATATTATTAACAACAACAAAATGAGACCCATGACAACTGTGGTGATAATTAAATTAGGGTTGTGTGGAAAGGGAGCAAGTAGCTGCTTTAGATTCAATGACCAGGGAAGACCTCTCTGCATAGTAATATTTAATATGAGATATGAATGACAAGACAGAATCAGTCATGAAAAGAGCAGAGAGAAAAGCATTCCAGGGAGAGGGAACAAGTTTGACAATGTCATGGAACAGAAAGATTTATCTGATGAGAAGAGAGCCAGATCATGTAAGGATCTGTAAACTAAGAAAAGGAGTTTCAATTTTATTTCAAGGAAGCCCTTTTGAGGGCAATAGAATCATCTCTCACAAAAGGCTGCATACAGCAGAGGTGGGGACCATATGAAGGAGTCAGAGGGTAGAGTGGGAAAAGGGATAAAGGTGGGAAAAAGGATGCTCAGCAAGAGAGCAGTCAGTATTCCCCACACCTGCACCTCCAGGGTAATGGTGGCATTTGCGTCCAAGCAAAGGAAACCAGAAAAAAAGAACTCCTCCAGCCTGGTGGGTGGTGGTGGTTTAGCTGCTAAATCATGTCCAACTCTTGCAACCCCACGGACTGTAGTCCACCAGGCTCCTCTGTCGATGGGATTTCCCGGGCAAGAATAATAGAATGGGTCGCCATTTTCTTTGCCAGGGGATCTTCTTGACCCAGGGATTGAACCCACATATCCTGCATTGCACGTGGATTTTCTTACCAACTGAGCCACCAGGGAAGTCCCAGGGAAGCCTGGTAGCAAACTTAACTGCCTTCAGGAATCAGGTGGCCAATGTAAATAGCAGAAGCAGCCAGATGTAAACCAGTAGGGAGGTGGTGGAGTCTGAGAACCAGAGAACATACCATAGCTAAAAACATTTTAATTTTTAAAATAAGTTTACATTTTAATTTAAAAAAGAAGTTTTTTTGGGAATTAGATAGTGGTGAAGGTGCACAACCTTATGAATATCAGAACACACTGAAATTTACACTTTAAAAAAGTGAACACTACGTATATCTTAATTTAAAGCAGATTAAAAAAAATTAAGTGCTATGCTAGTTAAACAAAAGAAGGATTAGATAATACTTCCTGTGACAGGCCCATGAACTTTGTACCTCTCTATGGCATTTATCACTAATCAGCTTTGTATTGTGTGGTGGTTATTTATGCACTAGCCTTATCACTCTCCACACCCAACTAGGTTGCAGGCTTCTAGAAAGAGACTATATGGTTTTCATTTTTCAACCCAGAGCAACTACTAAAGAATCAATTCTTCATCTGAATTTACACTTTTTTTTTGCTGCTAAATATTACTAATTTTAGGTGACTCAAAATTTAAGATGACATCTAATTTAAGGTGACTCAAAGCTAAACGTGCATTTCTTTAAAAAAAAAAAAGTGGCTAACTTATAAAGCTTTCAAAAATACTAACTAAAGAAATCAACACATTTAAAATTAATTTCTCTATAACAGAGGAGTGATTTAGAAAAAAATTCTACAATGCACTTTAGTTTCAGCAGACTCATAAAACAATTTGTTTCTAGGGATATAATTTGATTCAATAGCTGTGTTATATGAATTCTCATAAAAATTAACAAATGAGTATTAGTAAGGTTTTCTGTCAATGCAGGAGACACAAGAGATGCAGGTTTGATCCCTGGAAGATCCCCTGGAGGAGGGCATGGTAACCCACTCCAGCATTCATGCCTAGGAACCCCACGGACAGAGGAGCCTGGTTGACTACAGTCCATAGGGTCTCAAGGAGTCAGACATTACTGAAGTGACTTACACAGGGCACTGCACGTGACAGAAACCTAAATCAAACTAGTCTTAAGCAATTTATTCAATTCAAAGTATCAATGTAAATTTATCAATATTTATCACGATGTATCTCTTCTCTCAACTTCCTCTATCTCCCTTTCTCTCCTTTCCAAGGTTTCATTCTAAAATTCTGTAATCCTGGGACTTCCCTGGTGGTCCACTAGTTGAGACTACATCTTCTAATGCTGGGTGTGAGGGTTCAATCCCTAGTTGAAAGCTAAGATCCCACATGTCTTGTGGCCAAAAAAATCAAATCATAAAACAGAAGCAATATTGTAACAAATTCAATAAAGACTTTGAAAATGGGGGTAGAAAACACACAAAAATTCTATAATCCCGTTCTGTGACCTGCTTTACATATCATCACTTTAGAGTCTCCTCATTCTGTTCCATCACCCCCTCTCTCAGTATCCCTCAAAGGAGCTACTCCAAATTCCTACACATTTCTACTCAATTGTTGAGTAGTTGTTTAAAAAAAAAAAAGTTTCAAATTAACCAGAATTCTGAATAAAAACTCAAGGCTGGGAAGAACTCACTTTACTAATAAATCACACTTACAGTTGTTCTTCTTCTGTCTTTGCATTTTACTGTGGCAGGAGTCAGAAATACAACCAAAGATGGCTCATGATTCCTGACATTAAACATGACAAATAGATTTATAGATAAATTAAGACTGATGGTCAAGATTTGTTTTGGGTACAGAGGATGGGGTCTATAGAGTTACTGAAATTTTCAGAACGAGTTTATGGGATGTTTAGGCAATAGATGCTAAATCAACATCCTCTAACATTTAACACAAATTTGCTTAATTTAACAAGAAAATTTAAGTAAGTAAATCTTTCATTTTTAAGTCCTAAATATGAATTACTAAAAACAGACCTTCATTACCTAATACTACCAAAAAGGGGGTCCATTTAAGCAAAGTCTGCAAGATGCCACCAGCCTAAGCCCATCTAGCCTACCCTTAACAAGGAGTAAGGAGACTGCTAATTCTTATTCTGCCAGTATATAGCAGGAACCACGGGCTAAATCATTTAAATCCTGAGGCCTCATTTTCTTTGTCAGCACATGCACACACACTACACACATACAGGACTAGTTAAATCAAAAGGTCTCTTTCCACTCCTCTCAACCCATTCTTCTCTGAAGTTCTATTATCAACATTTAATTACTGATTTCATTCTAAGCCTCTCTCTCTAGTCTTAATTCCAGAAGAAAAGGACCCAGGGCCAGCTACTCTTTAGGCATAGCACAAGGGGAGGATGAGGTTTCAGAAGATGGTGTTTCTACCTTCTCTGCAGCCCAAATTCTCAAAACACATGACATCCCATCTAGAATCTAAAACTTGTTCACTGTGCTTGACTTCCAGTAATTTAATATTTCTAGGGTTTTTCTGTGTTTCAGTTTTACCTCTCAGAATCTACTCATTTCGCTGAACAGTACAAATGATCATGACTACAAGAAAGAATATTTGACTTAAAAGAAAGAAAGTCACTCAGTCATATCTGATTCTTTGTGACCCATGTACAGTAGCCCACCAGGCTCCTCTGTCTCCAGGCAAGAATTCTGGAGTGCTATCAAAAAAGTCTATAAACAATAAATGCTGGAGAGGGTGTGGAGAAAAGGGAACCCATTTACACTGTTGGTGGGAATGCAAACTAGTACAGCCACTATGGAGAACAATGTGGAGATTTCTTTAAAAACTGGAAAGAGAACTGCCATACAAACCAGCAATCCCACTGCTGGGCATACCATCGAGGAAACCAGAATTGAAAGAGACACGTGTACCCCAATGTTCATCACAGCACCATTTACAATAGCCAGGACATGGAAGCAACCTAGATATCCATCAGCAGATGAATGGATAAGAAAGCTGTGGTACATATACACAATGGAGTATTACTCAGCTATTAAAAAGAAAGCATTTGAATCAGTTCTAATGAGGTGGATGAAACTGGAGCCTGTTATACAGAATGAAGTCAGAAATAAAAACACCAATACAGTATATTAATACATATATATGGAATTTAGAAAGATGGTAATGATGACCCTAAATGCGAGACAGCAAGAGAGACAGATGTAAAGAACAGACTTTTTGACTCTGTGGGAGAAGGCAAGGGTGGGATGATTTGAGAGAATAGCACTGAAACATGTATATTATCATATGTGAAATAGATCGCCAGTCCAGGTTCAATGCATGAGACAGGGTGCTCAGGGCTGATGCACTGGGATGACCCTGAGGGATGGGATGGGGAGAGAGGTGGGGGGCGGGTTCAGGATGGGGAACACATGTACACCCGTGGCTGATTCATGTCAATGTATGGCAAAAACCACCACAATATTGTAAAGCAATTGTCCTCCAATTAAAATAAATAAATAATTTAAAAAAAGGAATTCTGGAGTGGGTTGCTATTTCCTTCTCCAGGGGATCTTCCCAACCCAGGGATCAAACCTAGGTCATCCTCATTTCAGGCAGATTCTTTACCAACTGAGCCACCAGGGAAGCCTTATCATGAAATGACCATGATTACAAGAAAGAATTAAATTTGACTTACTGCACAACAAAGTATGGATTCCAGGAAGTACGAAAGGTGGCTACCAGTGAGAGAATGAACAATATTCCTGGAGTGGGTTTACTGTACACCTAAAATTTATTTTCAGTTCAACTATCTTAAAAATCTATATTCATCTCATATTCTGCTCTATAACTTAAAATAGAAAAAGTGTTGAAAACTGCCTATCATCAAGTAAATGTAGAACTCCAGGATAATGGTGACATTTATTCTGTGGCTGTGCATTTCCGATCCCTCTAATCCCTCAGCCTGTGCACAGACACACCCTGGGGGAGTCTGGGAGTGCACTGCTCTAGTGTCAAAAAGCGGGAAAGCAGGAGGTATCAAGAGTCTATCCTATTATAACGAGGAAGTTGAAGTTCAAAGAAACACTCAGAGGAAAGCTTAAAAACATTTATCTGTTTTATTAAAACAGATAAAATTAAAATCAAACAAAACTTTAACAAAAAATTAAAATTTAAAAGGAGGGGTTGTTCAAAATACCAGTGATTCTCATCTTACCACATTGGTCAAATCATAGTCAGTGCCCTGTTTTTGATAACAGCTAAAAAGTTCAGATGACTGGTACCATATCCACCACATACAAAGACATTCTTGGTTGCAATTTTTCACTCCATCACTGTTTCATATGTACTCCCAGATGAAGAAAATGAACTTCATTTGGTTAAGAGCTGGGGCTCTCCAGTTATTAATAACCTGTTTCAAACACTGAATATCTCCATGAACTTGTACTGCTGCTGCTGCTAAATCGCTTCAGTCGTGTCCGACTCTGTGCAACCCCATAGACGGCAGCCCACCAGGCTCCCCCGTCCCTGGGATTCTCCAGGCAAGAACACTAGAGTGGGTTGCCATTCCCTTCTCCAATGCAGGAAAGTGAAAAGTGAAAGTGAAGTCACTCAATCGTGTCCGACTCTTAGTGACCCCATGGACTGCAACCTACCAGGCTCCTCCGTCTGTGGGATTTTCCAGGCAAGAGTACTGGAGTGGGGTGCCAGTGCCTCCTCTGATGAACTAGGCTACTTAAATCTTCCTAAACCTGTTTTCTCATTTGTAAAATCACTCCACATCTTTACGGTGAAACATATATGAAATAATAAAAGACTCAGACCAGTGTCTGGCACATCTATTGAGAGATTCCTATTTTCACTGTGGCCCAGCTTCTATCAATGATGTTTCCTTTTCTTCACTTCTCTGAGAGGGTGGTTGATAAAAACATTTAAAAGGGTTAAATACCATTGGCAGATTTACTTAAATCAGATTTAATAAGTTGGGCACAGAAATAAATTATATACTTTCAGAGGCTGTCACAAGGAGGAATGTCTTAAACTTTGTTAAACCATGTCTGAAACAGACAAGCAAAACAGAAACATCTGCCACATCAAAAAGAGATCCCTTGAATTTAATCTTCACATTTGAGTGCAAAATGATCCCTGTGAATATCTCCACAATATTTGTTTTAATGATTAAAGGTAATATTCATATCAACTATGGTGGTGGTGGTTTAGTCGCCAAGTCGTGTCCAACTCTTGAGACCCCCATGGACTGTACTCTGCCAGGCTCTCCTCTGTCCATGGGATTCTTCAGGCAAGAATACTGGAATGGGTTGCCATTTCCTTCCCCAGGGGATCTTCCTAACCCAGGAATCAAATCCAGGTCTTCTGCATTGCAGGCAGATTCTTTACCAACTGAGCTATGAAGGAAGCCCCTACGATGCTTCCATTTTTAAAAATACAATGTCCACAACCAATTGAGTAGAAGAGTTTCTCCATCAATAGAAAACAAATCTAAGCTCCATCTATTTTTCAAGAAGCAATTTAAGTTCAGTTTCTTCATGAAACTGCCCTGGTGACTACAGCATTTATGTTCTTTTAAATCTCAGTCATATCATACTATTTGGCACTCCACTATAGACTCCCATTATTTTCTGTTGATACCATATATTCCAAATGCAAAGAGAAGAGGGATTATTTTTAAATGTTAGTGAATCAATAGGAAGGTGGTGATAGTAGTTAACGCATGTGGAGTGCAAGCAGAAGGCTTGAAACCTCTTCAATAGTTGCCATGAAGCCTTTAAATATATGCCTGAGGTCCATCCAGTACATTCTGACTAGGAGGAGACTGGGATGCAGTCTGCATACTTGTAGATTTTTAAAAATCCGATGAACAGTGACAATAGGATTAAAGATTATTTTTTAACCTTCATTCTTAAAGACAGTGACATTTGAACATATCTATAGCTTCATCATCTGTAATTAAATTTTTTCAGATACAGAAGGTGGGGGAAAATTTGTTCACCAAAATCTCAGCTGGGGATCAGCAAATCCACCTGATATGGTCACAAAGAGTCGGACACAACTGAGCAACTGAACTGAATGACTGATGGTAAAACATGTTATTTTCCAAACGACTGAACAGTATTCCCAGTCTCATCTGCTCTTCTCACAATAATGTGCTAACACTCTTCCTATTGAGAAGTAAAGTGTTCCTTTCCCTGGACTCGGTGGGGAAGCGGGGGGACCTATGAACTATGGAAGAGGTGATCCTGAGAGTGACTTCTAGGGCTAGTTTATCAAAAGTGCCAAGCTTCCACTTGCTGTTTCTCTTGGAAAGCCACTGTTGGAACCCAACATTACACTGTGAGGAAGGCCAGGACACAGAAGGAGGCTAAGTGTAGAAACTAGTCCCACTAGCTGCGACTGTAGAAACTCAGTCCCAGCTGAGACCCCAGCTTCAACCACCAGACAGGTAAGTGAGGAATCCTTTGAAGAGGGCTCCAGCTCCAGTTGCCCCTAACTGTAACTGCATGAGACGTTCACAGAGAGAACCATCCAAGCCTGGTCAATCCCCAGAACCATTTGAAATAGTAATAAATTGACTGCTACTGTCTTCAGCCAATAACTTCTGGGTGAACCACTGCACAGCAACAGACAATATAACACAGTGCTTCTCCTTGTGAAAAATACCTTGAGAGTGAGGGACTAAAGTTCTGAGAAAGCTCTACAGGATTAAAAGGATGGCAGGTCTGAAGAGCTGGCCGAGGAAAGTAGCCACAGATGGGGTGCAGCTGTAAGATGGTAAAAGGCTACACACCATGTGATTTCTCCCTTGTAAACCTCCAAATTGTCAATAAAATCAGTAAATTTATGAGACCCTTGGCTTGTAAAGGAAAAAGCTCTGTGCCCACAAGGACTAGAGGCAAGACACAGGAGCAGGGAGATGAAGACCATGAGGAAGTAAAGTCAGAAGTCGTGGAGAGGAACTGGACAATCACAGGCTATCGCTGTGGCTGTTCAGTCGCCAAATCATGTCCCACTCTTTGCGACCTCAGGAACTGAAGCACAAAAGGCTTCCCTGTCCCATCACCAACAAAAGAAAACAACTTTTACATCTTTCATATTTTTTACTTTTAAAACTAATGTGCCTATGTTACAATATTTTAAATTGGAAGTGTTTTTTATTATACACATTGGAGTTTGCCCAAGTTCAGGTCCATCGCATTGGTGACGCTGTCCAATCATCTCAGCCTCTGTCATCCCCGTCTTCTCCTGCCTTCAACCTTTCCCAGCATCAGGGTCTTTTCCAATGGGTCGGTTGTTTGCATCGAGTGGCCAAAGTTCTGGAGCTTCAGCATCAGTCCTTCCAATGAATATGCAGAGTTGATATCCTTTTGGATTGACTGGTTTGATCTCCTCGCTGTCCAAGGGACTCTCAAGAGAGTCTTCTCTAGCACTACAGCACAAAAGTGTTCACAGGCTAAAATACACCTAAATCATGCAGAGGGGCTCCAAGTGAATTCTGAAGCTTAAAAGTTAACTATCCCTTTCAGTTAAACATACATCCAGAGTTGAGTTTCTTTACAATAAAAACTACCACTGTTTTTTTGTGTGTGTGGTTACAGGCATGCTTCTCACTCAGAAGACCAAAGCTTAAATATTACTATTTAAGAATAAATACTGACAGAATTCTAGGTTCACACAAAATTAAATGTTTATTTGTACTAAAAAAAATTAGTTATTTTTTACTTAGCATCACTACTTAACAAGAAATAATATTGTTCGTTCAACAAATAATTAATGAAATACGAGCTGGGTGTTATATAGACAAACACAGAGAATACCTATTTAAAGGGTAGCCACGGTCCCTGCCTCAGGCAGTTTTATTACAATATCCAACAAAAGAAAACAACTTTTACCTCTTTCATATTCTTTACTTTTAAAACTAATGTGCCTATGTTACAATATTTTAAATTGGAACTGTTTTTTATTATACACATACACACACAGTAGGGAAAAACGTTAGCGAAGACAACTTTTGTAAGAATACATTCAGCATTCTCAGAGTAAATCAGTATACGCAGTCATCAAATGCTTGTAGAAATGAAAATATATGTAACTGGTATTTTACTTGATTCTACATGATTTAAAAAATAAATATGTTTCTCGAAAAAGCTCGCAGGAAGTAAAATCAGTCAAGGGTTCTGTTAGCCAAATAATCATCTAAATTATCTACACAGATGTCACAACATAAGAGTTATTAATGCATTTTAGGCAATGCTCCAGTATCAAACACTCTTACAGGCAGGACAGATAATACTTCTTTAAACAAAACCCTTATACCCCACTGTGAATAAACATACACAACAACGTTTTTACTTAAAACTCTTTTAAAAGTTTTAACTTGTGATTAGAGAACATTTCTTAATGAACATTTGAAAGAATACAATTTCCAAGGATAAAAAATTTTCACTGAATATGCTACAGAGCCTTGTACTCCTTATCTTAGCAACTATATTTCTAGAAATGTACTAAAGAAAAAAACACAGATTTCACACTCATCAAGTTGGCAAAAATAGTAAGTCTGATAAAACGAAGAGGTGGGGAGGTTGTGGAGCAATGAGAAAACTGACAGTAGGGATATATACTTCCCACCCTTTTGGAGAGCCTTTTGGAGGTGACGTACTTTATGATCCTGCAATACCACTTCTCAGTGTCCAACATGTACAAGACAAGCATGGGGAGAAAAATAAGAGGATGTTCACTGCAGCATCTTCTTTATCTAACTATCCCTCCTCAGAAGGGGAATGGAAAAGTGGCTTATTCTGATAAAAAGAACAAACTGGATCTACAAGAAACTGTATGGATAATTTCAAATCACATAGTTGAGTAAAAAATGCAAAATTTAAAAGATATAGTTTGTTGTTTATATCAAATTAAAAGCATAGAGGGTAATAAGTAAATCTTTATGGACACACATTTATTAAATGCATTAAAGTATGCACCAGAACAACATGAACTGTTTTCTGGGGGAGGATTTTTACCTGTTACTTCTCCTTAAGCAAATTATTTGAAGCAAAATATAAATAACTGACTACTCCTGGTGATAAGTATGTAGATGTCTATCATATTTTACACTTCGGTTTAAAATTTTTCCAAATTTAAGACAGTGTTAGGAAGAAATTCAAAACACAAAGATTTTGAACAAGTATGGTTACTAAAGCCAAATATTAAACATACACACACACACACACACACACACACACACACATATAGGAGGAGGAAGGCAACTAAATATTCCACAAGAAAAGAAAAACTGAGTAAATTCAAGTGTATTTTATGTCCATCCTGTATTATAATACAGATGTTGTAAATTCATAAACCATTTAATGCAAGGGGAAATGCTAGTGATTTAAGCATTTGAATGAAATAAGAACTAAATTACACATACAATAGTGAGCTATATAAATAGGCAGACACACACATACACAGGAAACATACCAAAAATTTTAACTGTAATCAGTTCTGGGCAGTAGGATTATGTTTTATTTTCTTCTTTTAGAGTTGCATTGGGCTTCCCTCGTGGCTCAGGTGGTAAAAAATCCAACTGCAAAGCGGGAAACCTGGGGTGGATACTAGATCCCTCCAGTATTCTTGCCTGGAAAATCCCCATGGACGGAGGAGCCTGGAGGGCTACAGTCCATGGGGTCACACAGAGTCAGACACGACTGAGTGACTAAGCACAGCAGAGCATAAGAGTTGCATATTTCCATTACTTTTATTAATGAAAGGGGGAAGAAAAGACAGCAAACTACAAAATGCAAACTCAAAAACCCTCTGGTAAGAACTTATGCCCCAATTAAAGTGGTAAGATTCTGTTTTACTTCTGATTCTACAACTATGATTATGTTAATAAAGATAAGCATCTTTCAATATTAATATCCACAACCATACAAGCCAAAATGATTATGCCAATAACTAAAGCTGTAAACTTCTGCTTTAATGTTCCTAAAGATATGTTTCAGTCTTCTCTATTTGGAGCACTGTCACATCCAGAAGCAACAGTTAGAACTAGACATGAAACAACAGTTTAAAACTGGGAAAGGAGTATGTCAAAGCTGTCTATTGTCACCCTGCTTATTTAACTTATATGCCGAGTACATCATGCAAAACGCCAAGCTGGATGAAGCACAGGCTGGAATCAAGATTGCTGGAAGAAATATCAATAACCTCAGATATGCATATGGCCCAACCCTTATGGCAGAAATTGAAGAGGAACTGAAGAGCCTCTTGATGAAGGTAAAAGAGAAAACTGAAAAAGGTGGCTTAAAACTCAACATTTAAAAAGCTAAGATTATGGAATCCAGTCCCATCACTTCACTGCAAACAGATGGGGAAGAAATGGAAACAGGGACAGACTTTATTTTCTGGGGCTCCAAAAACACTGTGGACAGTGACTGCAGCCATGAAACTAAAAGACGCTTGCTCCTTGGAAGAAAAGCCTTGACAACCTAGACCATGTGGTAAAAAGCAGACACCTTACTTTGCCAACAAAGGTCAGTATTGTCAAAGCTATAGTTTTCCCAGTAGTCATGTATGGATGTGAGAGGTGGACCATAAAGAAGGCTAAGCACTGCAGAATTGATGTTTTTGAACAGTGGTGTTGGAGAAGACTCTTGAGAATCCCTTAGATAGCAAAGAGATCAAACTAGTCCATCCTAAAGGAAATCAACCCTGAACATGCACTGGAAGGACTGATGCTCAAGCTCCAATACTTTAGCCACCTGATGCGTTGAGCTGACTCACTGGAAAATACCCTGATGCTGGGAAAGACTAAGGGCAGGAGGAGAAGGGGACAACAGAGGATAAGATGGTTGGATGGCATCACCAACTCAATGGACATGAGTTTGAGCAAACTCTGGAAGATAGTGAAGAACAGAAAGCCTAGCATGCTACAGTCCATGGGCTCACAAAGAGTCAACACAACTGAGTGACTGACCACCACCACCACATCAGAAGAGGTGACATCCATGCATTAGGTAAGGTTATCAAACAGAAAAATCTCTATGTCAAATCTTTACTGATATCATAAACTTGTAGTAAAGTACGATTTGGCTATTAAAAAAAGAAGACACAAATAGGAAGCAATGTTTATTCTACTGAAATATTTAAAACACTGCTGAGAGAAAGTAGAAATCTAAATAAATGGACAGATATACCATGTTAATAGACTGAAAAATACAACACTGCTATATGGCAATTCTCCCCACATGGACAGATATATCATGTTAATAGATTGGAAGACACAACACTGCTACATGGCAATTCTCCCCACAATAAATGGACAGATATACCATGTTAATAGATTGGAAGACACAACACTGCTACATGGCAATTCTCACCATACTGAAATTCAATTTCAATATGAAATTCAAATTCAGTGCAATTATAGTCCATATGCCAACATCTAATTCTAAAACTTATATAAAAAGGAAATGACCTAAAATTGTCAAAAACAATTAGGGAAAAGAACTTGCGGGATTTCCTCTACCTTGACTTCTTACTCACGATAAGGCTCAGTTATCAAAACAATGCAGTATTAGGCAAAAGAACAGAGAATTACATCAGTACAACAGAACAGACAGTATAGAAACAGACCCACACTTAACATTGTCCAATATTTTCCAAAAAGGTGTCAAAGTAGGGAAGGAGGAAAGGAAAGAGGTTTTTCCTCAGCTTCACTGAGATATATAACTGACAAAAATGCAAAGCATTTCAAAACAAATGATGCTGGAACAAATAGATATAAATATGGGATGAGGGGGCTGGCATCATATCACACTAAAAATGGACCACAGGCTGAAACGTGAAAGCTAGTATAACAAACCTCCTAGGAAAAGCCATAGGGAGGTATCTTTGCAAGTTTAGTGTGGACCAAGATTTATCAGGATAAAGAAATCACTAACTATAAAGGAAATATTGATCATTTTGATGAAGTCCAATACAAAAACTTCTGCTATCTCAAAGACATCACTAAAAAATAAATATGCAAGCCACAAACTAAGAAAAGACAGTTACAAATATACCTGATAAAGGACTTGTATCTAGAATATTAAAGAATTGTTGCAACTAAGTAAAAAAAAAAAAGATAAAACCACCCAATATTTTAAATGGGCAAAAGCTTACAGTCATGTCCCAAATGGCAAATAATATGAAAAGTTGCTCAACATTATTAGTAATCAGTTCAGTTCAATTCAGTTGCTCAGTCGTGTCCAACTCTGCGACTCCATGAATCGCAGCACACCAGGCCTCCCTGTCCATCACCAACTCCCGGAGTTCACTCAGACTTACGTCCATTGAGTCAGTGATGCCATCCAGTCATCTCATCCTCTGTCATCCTCTTCACCTCCTGCCCCCAATCCCTCGCAGCATGAGAGTCTTTTCTGATGAGTCAACTCTTCGCATGAGGTGGCCAAAGTACTGGAGTTTTAGCTTCAGCATCATTCCCTCCAAAGAAATCCCAGGGCTGATCTCCTTCAGAATGGACTGGTTGGATCTCCTTGCAGTCCAAGGGACTCTCAAGAGTCTTCTCCAACACCACAGTTCAAAAGCTATTAGATATCAACTAGCTGTTCACAGGATATTCACTGAGCACTCATTATGCAATGGACCCTGTGCCAGAAGTTGGGAAGATCTTCAAGTATCTAGTTTATAGTCCTGATGGCCTGTTAAACAGCATCTGTAGATCCCCCATGGTCTCTTGGATAAGATGCAAACTCCTTATCTGCACTCAAGCCCTTTCACCATCATTTCTCTGCACTTTTGCTATTTGTCCCAAATAGGCCTTATCATGTCCCCAAGAAATCACCAGGTCTTCATGACCTTGTGCTTCTGGATGTTTTCCTTTCTCCCAGGCTTGGTCCCTTTCCAATTTTGGGGGGGGTTGAGAAAATCCTTATCATAACAACAAAACTTTACTTCCTTAGTTAGGATTTCCCTCATCACTGGCAGAATCAGCTACTCTGTCTTCTGTGCTTCCCTGGTGGCTCAGATAGTAATCTGCCTGCAATGCGGAAATCTGGGTTTGATCCTCAGGTTTGGAAGATCTCCAGGAGAAAAGATAATGGTGATCTGCTCTAGTGTTATTGTCTGGGAAATCCCATGGACAAAGGAGTCTGAGGGTACTACAGTCCATGGGATTGGAAACAGTCAGACATGACTAAGTGACTAACACTTTCATCTCTCGCAGAGTCAGTTACTCTGTCTTCTGTGCCTCTATAATATTCACTTCATATTTCCCTAATAATGTGGAGAATGCCATCAATGTTTTCACAACTTCTGACCCCAGGAGGCTGTAAATTCTTTGAGGGTAGGAATCTGTTCCACTTGACAGCCAGTAAACTACTTGGAAGCCAGCAGGCATGCAATATTTATTTGTTGAACCAAGAAACTAATCAGTTAATTAAAAGAGCAACCTTAATTTTTAGTGTCATTTTCTGTCAAAGAGAATTTTTAACTTAGCAGGTACAAATTGGGAAATTCTGAGGGGCATCAGAATTTGGACCTGATGAATTTAAATGGAAGTTGTAGGCAGGAGGAACACCAGACATTAGATCCAAGAGCTCTGTTTTATTTTCCATTTCATTGACAGGTTGATCAAGGCTTGTGGTAATAGGCCTTAGAGAGAGGTGGACTACAAGGGAGAAATAAAATAATGTGATGAATGAAGATATTAAATCTTTAGTATGCTAAATCATCAGTGTATGTAATCACTACAATATATACTGCTATATTTACTATAAAACATGTAAAATATATTATATATTAAGCATTAGTCTATACACATAATAATTCTTAGGCTGAACATAAATGAAAAAAGTAAAGCTGAGCAATTATACTGTACTTGTGATTTACGCACTGAGTTCTCAGTCTGGTGGTTCCTATGACCTGATATTGCTCTTATTTGTATATCCAAATTCCTTCCAAGATAGTCAAAATTCTTTGTCCTCTAATGCATTATGAAGAATTTGGCATACATGACATCAATCTGATTTCTTCCCCCATATCTTTTTTGGAAAGTGGCTGTGTCAAAGTAAGTTCAAAACAAAGCAACATATACTTAATGCTTTAAAAGGCAGTGTGCAAACATAATTCATTTAGAGGTGATTTAGTTCACTTTGCTGCTGCTGCTGCTGCTGCTAAGTCGCTTCAGTCGTGTCCAACTCTGTGCGACCCCATAGAGCAGCCCAACAGGCTGCCCCGTCCCTGGGTTTCTCCAGACAAGAATGCTGGAGTGGGTTGCCATTCCCTTCTCCAATGCATGAAAGTGAAAAGTGAAAGTGAAGTCTCTCAGTCATGTCCTGCTCTCTGCGACCCCATGGACTGCAGCCTACCAGGCTCCTCCGTTCATGGGATTTTCCATGCAAGAGTACTAGAGTGGGTTGCCATTGCCTTCTCCAATAGACCTATTTAGGCGGCTCCAATTTAAAATGTGTGATATAAAATTTAACTCACTGCAGGTTCTCAGTAAAGGAGAGAAATGGTCTGGACCTAACAGAAGCAGAAGATATTAAGAAAAGGTGGCAAGAATACACAAAAGAANCTAGCGCCCCCTGCCCGCGCCCCCTGGTCCGCCTCGCTCCCCACAGCCCCGGGCGCCCGACCGCACCCAGCCCCGGCCGCCGGCGCTCCGCCTGTCCTCCGCGCGTCCCTGGGAACCGCCTCCAGGAACCAGTGAATCAGAGAATGAATGAGGGAGGGAGGAAAATTCCGGGGCTGTGCCACCAAGGCTCGCTTTTCCTTGGAAGCAGGCCCAGCGGCCTCTGTCCGAGGGTTCTGGGACACCGAAGCCTTGACCGCGTCTGTCAGGGACCTGCTGGAGTATTCCGAGGCTCCAGCAACCCATCAGACGGGGGCTTAGGCACTTAAGGACCGCAGTCGTTGCAGTCTGTGAGGCCCTTTTTTTTTTTTTTTTTTTTAGGAAATCCCATTTGGCCAACAGCTCTCTGTAGTTTCATGCACTATGTTAGGAAGCTTTTAGAAATTGGACATTTCAGTTATTCTCGATTATTTTTTAACTTTGCAGTTGCTTACTTTGTGTTCTTAATTTCAGACACACACACACACACACACACACACACACAGACACCCCTTATTGAAAAGGTTTGAGAGTAAGGTAGTGGCATCTTTATCACCAAGCTCTAAGTTACTCGGATACTGCTTATTTCGATGTAGGCTTGACTTAGACTCTAAAATTTTGTTTGTGTCTTTATTTTGACCTTCTGATTAAAAGAAGGACAAAATAGAATTAAATCATTTTCTCTGGTGGCTCAGAGGGTAAGTATGTGCCTGTGATGTGGAAGACCCAGATTCGATCCCTGGGTCGGGAAGATCCCCTGGAGAAGGAAATGGCAACCCACTCCAGTATTCTTGCCTGGAGAATCCCATGGACAGAGGAGCCTGGTGGGCTACAGTCCATGGGGTCACCAAGAGTCAGACATGACTGAACGACTACACTTATGAGCAAAGCAGATTTGTTGACATCATTAAAACAATTAACAAATCGGAAGTGTGACCTGGAGTTAGTTGCAGTGAACATTTCTTTTTCATGTCTTCCCATATGCTTGCTAAGTAAGAGTATCTGTATCTTGAATTTTCACAAAGAATTGACTGTACATTTCTGAGATCCTGGCTCCCTTTGTAAGAACAAGAGTGTTCATTTCTCTGTCCAGGGGCCAAATCCTGGTTTGGCTAATTACATTCCTTCTTTCAGATATTCTTGAGGACTTTGAAGTGGTTTGGTCTCTTGCACAATCTGTTTCAAACTGGTACACAATCTGTTTCAAACTGGTATTTAGAACTATACAATACAGTTACTAGTTGCATTTCACACTTGAGATATCTGTACTTTAGTAACAAAACTGCAATTTTGTATTTTAAGTCTCAGTTCAGTTCAGTCTCTCAGTAGTGTCCAACTCTTTGTAATCCCATGAACCACAGCTCACCAGGCCTCCCTGTCCATCACCAAATCCCGGAGTCCACCCAAACCCATGTCCATCAAGTCGATGATGCCATCCAACCATTTCATCCTCTGTAGTCCCCTTCTCCTCCTGCCCCCAATCCCTCCCAGCATCAAGGTCTTTTCCAGTGAGTCAGCTCTTCACATCGAGTGGCCAAAGTATTGGAGTTTCCGCTTCAACATCAGTCCTTCCAATGGACACCAACGACTGATTTCCTTGAGGATGGACTGGTGGAATCTCCTTGCAATCCAAGGGACTCTCAAGAGTCTTCCCCAACACCACAGTTCAAAAGCATCCATTCTTCAGCACTCAGCTTTCTTTTCAGTCCAACTCTCACATCCATACATGACCACTGGAAAAACCATAGCCATGACTAGATGGACCTTTGTTAGCAAAGTAATATCTCTGCTTTTTAATATGCCATCTAAGTTGGTCATAACTCTCCTTTCAAGAAGTAAGCGTCTTTTAATTTCATGGTTGCAATTACCATCTGCAGTGATTTTGGAGCCCAGAAAAATAAAGTCAGCCACTGTTTCCACTGTTTCCCCATCTATTTCCCATGAAGTGATGGGACTGGATGCCATGACCTTCGTTTTCTGAATGTTGCGCTTTAAGCCAACTTTTTCACTCTCCTCTTTCACTTTCATCAAAGGCTCTTTAGTTCTTCTTCACTTTCTGCCATAAGGGTGATGTCATCTGCATATCTGAANTGGATGCCATGACCTTCGTTTTCTGAATGTTGCGCTTTAAGCCAACTTTTTCACTCTCCTCTTTCACTTTCATCAAAGGCTCTTTAGTTCTTCTTCACTTTCTGCCATAAGGGTGATGTCATCTGCATATCTGAAGTTATTGATATTTCTCCGGCAGTCTTGATTCTAGCTTGTGCTTCTTCTAGCTCAGCGTTTCTCATGAGGTACCTGCATATAAGTTAAATAAGCAGTGTGACAATATACAGCCTTGACGTACTCCTTTTCCTATTTGAAACCAGTCTGTTGTTCCATGTCCAGTTCTAACTGTTGCTTCCTGACCTGCATACAGATTTCTCAAGAGGCAGGTCAGGTAGTCTTGGTATACCAATCTCTTTCAGAATTTTCCACAGTTTATTGTGATCCACACAGTCAAAGGCTTTGGCATAGTCAATAATGCAGAAATAGATGTTTTTCTGGAATTCTCTTGCTTTTTTGATGATCTCTAGAAGGTACTTTAATATTCTTGTGTAGAATAATAGTATCTCATAAATGAGGATGCTGCTGCTGACTAGTTCTTATAGCCTTCTGTTCCTTGTGGAATTCATCATTCATTACCTCTAATCATAATTATTTCAATAAGTTATGGCTTTCCTAATAAATGTAATGCAATAGTTTATTCTTCCTTATGTCTTCGATAATGTCTAGTATAGTACCTTGCACAATAAAGATTTTAAAATATTAATATGTGCTTTAAACATTTTGATAAGTGATAATTCATACAAATCTGTCTCTAGCTTCTTAGCCCATACCCCTCATGATCAGGCTTCTTGGGATTATGCACACCTGAGTGCAAAACCTAATAACACCATAGTCTCATCAAATGCTAATTATGAGGCTGTATGATAACTACGCAGGGAAGATATTCTCTTCATCAAAACCTTTAAAAAAATAGATCATTGAGTGTTTTTAGACAGCCCCTAGCTCTCTCTCCTCCCAGTGCTTAGGCTGATCAAACCTAATTAAAAAACAATCACTTTCAGCTGTTGAGAAAAGTAAACAGGTTTTCATTGGTTCCTTTGAACCATAAAATCATTAATTCATTCAACAAGGGTTTTACTGAGCTTTAACTAAGGCCTTGGAATACAAAGGCAAGATGGTTCTAGCCCTCAAAAAGCACACGTTCATATGCATTACCATACGTAAAATGAATAGCTAGTGGGAAGTTGCCGTATAGCGCAGGAGCTCAACAGTGTGCTGGGACAACCTAGAAGGATGGGTGGGAGGTTCAAGAGAGGAGGGGTATACTTATGGCTGATTCACATTGTTGTATAGTGGAAACTAACACAACATTGTAAAGCAATTATCCTCCAAATTAAAAAAAAAAAAGCACGTGGTCTAGTAAATAAAGTTGGCAAAGAAATCACAATTGGAACACTGTATGGAGTCTATTCCCAGGTCGGGAAAGCCTCCCAGGGGAGGGGATTTTGAATGTTCATGGACCAGAGAGGAACTAGCCAGGTGAAGAAGAAGGAAACAGGCATTCCAGACAAGCGCAGGTATAGAGGCATCAAAGAGCACAATGCCTTGGAGGTTCTACAGGCTGTTTCATATTGTTGGGACAGGTACAGGGAAGGGTCAAAGAGGTGAATGGAAAAGGCAGAAGGATCTCATCAACAAAGGGGCTCGTGCTAAACTAAGGAATTTGAACTTGATACTTTGGAAAATATAATAATAAATAATACCAAAAATCTTTGGAGTATTTTCATTAATAAATTGGAGAAGGAAATGGTAGCCCACTCCAATACTCTTGCCTGGAGAATTCCATGCACAGAGGAGCCTGGTGGGCTATAGTCCATGGGGTCACAAGGAATCAGACATGACCAACACACCCACACACAATTAATAAGTAAAAATAAAATATTTGGAATATTTTAAGTGTCAGAACAACCGGGTTTGTGTTTTAAAGACCGACGAATCCAGACTAGGGGCATGAGTATACTAGGAGGGGATGGCAACATCCCAGAAAAGCTATGTTGTTAGTCTCTATAATGTCACAGGCAATGAAATAGTGAGCAGGGATCAGATGGCAAAAATACTAAGGAAATGGGATCCACAGACTTTGACGTATGATTAGGTATGAGCGAGTGGATGAGAGGGAGACACTTAAGATGACCCTCAGGATTCTGGTTTGGGAGACAGACTGGGTAGTAGTGGTGGCCTTCTCTGAAATAAAGGCCCCAGAAAGAAGAGCAGGTCTCAGGGGACTGGCTGGATATCTGTACGAGAAAGCGCAGCTTCATACATCCAGGCAGCTCAAAGGATCTTAGTCAAAGTGTGTTTTTTGGAACTCTAGTTCTACAGGATTTTAGTAGGCGTGATTCCAAAAAATAAAAATTATCTTTAATCAAATAAATAAGAAATGTTAAAGTATGATTGGTTTCTAAATTGGAGGGGTTTTCAGTAGTATTAATATGTTAATATTTGCTGAGAACTTCTAAGAGGTAACTGTTCTTTCAGAAATTTGAAGTGTTTCCCTAATGTATTTGACCTTCAGATGCTTTTTTCAGTGGGATATCTCACAGGACATGTGTTTATAGAACAGACCTGGGGAATGCTAATCTAAACAGATTTTTGGTGTATAGTAGAGAAAACGATGGACCCTCCAAGCTGAAGTGACTTGCCTAAAGTTAAATAACCATTACTGGAAGATATGATGGGCTAGAATCCATATCTTCTGACCTCACTCACATGCTGTTTGTACTGCCTAACGCTTTATAAATTGCAAACTCATTCCAGTACCTTCAACCAATCCCGGGGGGAAGAGATTATATAAAAGAATTATGAAATTCATCTTTTCAAATGAAGTTTCAAATAAGTAATATTTTAAACTATGCTAATTTTGAATGATTACTACTTTGCGCTGTGCTCAGTTATTCAGTTATGCCCAGCTTTTTTCGACTCCATGGATTGTAGCCTGCCAGGTTCCTCTGTCCATGGAGATCCTCCAGGCAAAAATATTGGAGTGGGTTGCCACGCTCTTCTCCAGGGGATCTTCCCAACCCAGGGATTGAACCCCAGTCTCCCACATTGCAGGTAGTTTCTTTACTGTCTGAGCCACCAGGGAAACCCAATTACTACTTTAAGTAAGACGAAAAGATTTGTACATCGGAAAAGTGGGGCAAATTATTACCTTAGTATTATCTTTCTGATAATTCAGCAAGAGCCTTATAGAATGAAATCACCTAGCCAAATAGGACACTCTTCTAGCTGCCCTAGCCCTGAGGGAGCTTTGAATAAAACAAACTTTCAGGAACAGANCTTGATTCCAGCTTGTGTTTCTTCCAGTCCAGTGTTTCTCATGATGTACTCTGCATATAAGGTAAATAAACAGGGTGACAATATGCAGACTTGATGTACTCCTTTTCCTATTTGGAACCAGTCTGTTGTTCCATGTCCAGTTCTAACTGTTGCTTCCTGACCTGCATACAGATAGAGATATTAAAAGTCTCCCCAGAAATTTCAGTGTCGATCCCCCTTCTCCTTCATACTGAATGACAGGTTCTAAAATGTGCTGAGACTATGAAAATCCACACCAGATTTTGACTTCCTCTCTGGCACAATTCCCTTGATTCTGAAAACTCTAATAGCTAATGAATGGGAAGGTTTTTATGTCCTAATTTCATAGTCCTATTTCCCAGAGGAGAGGCTTTAGTACTTCCTATTCTTAGAAAAACAAGACAAATTGTTTGTTCCCAAGAGACTTCTTGGGACTATAGGACAGCTTTCATTTTGAGTAGCTTCTATAGAAATTACTTTTGAAACTCACTATCGCTGTCAATTTATGTTTCAGCAATATCATAAAGTATTTACTTCATTTCCAAATGCTGTATTCATTTTTAGTAGGCAGACCAAGGACCATCACATGTAGGATAATGAATAATTTTTTTTTTTATTTAAAAAATAAGTAGTTAGAAGCAATGGAAAGAATGTTATTAATTAACATATCAGAACTATTTCCTTAGTGTTCACTATGTCCCCAACTCTGTTGTATCACTTTAAAGGGTTCTGCTGCTGCTGCTGCTAAGTAGCTTCAGTCGTGTCCATCTCTCTGCGACCCCATAGACGGCAGCCCACAAGGCTCCCCCGTCCCTGGGATTCTCCAGGCAAGAACGCTGGAATGGGTTGCCATTTCCTTCTCCAATGCATGAAAGTGAAAAGTGAAAGTGAAGTCGCTCAGTCGTGTCTGATTCTTCACGACCCTATGGGCTGCAGCCCACCAGGCTCCTCCGGCCCATGAGATTTTCCAGGCAAGAGTACTGGAGGGGGGTGCCATTGCCTTTTCTGTAAGGAGTACTAGGGAAATACAAAATACAATCTCTGATTTTCTAAAATGACCCCACCTATAGTTGGCAATGATGAAAAGAAACATGCTCTCATATCCTGCAGGTGGGAATATAAACTGTTACAACATTTTCTGGAAGGCAGTTAAACACTAGACAAAAATACCTTGAAATGTGCATATCTTTAATCAAGCAGTTTCTCTATGAATTTAATTCCAAGGAGTAAGAACAAAATACTAGCTAGGGTATTACGGGATACTGGCAAATAATTGGAAATTCCCTAAATATCCAGCAATGAGTTTATGAAAATGATGATTTCTAAAAGAAGAGTTTTTGATATGAAAAGGTGTTCACAATATGTTAATCATTAAAAAATTACAAACTATATACAATGTGAACTCATGAAAAAATATATAGGAAAAATCTGAAGGAAATACAATAGGAGGACAAAAGTGTTTATTGCAGAGTAGAATGATTATGGTACTTTCTATTATTTCTTTAACTTTTAATGATGAATGTGTTGTTTTTAATTGGCAATTTAAATGAATGAGCTAAATCAATATTTATGAAGATAAATCTCTAAAACAATGTTGAAGATAACACACAAAGCATACATTAATAAAAATAAAGTTCATTTTAATTTTAAAAAGGATCACTGTGTTGATGAGAAAGAAACTGTTGATGAGAGACGGCAAAGACACGTGAAATAATCAGCAAACAATGAAATAGTCAGCTCTGATATAGATGGTAAGTACAATAGGAGTTATGAGAAGAGAGAAATGAATAGGGTTGGAGCAGGTTAAGATGACTTCATGGAAAAAGTGAGATTTAGCCAGTACTTGGAATCTGTCAAGGGGAGAAACAGAGGGACATTAATATAAGGTGAGGCAAGGGCCTCACATGGCCATCCTAGATACATCTCACCTCTACCAGCCAAATCGTAACAACTATAGAACACTTAATCTTTGCCTGTCAGAGTGTTTCTGCTTCTTTCATACAAGTGGGATTTACATGCTCTGTATAATATAAATATATAGTAAATAGAGTATCGCATATCCTTTGTAACATATATTTTTGAAGTTACACTAGATATTTTTTAAGAATAGCCCTTTGGGGGAAGGGTCATTTTGTCTGGAAAATCTGTAGAACTGGACTTTCCCAGATATTTGCCTAGAACAAACACCAACTGTTCTGCAAAAGCAGTTATAACCTATCCCCTTGTAAGTGTTGTGACATCCACAATCAGACTACAAATGAATCCAACCAATTGGAACTCAGCAATTTTCTGGTCACACACATTACAGGGTGCAATTTTTAAGCCAGCTTTCCAGTTCAATAACTAAACTACCACTACTAGTATTAGCTACACATACTAACTGAAAGAGTGAATGAAATGTCTTTAGCATCTAATAACAAACCAAAAAGTTATGCCCATCTCAGAAATGTCTGCAATGGGGAAGAGCAGGCCAGACCATGAATGTCCATCCAGTATTCCTTTAGGGTGGAAGTACTGCCAGGTCTAGAGTTGCCACTGTAGAGAAGAAAAGGCATTCCAGATGTGGGGATGGTATAACAAATACATCAAACAGAAAGAAGCAGGTCATTTTTAGTGAACAATGGGGAGAATGGTTTTACTAGTGCTGAAGTGGTCTATCTAGGAAGAGTGAGATGAAAGAAAGATGGAGTATGAAAGCCCTTGGTGACCAAGCAGTAGGTTTAGGAAACAATTCTGTCGAGGGAATGATCAAGTCCATTCTTGACTATACCAGCCATGTCCCCAACTCTGAGCCTTTGCAATTACCCTTCTCTTTGTCTGGAATGTCATGTCCCCCATCTCTGTCTGTCCTTCTCCTGTTTGTTACAGTTCAAATGTCTCCTCCTTTATCCCCAGTTGCTCTGGAAAATGTTATTGGCTGCAACTATGTGGTCCCCAAAACTTTTCACATGGTACTGGAACTTTTTGTGCATGTGTGTGACTCCTCCATAAGGTCATGAATTCCTCAAAGGGCAGAGACTGTATCTTATTCATATATACGTTTTCTCCAGCCCTTTGCATGGCATCTTGTACATACAGAAGTTCAGCAATGTTTGTCAAACTAAAAGATGAGAGATATTATTAAGAAACATCTGGTAACACTTTGAAAACTAGATTAGAGTAACAGAAACGACTAGGGGAGTGCTGCTTGTATTAATCCATGTATGCGGCGATGAGGAATGAGAAAGGAGGGAAAGGAAAATGCATTTGGAAAAAACTGGAAAGCACTGTTAACCGAGTGGACAAAGGCATGAAGGAGAGGAAGAATTCGAGATGACCCCAGGGTGTCTAGGCTGGAATAATGCTGACAGCAAATAACTGATATCATTGCTACATCAACAGATAGACCCTGAGTGCCTCTCAAGTTCAAGGTACTGTGCTAAGTGACAGGGAGATCACAGGGAAGAGTAAGAACCATTCTGTACCCTAGGAAGTAAAATCACGTTATTTTACCATAAGGAATTTAGATTCTCCTAGTATTATATTTTTATCACTTAACCCCTTTTTTCTCTTGATAATTCATCTAGGGGATTGATGAGTGAGTTAAGAAATGACTCTCTCCCTTTGCTGCCTCACGGTCATATTTGTATGATTCTTTGAGCTGCTTGGGAAAAGTCATTTGAAAAATATGTCACGGAAAAACAAACAAAGCAAACAGATGAATAGCTGATCACTAGAACATTTGTTCAGTTATGTGGTTTGAGGCAAGGCTATGCCAAAGAACATGACATCACCGAAGTGCTGTCACTGATTTTCATCAGTCATGCTTTTCAAATGTCTCTAATTGTCCCTGCTTCACTGTTCTTTTTGCTACCATCCCTCTCAAGATTTTCATCATCTCAAAGTAGTTTTGCAAAAGTTTCCAGGCTTATCTTCCCCTACTTTCTTGCTTCTTCCTTTGAAACATCATGCATAATACGCCCCTCATTACAATGTTTTTATTTAAAAAACACACATTACAAAACATCAAGTACTGTATGATTCTGATTTTGCTGAAAACAGAAAACCCCAACCTGCAAACATATATACATTTATATCCATTGCATTACATATATATATATATATCCACTGTATTTTTTTCCTATTGCTGCTATAACAAATTACCATAAACTCAGTTACTTAATACAAAGGTATTTTCTGGAGATCTGGAGATCAATACAATATAATACAAAGATATTATCTGGATAGATCTGGAGATAAGAAGTCCAAAATCAGTCTCAGCTAGCTAAAATCAAGATGTGGACAGAACTGCATTCCTTCTGAAAGTTTTGGGGAGAATCTGTTTCTTAGCCTTTTCTAGTTTGTAGAGGCTACCTACACTCCTTAGCTCATGGACCTGTCCCCCATCTTCAAACCCAGCAGAATAGAATCTTCTAACCTCCCTCCATCTCTGATTCTGCTCCTCCTGCCCCCCTTGTTATAAGCATGATTGTGATTACATTGAGCCCAGCCAGATAACTCAGAACCATCTTTCCATCTCAAGATCCTTAACTTCATAACATCTGCAAATCCTTTGTGCCATGTAAAGTAACATATTCACAAATTCTGGAAACTGGGATGTGGATGTCTTTGGAGGGAAGGGGCATAGTTCCCTCTAACTCACATGTCAACAGGTTAATCTCTAGATTAAGAACTTCAAGTGATTTTAATTTGTACTTCTTTGTGTTTGATTACTATGCCCAGTTCTCAAAAATGACCTTGCATTACTTTTTATTCGTAGAGAATGATTGACCAAAAAAACTGTAAATGTCACTGTACAGGACATTTGCCATTTCCTGCTCTGTCCTCATCCCTTCTTCTGGAGATGGGGTGTTTCTTTGGGAACTACACCTCCCAATGCAGTCTCCAATTCAACTGTGCAGTTCTAAAGACTGTTGCCAATCATGATACCTGGTTACCTGGGTTCCAGGTGAGAGCATGTGATCCCACTGGGATAACCAGAGGCATTTCCAGTGTTTTTTTCCCTTCTTTTTCTTCCTTTTTTAACCTAGAATTAGAAGGAAAAGTCGATTCTTCTCTGTTGGGAAAGGCAAGCCAGAAAATATCGATGACTATGAAATCTAATATCACAGAAGCATGAGAGTAAAACAGATCTGAGGAAAACAGAGTGGGAGAATCCTAATAGTATTTGCATGCAAGGTCTGAGGACCATCAAGCTATATTCCTCTCCTTACCTAGGCTTAGATGTATAAATCAATAGATTTCTCTTTCTGCCAAAACGGGCTGTTTCTATCATCATTTGCAACAAGAGTTGGGTTATAATAGTTAGGAATGTTTCTAAGCCTGCAACAATTCCCTGCTGCCTGTTACTGTCTCAAATTAGCTCCTCTGACTGACTTCAAAGCTGTTCACCAATCCCCTCCTTCTCTGCCCCCACTTCTCAACATTGCTTCGCTCTGACTGCCCTTCTCATCTTCCCTTACTCATTTTATGGTGTTTGCTTTCGTGGCTTTGCTCTTGTTCTCCTTGTCTATACTATTTTCACCTCCCCTCCTTATCTACCCAGTCCTGTCCAATCTTCCGAGCTACTTCTAGGATACTCCATGAAATAACCCCCAAATCAGCTAGCAGAGTCTCCCTTCTCTGGATGTTTATAGTATGCAAGGTCTGCACCATGTATTCAACATCTATGTCCATTTTTAATGGTTCAGGGTAACTCCAAATAAATGATAAAACCCATGAAGACAAGAGCTAACCATGTTGTACAGCTAAGTGAAAGTGAAGTCGCTTAGTTGTGTCCAGCTTTTTGCGACCCCATGGACTGTAGCCTACCAGGTTCTTTGGTCCATGGGATTTTCCAGACAAGAATACTGGAGTGGGTTGCCATTTCCTTCTCCAAATCTTACCAACCCAGGGATTGAACCTGGGTTTCCACATTGTAGGCAGGCGCTTTACCGTCTGACCCACCAGGGAACTTCCTGGTTGATGAGATTACACGTTAAGCCAGAGCTCAGCAATATTAAGGTACAGTCCTCTTGGAAGAAAGCACAGGGGACACAGTGAATATTTATGTTAGGTATAGTCTGGTACATTGGAGGACAGTTTCATGACACTAAGTTGTCATCCTTTATGTTGTGTGTTTTCTCATCTTTTTCACAAAGATTATTTAAGAATGGGAAGTAAGATCTGATGGGAAAAGATGAAGAAGACAGAATCATTTAGCTGTGAGAAAAAAAAAATGGAAGCAAACCTAAAAGCAATCTTAACATTTATGAAAATTTGCTATACAAAAGATAGGGTTTTCCTCTCTTGGAGTTAAGATTGAGGTAGGGAATAAGGATATAGTCTTCTAAAGAAATTAAGGTGCGCCTAGATAGACTTTTTACCATAAGGATATCAAACAATGAAATGAATTTTGAACTTTGTATAATGTGGGGCTTCCCCAGTGGGTCAGTGGTAAAGAATCTGCCTGCAATGCAGGAGCTGCAGGAGATGCTGGTTTGATCTCTAGGTCGGGAAGAGTCCCTGGAGGAGGAAATGGCAACCCATTACAGTATTCTTGCCTGGAAATTTCCGTGGACTGAGCAGGTCGGTGGGCAACAGTTCATGCGGTCACAACGAGCTGGACGTGACTGAACACACAGATGGATTTTTCACCATAAGGATGTCAAACAATGAATTCTTAACTTTGTATAATGTATTTCTAAAGGTGAAGAGTTGAAAACGATGAGCATAATTTCTTTTTTTTAAACACCAGGAAAATCCTCTAAGGATCATTGTCTCATTGAAAACAAATTAAACTTGAAGACTTCCCTGGACCAATGAAAGAATCTGCCTGCTAATACAGGGCACATGGGTTCAACCCCTGGTCTAGGAAGATTCACATGCCGTGGGTCAACTAAGCCTCTGCGCTGCAAGAACTGAGCCCATACTCTAGAACTCAAGCCCTGCAACTGCTGAAGCCCATGTGCCTAGAGCCTGTGTGCCTAGGGCCTGTGCTCCCCAACAAAAGAGGTCACTGCAATGAGAAGTCCACGTACCATAAGGAAGAGTAGCTCCCACTTGCTACAACTAGAGAAAGCCTGCACAGCAACAAAAACCCAGGGCAACCAAAAATAAATTAATTTTAAAATGAATAATTAAAATACTATTTAAAAAATTTTTAATAAAAGTGTAAAGCCGTGAACCAATATTAGAGAGAATACCTAACTGTCCTCCATAAGTAACTGAAAGCACTTGTAACAAATTTCATCTTTCCTTTTCTATCTCAGAAATCCATTTTAGCCTTAATTTTGAAGGAGGTGGGGGCGGGAAAGCCATATTGGCATCAATGCTTTCCATCATGAATAGAAAGTAATTAATAGTATTTTCATTCATTGTTTTTGTCATTACTCTGTATTTTAGAAGCTGAACAAACAATGGGGATGCCACTCTTCCAGAAATAATTCCTTTCCAAACCCTTTCTCTTTACAGACCAGTGCAGAAGTTGGACACTAAGTATTATTGAAGGCAAGAAAAAGTGTATGTGGTGGGGGACTTCCCTGGTGGTCCAGTGACTAAGACTCTGCCCTCTCAATGCAGGGGGACCCAAGTTCAATCCCTGGTTGAAGAACTAGATCCCCAACATGCTCCAACAAAGAGTCTGAATGCCGCAACTTAAAAAAAAAAAACAAAGAAGGTGTGAAAATAGTATGCGGGCTACCCAGGTGGTGCTAGTAGTGAAGAACACGCCTGCCAAGGCAGGAGATACAAGAGATGTGGGTTTGATCCCTAGGTCGGGAAGATGTCCTGGAGTAGGACATAGCAACCCCTTCCAGTATTCTTGCCTAGAGAATTCCATGGGCAGAGGAGCCTGGCGGGCTACAGTCCATGGGGTCACAAGAGTCAGACACTACTGAAGTGACTTAGCACACAGACACACAGGAGCACGTAACAGGGAATGTGCTCGGGGAATGAATGCTGTCTGACCTCAGGGAACAAATAAAATGAATGAGAGGAAGGAAATGGTTATTTGAATAAGTAGGGAAGGTTTGAGCAATGATAGAGGCTGTATATTTAAATGCATACCAGTGCACCAAATGCTGCATATGTATTTCGAGATCACATTCTCAGATGAACACAGTTAGTTCCTATGTGTGCTTCACCACAGTAAACAAGACGGGGCTTTTTCTAAAGAACAGCAGTTGTTGGTGAAAGGGACTGCTACTCTTTTTCAGTTGGGGAAGGAGGTGTATCTTCCTTTCTGTGCTTTTTAGCAGTCAGAGTCAATTGTTCTGGCTATAAATCTCAATTTTCAAACTAATGTGCAAAAGATATCACATTTATTTGTTTTATTGGATCAGCTTTGACTTGGAAACTCCCCTCCACTAAAGGAAGAAATTCAGCCTCAGTTATTCCTGGGGTTCCCCTCCGCTGTAGTTCCCTGTACCCTGCCAAGGAAGTACAGAGGCCTCACACAGCCTCCAAGCCATGGGAGGTCCCTTCTGCCATCCACCCATGTCGGGCTCTGTGGCTCCCACTGCCCTGTTCCAAGTCCCTCAGACTTAGGACTCTGCTGCTTTCACTCAGTCCTCGGGTACTTGAGTCTTTGCTGATCTGGAAGTATGTCATCATATCCTCAGGTTACTCAAAGGGGAAAGAGGGCAGGGTGCACAGACATATCTTATTTTCCTCAGGGAAAATAGCCTTTTCCCTCAGGGGCAAACCCACTTAGTTCTCTTTTCCTTCAGGAAATTAATATCAAGAAAGGAAGTACCTTGCAGACAACTTCCTGCTTTCCTCCTTATGACGTGTGAATATTCCCTCCAGGCAAAGAAGCAGGGGCCTACTACTTTCCTGAATTTAGGATGTAAAAAGAGGAAAATAATCAAGGATTGAGTATACCCACTGTCAGATTGCCCAATGCACACTGTCAGATTGCCCAAGCTTACTTAGCTGACTGAGAATTTTTTGCCTGAAGCCTTCAGGCAAAAAGGCCAATCACTAGAAAGCTTCTTGGTAGCTCCCCTCTTCTAGAAATTCGATCAGAAATTTTGACTGAGGAGGAAAAGTTGAAGATCAGAGAAGTGAGGAAAATGCATGCATGGAATCATTTCCATAGTTCACGTTTACTCACACAAGATTAATTCCAGTAGGAAAAATGTTAGAATCATGAGCACTTATAGGTCAAAAGATAAAGTTAGGATATTTCAAAAGTGATTTTGTCCTTTGAGAACCTGATTCTCCCTTAAAAATGTTGAAGTGAAGTGAAAGTGTAAATCGCTCAGTGTGTCCAACTCTTTGCAACCCCATGAATTGTATCCTGCCGGGCTCCTCTGTCCATGGAATTCTCCAGGCAAGAATACTGGAATGGGTAACAATTTCCTTGGCTAGTTAAAAATGCTGATGAGAAGCTAATTTAGACAGTTACATTGTAAGAAGAATCACCATGAGATTGTAGGAAGTCCCTTCACATTATGTTTAACTCATTCATTGATTTTTTTCCTCTGAGTTAATTTGGTAAACAGGAAGGCAAATCACTACCAGTAGTTTCTTCACTGACATATTTGCAGCCTCTGTGGTAGCTTTGGCTGTATAATTACTGTTTTTCTTTTTCCTAGAAACACGTGAGTTGACAAAGGGAAACATAGGAGTCTCGTTTTGTCTGAAGATTTCATATTCTCTGTTCCTCTGCTCCAGTTTTGGGTACATTTATGTCCGTGATAGCAATGCTAAGTACAAGTTATAATTAGAATAGCATGGTAATGTAGAGTGAGTAGTGTGTGTATATAACCAGAGATTCTTTGCTGTTACCACAACAAACAGAGGGAAATCACAAGGGCCTCTTATGCATTTTTCTATTTGAAGGGCTATCCATGTAGAATATTTGTCAAAACTCTAAGTGAAAGATTTTTTTCCTAAATATTTTTTTTTACCATCTTTCCTATTTATATTTTATGCTTTTATTTGCGTAACACTTTCTTTCCTTTAAGTATTGTCCAAAGGGGCCTTTAATTAAATATCAGTGTTTGTTTAGAATGTTCCTTAGCTAGATCATATTTCATTAAATTTATTCTAGAGGAAGACATATGTACATCTGCCATTGATTATCCTTGTCTATATATCATGGTTCACAGAATCAGGGACATTAAAACTGTATGTACAAAAGGCCAACAAAAAAGTTTTTAGCTCTCAATGCATGTGAGGATGTGTGTCTGTCTCTTCATTTAAGGCTCTAAGAAGTAGGGAGAAAAATCTTTTTCCTCCAGCATTCTCTAAGCAGGAGAGCAACTGAAGAATATGTCACTTTTATGCAGATTTTATCACATAAAAATGTGTATTCCTAGAGTGTCATATAGAAGAATTATCATGGATGATTCCATCTGAATTTCTGGCATTGCCTAACCTTCTCTGGGGGGCTTCTCCGATGGCTCAGCAGTAAAAAATCCACCTGCAATCAGGAGACACAGGAGATGCAGGTTCAGACCCTGGGTTGGGAAGATTCCCTGGAGGAGGAGATGGCAATCCACTCCAGTACTCTTGCCTGGAAAATCCCATGGACAGAGGAGCCTGGCGGGCTACAGACCGTGGGGTCACAAAGAGTCGGACACAACTGTGTGACTAAGCACGTAAACTTCTCTTGCTCTAATCCATGTCTACCCTAGACCTGAGCATTCATTCAGGAAAAACTTGTTGAGGCCTAACCATGTAGTGGGTATATTCCCAGGAACATAAAAGCAAAGGCAGTCTAGGACTGAAAAGTGAAGTTGTCTCTGAGACTAGTCGGGAGGAGAGCTCAGCTCTGTGGCCTAGCTGGGCCTGAGGAGTAAGGGCAGGGGGCTCAGAGTTGCAGACCAAGCATCCAGTGCAGAGCAGGTTCTGCTCTAGAGGAGGATGAGCCCAGCAAAGCTGATGGTGGGAACCTGTTCAGTCAGTCTCCTGAGAGTGACAGCTGCGTAGTCATGAAGAGTGATGAACAGAATCCCAGGGAGGTGGTCAGCAGAACAGAGACCTGGAAACAGATTGCACAGTTATGGGTCTAGGGTTCGAGGTACTGTTCTAGTTTCAAGAAAGACAAGAGCAAGATAGATCCCAGACCTAGAATAACTAGAGTGGGAACTACAGAAGATACTGCTGTATCCCTCCCTGGCAGTCAGGGGGTGGCCATGTGATCCAATTCCAAAGCAAGACATATTATGGGATATCTGTTGGGACCGGCTTTGGGGAATTATTTTGCCTTCCTGATAATTACGGCTAACCATTACTGGCAAGAACATTTTCTTCCTTTTGTTTTCCAGCCTTGAATACAAACATTCTGCATGCTACATCAGTATATAATGATCAAAGGCAATATGCTAAGGATGGTGGAATAAGAAGAGAGAAACAGGTTGAGTCTTTGATATTGTGCAGCCACAGTTCCAGCCTTAGATGTCCTGCCTCCAGATTTATTGTAATTAAAACAAACAAAAACGGATAAACAAAACATACTTTTTTTGATTAAACTGTTGGGATTTTTGTTGCTTACTCATTTTGAACTGAAATACACAGAGTCAAACGTATTCTGGACTAAAACAGAAACCAAGGTGAGCGCACTATGAAAAAATAAGTGGTGGAGATGAGAGCGAGAGAGAGAGGTAAGAAATGGGAAATAATGCACAGGGAACAAAACCAGAAAATGTGTTCAGACAGAGCATAACTGACTGAAGGTTGATTTTCAGGCTTCTTGAATATCCTACAGCCAGAAGCAGAATTGGACTCAGAACCTAGAAAGGGGACAAGAAATCTAGATTAGGGCATGGAGAATTTTGGGGAGCAAGGAAGACAGAAAGCATCAAAGTCTATGTCGTTCATTGTCAAACTCCTCTTAAAATTTCATTTCATTCCATTGTTTAAAAACTCCAAGATAATGTTTTTAATCATATAAACCAAAAAAGTAAACACTATTTTTCCAAGGTTCTTCTTAGAAAATCATGAAGTTTATTCCCCCGTTGATAAGTTGGTTAAAATGTCTATTAATGTCATTGATCTTAATTATAAAAAATGAGAGTCAAAAGATCTCCTAGGACTAATACCTATGAAGCCTGTCTTACAGGATGAACATCTATGAAGACATTATTTCAGTATAAAAATATACCAATAATATAAATGTAGTATTATATTAACCATTGAGATGCGTCACATTTAAAGATGGTTAAAATGTTTATTATTCAAAAATAGGAGTAAAGAAGGTATAAGTTGTAGGAAAGTTAAGCTTGTTGCCAAAATACATAATTAAATTCTAACTGAAATTAGAGAAAACATTCTGGGAATCCATGATCTATATCTGAGGATCTTGGGAAAAAGAAGGGAAGGAATAAATGCAGGGTTGAAGAGTGAGGACATAGCCATTCTAGAGGGAGCAAGGAGCTGTGTTCTAGGTGAGAGAGGGCCCCTGAGTTCAGATTGGGTGCCCTCCTAGACATTCCCGGTGAGAATAAGACTCTTGCTCCTCTGCTCCTATTATCTTCTGGGAATAGAATTCCAGGAGCTAGAGTGTAACATCCTTCCCCAAGAGAGCAAAAAGCCATCTCAGGGGGAAGAAAGCAGTCATATTTGACATCTCCCTATTGGGCCCTTTTACAGGTAAAGCAGAGGAGTAGCATCTCAGGTGAGGCCGAGTGTTTGGTAGGGCAGAAGGAGGCATAAAGGTTACCTGAAGTCAGTTCAGGTATAAGTTGTATAGAGCAGTGGTTTTAGAGTCTAACTGTGGGTTGGGGCAGATGCCTGTTCACCTGAGTTTGGATATTCCTGATGTCAAAGTTTCAGACACACCAGTGGTCCACTGGGTTACATAGCACAGCGTCTTGAAAGAGTTTGATTCAATGGATAGAGTCTGGGGTGTGAGTTGCCTTTAACAAAGTGTGGGGTTCAACTGAGATCTCATTCCTAGACAGCCTGACTTTATTGTCAACTTTGCATGGATGCAGCGCCATTTTGCTCTTCAAAACTCTTTGATTTCACACTTGGCTCCTAAGGCTGTTTCTCTAAGACCTTTTCAGCCAATGGACCAAATGGCTGATTCCTTCCAAGAAATCTAATCAGCAGCGAGAATAATAAGGGAAGCCTCAGCTTCTGACTTGACTTGGGGCTGCATAGAAGAGACCCCCTTTCTCAGTGACACTGAGTAATTTGATTGAGAAGGGCTGTCCTCCACCTACTAGAGGGATCCTTATCAGTCCAAAACTGTTGGTTCTTCAAGGATGAGAAGCAAGATTCAGCCCAAGAGGAACTTTGCCACACTGACCTGATTCTTCACTCATAGTGAAGAGTTTTCCTGAGCCCACAAAGATCTCTTCACCTGCTTGACTGTGCCTGAAATTTCTTTCTCTACAAGTCCTTTCATGGACTATTAGAGATAAAAGCCAAATGTCTAATGAAGAGATACATTGACTGAAACTCATCCATACCAGGGTAATAGACAATTAATCAGCAACCCTAGGTGACTGACTTAAGGGAAGCAACTGGGTCTTTAGAGTGGTTGATGAGGTAGAGAGAGGTCTGCATGGAGCAGAAAGACCTAGAGGATCTTTTTTAGGAAGAGGAAGATGGAGACTTTAAAGGTAAATGTCATTTATTCCACTCAAGAATATGACTTTTGATATGGTGCTGTTAGCTGTATGCACAGTGCTGTACATCACATCTCTAGAACTTTTTTCATCTTGCATGATTGCAACTGTGTACCCACTGAACAACTGGAAACATTTTCAAAAAGTCTTTAATAACAGTGTATATTCTTAAGAAGGTAAGCTATTTTCTTCAATCTTAATTTCAGTACAAGAAGAGCATAATATTTAACATGGTATAGCTGCCGTCTCTGGGGTTGCACAGAGTTGGACACGACTGAGACGACTTAGCAGCAGCAGCCCTCGTTATGTGCCAAGTACTGTTCTTAGTGCTTGTTATATTTTTTATAGTTATTACAAAATATTGGCTGCACTCCCTGTGTCGTACAATACATCCTTGTAGCCCATCTTATACCCGAAATCTTGTACCTCCCACCTCCAGCCACTATATTGCTCCTCCCCCCATTAGGGAAAGTCTCCTCTGTCATGTCTGACTCTTTTCTGATCCCGTGGACAGTAGCCCATTAGGCTCCTTGGTCCATGGGATTTCCCAGGCAAGAACACTGGAGGAGATTGCCATTTCCTTCTCCAGGGGATCTTCCCAACCCAGGGACCAAACCCGAGTCTCCTGTGTTGCAGGCAGATTCTTTACCATCTGAGCCACCAGCATGCTTTTTATATGCTATCTTCTCCAGGGGATCTTCCTGACCCAGGGATTGAATCTGAGTCTCTTGCATCTCTTGCTTGGGCAGGCAGATTCTTTACCAACTGAGCCACTGGGGAGGCTCCTATAGTAGCTCAGTCTGATTAAAAAAAAAAAAGTGCAGTCTTCTATTAGGGGAAAACTAAAACTGTACTGAGAGGCAAATTCTCCGTTTTTTATTTCAGATTTAGAACCGATGATCACATATTTCAAATGAATGCATCTGAGGTAACTAATTTAACATAAAGAACAATATTTAAAAGAATTGTAAGATATTCTAGGGGGCTTCCTTGGGGGCTCAGATGGTAAAGAATCCGCCTGCAATGCAGGAGACCAAGGTTTGATCCCTAGGTTGGGAAGATCCCCTGGAGGAGGAAATGGCAACCCACTCCAGTATTCTTGCCTGGAGAATTCCATGGACAGAGGAGCCTGGTGGGCTACAGTCTGTGGCATTGCAAAGAGTCAGGTACATTGTAAATATGAATGTTCATTAAAATAGACACACAAACATGACATGTTTCTCATAGTTCTGATATTTTACTGCTTGTGGTGAAAACTGCCCTGATTTTTCTTACTGAGATGCTTTTCTTAGCTTGGGCTGTCATAGTACTCTGAATGTTTCTGCCCTAGATCCAGGCATCCTAGGAAAAGAGTCAGTGAATGGAATGATTATAACCTAAGATCAGTCTTCATCCAGGAAGCATACCAATGGGTTGCTGATGGACCTTCAGCTAGAATAGGAGTTTTCTCCTTTGTTGTGTTGACTTTAGCCTGACTCTCTGGAGCCACAAATACACACAGAAAAATATCAGGTTTGCCCCTACCTACACAAAATGAACTGTTACCATCACTTGAAGCATGCTTCAAATCATAAAAATGCTTACCCTAAATACACTATGTCTGCCGTCGACTTGGTTACATTTTCCAAATCAGTCGTGTGGGTTGGGAAACCTTCAACTCCACAGTTTAAATTTAGATCAAGCTCCCATATCAAATTCCCACACTCCCTCTTTATTTTAACCTCCCAGAATAATGCTCTCTTTAATCCTTTGCTGTCCTTCCTGCTTATCTGCTTTCATTTTTCTTATATCCTAATCCAACTTATAAGATCCATTTCAGGCACCTATCCAGGCTAATGTTTTAGTCTCCTCCTGGCTCTCATCAATCTCCCCTCTTCTGGTCCTAACAGTTGGGATCCCCAAGCCCTCACTCTTAAGCTCTGTCCTACACTTAGATTTGGGAACAACTTCCAGTCAGATCTGGAGCAATTAAAAGAGCCCTAGGCCATTATCTGGACAACTCAGCCTCAAGTTAGCCTGTCTGGTGATGTCATTTGAACATTTGCCAAGCATTTATTCAGCATCTACCTCTGCTACCATTCAGCCCCTAACATGTGCAAGGCACTGTGTAAAGCAATGGAGACCCAACAAATACCGAGACATTGCCCTTATCTTAAAAGTCTTTCAGTTTTGAAGTGAAGACGGACAAGTTAACCCACAGTCACAGTAGAGTGCTAAGTGCAATGATAAGGTCAAGGGCAGAATACTGTGGGAGTCCCAAGGGAAGGCATCAACATGGGAGCCTGGTGTGGGCACAGGAGACAGAAAAAAACTTCCCACAAGAGTTGGTTTCTGTACAAAGATCTGAAGAATGAGTAGGAGTTACTAAGCATGTAAGGGAAGATGTGTCTATTTATCTGTCTATCTATCTAGAGACAGGCCAGAGGTTAAGAACAGAATAGCATGTTCCAGGAACTCTAAGTAGCTCTGTTTGGCAATATAATAGCAGTTAAGATCATGATCTCAAAGCTAGACTGCACAGGTTTGAATTCAGACTGCTGCTATGTCACCTTGGACAAGGCACTTAATCCTTTTTGCTTCAGTTTCCTCATCTGTAAAATAGAAATAACAATAGAACTTGACTCAGAAGATTGCTGTAAGAAGTAGTAGATAGGTATACACACTTAGAATGATGCCAGGCATATAACATAGTAATAAAAGTTGCTATTATTTAGCCATAGTATGAAATGAAAGATTGTGAGTGGCCAAAGAAAACTCTCATATACCATGGTAAGAAGTTTGGACTTTAAAAACATTTACTGAACCCCTGTTGCCCTCAGGATAAACAGGGAAATTATGCATCACTCTGCTGCAGTGCACACATCTGTCTGGAGGGACCCAGCTGGAAGAAAGTCTGCTCTGCCCTCAGCCCTTGCTGGGAAGATGCTGATTGGCTGCAAAGATGCTGATCGTCTTGGTCCATCCTCTGTCCCATTGAGAAATGCCACTAGGGGAACAGGATGGTTGGGAAAATGATGAAATCACAGGTAGTTTTTGTTTTCATTATTAAACTTTTTATTTTGTATTGGGGTTAACAGTGTTGTGATAGTTTCAGGTAAACAGCTAAGGGACTCAGCCATACATATGCATGCATCCTTTCTCCCCCAAACTCCCCTCCCAACCAGGCTGCCATGTGGTGTTTAAAGTGCTTGTGTAAATGGATGCATGTGTAAATGTCTCTTGAGCAGCTGGATATTCAATTCTGAAGGCAAGATTTGGAAATAGCGTTAGGAGGATAATTAAAGGTCTAGAAGTAAAGTTAAGATTATCCAGGGAGGCTGAGTAGATGGAGAAAAAGAGAATTTCCAAGAACACTGAGCAAGACCACCATTGAAAAGACGTGAGCAAAAGAAGAGCTCTTGAAAGATGTTGAGAAGAAGTAACTGGAGAGGTAGGAGAAAATTCAGAAGTGCCTAGTGTTATTGAAGTCAAAGGGAGAATTCATTTCAGAAGGCAGGAGCCATCAACAAATGCTGCTAGTTCAGTATATGAGATGGCTTCCCTAGTGGCTCAGGTGATAAAGAATCTGCTTGCAATGTGGGAGACCAAGGTTCGATTCCTGGGTCAGGAAGATCCCCTGGAGAAGGGCATGGGTACCTACTGCAGTATTCTTGCCTAGAGAATCCCATGGACAGAGGAGCCTCATGGGCTACAGTCCATGGGGTTGTAAAGAGCTGGAAGTGACTGAGAAACTAACACACACGCACAACTGCATGAGATAAGAAGGGAAAATAGTCCATTTGTGACAGGGAGGAATTTAGTGAGAAGAGTTTCAGTGAATGTTTAGCAGAAGCTGGGTTGCAGTGGATAGAGAGGTGAATGGGAGGTGAGGAATGGTGGAGGTGAGTAGAATTTAGATGGGAAGATTCAAGAGGACGGTTAGTTTGGGAGGCTAGTGGATTCAAGAAATTGAGAAGTAAAAAGGGAGAGAGGGAGGTGGGTAGAGACCCTGTGGAGCTGAAGAATGAGCTATTAAATGCTGGTGGTAAAGAGCCAGCAACAAAGCTAGACAGTGTGTTGAAAAGCAGAGACATTACTCTGCCAACAAAGGTCTGTATAGTCAAGCTATGGTCTTACCAGTGGTCCCATACAGTTGTGAGAGCTGGACCAGAAAAAAGGCAGAACACCAAAGGATTGCTGCCTCTGAACTAAGGTGTTGGAGAAGATTCCAAAAAGTCCCTTGGACAGCAAGGAGATCAAACAAGACAATCTGAAAGGAAATCAACCCATAATATTCACTGGAAGGACTGATGGTGAAGCTCCAGTATTTTGGTCATCAGATGAGAACAGACGACTCATTGAAAAAGTCCCTGATGCCGGGAAAGATAGAGGGCAGAAGGAGAAGACGGTGTCAGAGGATGAATTGGCTGGATGGCATCTCCGATGCAATGAACATAATCTTGGACAGACTCTGGGAGATGATGAGGGACAGGGAGGCCTGGTGTGCTGCAGTCCATGGGGTCACAAGGAATTGGACACGACTGGGTGACTAAACAACAGCAAAAGGGTCAGCAGAGACAGAAGATGAAAGAAGTGATCATTGGAGAGAGAGAGAGAGAAAAGAGGCTCCAAGGTGGGTTAGGGAGCAGCTGGGAGAAGGTATCAACCTTGGATCAGAGGGATCCTTCTTGCACCAGGGCAGGAGGGAAAGAATCAAAGATGGGTATGAAGGCAGCAAGATGGGGGAACTGAAGCTGAAGGGATTCTCTTCTGATGGTCACCATTGTCTTGAAAATAGGAGGATTTGTCTTTGGTTCAGAAGGAGGGGATCAGGGATGGAGCTGGAGGGTGGAGGACTGAGGAAAGTGAAAGAGTGAGAGGGTCCCCTGGGAGAAACTGTAGGCATTACTGCTGTCCTGGTTTTTGTTTTTGTTTTGCAATCATTTTTCCCCCAGTGGTTTAACACAATAGAAGGCTTATTTTGCACTTATATGACATTTCTGACGGGATGAGCAGGTGGATCCCATGTACTTTGACAACATCCAGCATGCACAGCAGTGTCTCTTCCCCCAGAAGTTCCCTGGAGGTTGAAGATAGGAGTAGAGAAGACAGGATTGGGATTTTCTAGGAAAAAAAAGGCAACAGGAGAATTACAGGGCTGGGGTGAAGTGATGAACTGTGGATGAAAATATAGAAGCAGATTGCAGGAGGGATTTGCATGGGGCAAGGAGGGAAAAGTGTGACCAAGTAACGAGGATGCTAGTGTTTTGTGGTATGTCCCCACAAGAAGTGCACAACCTGCCCAACCTTCTGTGGCAGCCCTGCAGGAGAAGCATGGGGAGATTAGCTGTCCACGAGCTCTCCAAAACAAGGGCAAGAGGAAGGAGGAGAAAGAGGACTTAGATTTTCAGAAAGGAGCTAGTCATGACCTAGACTAATTATCTGCTATGAGGACCCAGTATAGATCGATTTGTTCCCAAGCCCCTCCCTGTGTATTGCAAACAATAATTGTTCTGAGTGCCCTAGGCTCTGGGGTGGAGGACGGNATTTTCAGAAAGGAGCTAGTCATGACCTAGACTAATTATCTGCTATGAGGACCCAGTATAGATCGATTTGTTCCCAAGCCCCTCCCTGTGTATTGCAAACAATAATTGTTCTGAGTGCCCTAGGCTCTGGGGTGGAGGACGGTGAGGGGAGGACCTCCTAATTTTGGGCTTGTGTCTGGGCTTCCTCCTAGTTAATTGCATTATATGTAAAGTATAATATGAGAGCTTCTAATATAATAAATGAATATACATAATGTAATAAATACATTACATAATGTATGTAATGCATATCATATAATAGCTATTGTTATTGTTGTTTAGTTGCTAAGTTGTGTCTGACTCTTTTGCGACCCCTTGGACTGTAGCCCACCAGACTCTTCTGTCCATGGGATTGCCTAGTCAAGAATACTGGAGTGGGTTGCCATTTCCTTCTCCAAGTTACCTTCCCAACCCAGAGATTGAACTCACAGTTGAACCCACATCTCCTACATTGGCAGATGGATTCTTCACTGCTGAGCCAACAGGGAAGAAGGATAGCTGTCTGTCTGCGTGCTAAGTTGCTTCAGTCATATCTAATTCTTTGTGACCCTATGGACAGTATCCCGCCAGGCTCCACTGTCCATGGGATTTTCCAGGCAAGAATACTGGAATGAGTTATTGTGCCCTCCTCCAGGGGATCTTCCCAACCTAGGAATCAAACCCACAACTTTATGTCTCCTATTGGCAGACAGGCTCGTTACCACTAGCACCACCTGGGAAAGTTATACTAGCTATTGATGAAAGTGAAAGAAGAGAGTGAAAAAGTTGGCTTAAAGCTCAACATTCAGAAAACGAAGATCNTGCTAAAGCTGAAACTCCAGTACTTTGGCTACCTCATGAGAAGAGTTGACTCACTTGAAAAGACTCTGATCCCGGGAGGTTTGGGGGGCAGGAGGAGAAGAGGACGACCGAGGATGAGATGGCTAGTTGGCATCACGGACTCAATGGACATGAGTCTGAGTGAACTCTGGGATATGGTGAGGAACAGGGAGGCCTGGCATGCTGTGATTCATGGGGTTGCAAAGAGTTGGACATGACTGAGCTACTGAACTTAACTGAACTGAAAAATACAAATTAAAGGAGAAATAGAGGGCTTAAAAGTTTAAAAATATTTAAAAAAATAAGAAAAGAAGAAAAACGAAACAAACAAAAGAATGATCGTAAAAATAGTAAAGGTATGTCTGGGACTTTCTCTGGTGTCGTTGTGGGCATTGTGGGATCAGTTCATTTTCAGATAGTTCCTTGGTCCGGCTTATATTACTCAAGATCTATAGGCCCCTTCCTATGTAGTTGGTACTAACAACAGGGTTTTAATCTATTGCACCTGTCACTTTCAAGGCGGTTCCCTCTGTTTTAGCTTCTTCTGTCTGCTAGTCTCTTCAGTGTCTGTTTTCCACCTTGACACAAGGGTGTGGTGGTGGACACTTTTTCAGTTGCTCTGTGGGGAGGGAGGGATGCTGCAAACAAATAACACTGGCGTNAAAAGAAGAAAAACGAAACAAACAAAAGAATGATCGTAAAAATAGTAAAGGTATGTCTGGGACTTTCTCTGGTGTCGTTGTGGGCATTGTGGGATCAGTTCATTTTCAGATAGTTCCTTGGTCCGGCTTATATTACTCAAGATCTATAGGCCCCTTCCTATGTAGTTGGTACTAACAACAGGGTTTTAATCTATTGCACCTGTCACTTTCAAGGCGGTTCCCTCTGTTTTAGCTTCTTCTGTCTGCTAGTCTCTTCAGTGTCTGTTTTCCACCTTGACACAAGGGTGTGGTGGTGGACACTTTTTCAGTTGCTCTGTGGGGAGGGAGGGATGCTGCAAACAAATAACACTGGCGTATGCTTGCAGTGTCTCAGCCATGCTGGGCCTGCCACTACTCACGGTGCACACTTCTCAGGCTCTAGGTTGCTCTGCTGGGAACTGTCTGAAGCCGGCCCTGGGTTGCATGCACCTCCCCGGTCTAAGCTGCTCAGGCTTAGGCACTCAGGTAGTCCTCAGAGGTGCAGACTCGGTTGGGTCTGCGTTTTGTGCCCTTCCCAGGTTCGAGTAACTCGAGTGTTTCGCGAGCACAGTTGCTGTGACTTTTCACCTTTCCCGTCCCTGCTGCTCTGTTTTCTGAGTGTACAACTGATGCCCCTTCTTACACAGATGGTGACTGTCCAAAACCCCAAGAAGTCTTATTTAGCGAAGAAGCTTGCTTGCAGTTTGGTAGTTAATGACTCTCTGGGGCTGCGATTGCCCCCTTCCAGCCCTTCCAGCTCTGGCTGCCTGTCACCAAAGGGGGATGGTCTGCAGCCGGCTATTTCTGTTCCATCCTTTGTTCTCTGCGGAGTCCTGGTGGTGTCTTATGTTAGAGCTTTTCGTGTGGTAGCTATCCCACCGTCTGGTTTGCTAGCCAAAGTTAGTTTTCTCTGGTTACACTTGAGGCATTCCAGCAACCACTGCAATTAAAAAGCATTGCAGTCCACACCTCCCTGCCCAGCCCCGGCTTGCTAGTGGCAGATGCAGACGTCTGCGTTGCTTCTCCACTGGGGGAGTTACCGTTGGGCTCGTACCCTGTTGGTTTTAATTATTTATTTATTTTTCTTCCCTGTTATATTGCCCTCTGTGCTTTCAAGGCTCACCAGACTTGGCAGCAAGAGTGTTTCCTGGTGTTTGGAAACTTCTCTTTTTTTTAAAGACTCCCTTCTCGGGACGGAGCTCCCTCCCTACCTCTTTTGTCTCTCTCTCTCTCTCTTTTTTTTTTTTCATCTTTTATATTTTTGCCTACCTGTTTTTGAAGACAGTGATCTGATTTTCTGGGTGCCTGATGTCCTCTGCCAGCATTCAGAAGTTGTTTTGTGGAATTTACTCAGCGTTGAAATGTTCTTTTGATGAATTTGTGAGAGAGAAAGTGGTCNATATGTGTGTGTGTATATATATATATATATATATATATATATATATATGTTGGAATTGTTAGTATCTTGATTATATTCATGAGATGTGATTACATAGCAGAAAATATATACTAATAAACTTAGATGTACAGGGTATCATGTTTACAACTTACTTGAAATATTTCAGAAAAAAAATTTTAGATACAGGTATATTATTGCTAACACTTATATCTTTATCCAGGGCTTCCTTGGCGGCTCAGTGGTAAAGAATCCACTTGCCAATGCAGGAGATGTCAGCATGATCCCTGGGTTTGGAAGATCCCCTGGAGAAGGAAATGGAAACTCACTCCAATATTCTTGCCTGGGAAATCCCATGGACAGAGTAGGTCTGGCGGGCTACAGACAGTGGGATTGCAGAAAAGTCAGATATGACTCGGCAACTAAACAAGAACAACATCTATATCCATAGCCATATCCACGGTGTGTTGGGGGGACAGAGAGAGTGAATACAAGCAATGGTGATAAAAAGAAATCTGGGTGGGGGCATATGGGAATTTTTTGTACTAATTTTGAAAATTTGGGATGCATCTGGAATTATTTCAAAATTAAACACTGAAAATGGTAAAAGAAGTGGGAGAGAAAAGCAAAGAGATAAAGATGGAAGATGAGGAGAAAGAAGAGGGGGGAGATGAAGATGAAGGCTTACCTTCTCAGAAGATCTATACCAGAATCCTCTCTCTCTGAGCTGTTCCATAACCTCAATAATGTAAGTGTGAATTTACTGAATTAAGATAATTTGGATGGAAATGAGGAATGAAGAACTAGAAGCTTGAGTTTGGAGTAAACTGCACATCTAATTGAATGCATTTCCTGTACTATAAGTTATTTAAGGGCAAAAAGCCGATCAATTTTTTCCTCATTCTTGTTCATCGACCTCCAATATGATGCCCAACACACAGGAAATGTTTGATGAATATGTATGAAAGGAATAATGTACAATACCTACTTTGTGATTTGCTCAACTCTTATGCTCTGACTTTGAAATTATCTTAATGCCTTCTTAAAATCTGTCTACCAACTGTCTAGGGATATTAAGTATATAATTATTCGCTTGAGTAGCCTTTTTAAGAAAGGAAAATCAAAATGTGTGAGACAGAGAAAGATGAAATCTAAGAATTCATTAGCAACAAAACTCTGGCATCTCTTTGCTGGCCAACACTAAAAATAAGATTTGTGTTTTATTCCTAGTGTGTAATTGTAAACTTCCTTGAACATTAATTCAATATAATAGCCTTAAACAGCTGTCAAGTGTTGTGGTAAAATAAGATGGCTGGTAGAGTGTAGGATTACATTTCAAACCAAAGTTCAAAGTTTCAGCAATATCTACTTTTTGGAATGTGGAATGTGAAATTTGAAATTACCAGGATAAATGGAAACGCTAAAAAAGTTTAACGAGGTCACAACCGGACTGGACCTGCAAACCAGCCCGAGGGGCAACGAGTGGTAAGAAATGTTTCAAGCCTAACTCGCTAATTTTCTGTCTATTCTTGGTGACATTTGCATTTTCTTTTATATTAGAAAAAACAGACCAAGTCTGAGAATGCCTGCAACCCTTCAACCTAAAGCAACTTTCTTAAAGAGAAGTCTTCAAGATAACACATATGGATACTACTTTTCCACACCCTACCCACAGTTGGTAAATTCACAGTGAGCCCTTGACCCAGTGCCAACCTATCCATATAGCCAGTGACACCTATGCAGTGGTCGGGAGCAAAAGACTGATGATGGCCTTTATGTTGCTTTGTGTGTGTGTGTGTGTGTGTGTGTGTGTGTGTGGTTTTTTTTTAAAGAATCATTGAGACATAACTGGTATAAAACAGTTGCACGTATTTATATCTATATCTGTATCCACCTCCAGGAGACCATTGTCACAACAGAGATGTTGAATGAAACCGTCACTTCTAAAAGTTTCCTGTTGCCCCTTCGTAATTCCTCACTCTTGCTCCTCCTCACCATCCTGCCATAGAAGGCAGCCACTTACCAGCTTTCTACTACTATACATTAATTTTCATTTGCTAGACTAGATAGACCCCTACACTATGTCCTATTTTATATAGCTTCTTTTACTCAACATAATTATTTTGCTAACTAACATTTACATCTATGTTGTAGGATAAATTCCTTTTTATTAATGACTAATACTTTATTTTACAAATGTACAAATTATTTATCTACTCAGTTACTGATGAACATTTGAATCGTTTTGAGTTTTTTACCTATTATGAATTGGGCCAATAATTAACATTCACATAAAAGTTTTTGTAAAAACATATGCTTTTATTTCTCTTGAATAAACAACTAGGAGGAAAATAGCTGAGTTTATGTTTAATTGTTTAAGAACAGCCAAACTATTTTCCAAACTGTTTCTACCATTTCACATTCTTCCCAGGAATACATGACAGTTCTAACTCCCTGGCAATGTTGCCAACACTCTGTCCAGTACGTCTGTTTTATTTAGCCATCCTAATAGAAACATAGTGTTAGCACATTGCAGTGTCTCATTAATTTGTACTTCCAAAATTCATCATCAGCATATATCCTTTACTGAACTATTTATTCAAATTTTTAGTTGTATTGTTCACTTTCATTATTATTCTGTTGTAAGTACCCTTTATATTCTGAAGACACAATCTTTATCAAATATCACAAATCATGTATATATATATATATCATGCATATATAAATATATGTTGTGCAAACTTTTTCTCCCAGAATGTGACTTGCATTTTCATTCCTTTAACAATGTCTCATGAAGAGAAAATTTTTTTAAATTATATAATTATTTATTTATTGGCTGGGCTTGTCTTCATTGCTGACCCTGGGCTTTGTCTACAGTGGGAGCTCCTCTCCAGTTGCTGTGGGAAGCCTGCTCATTTTGGTGGCTTCTCTTGTTACCGAGCACAGATTCTCGGGTACGGAGGCTTCAGCAGTTGTGTCGCACAGGCATAGTTTCCCAGTGTGGTGTGGAATCTTCCTGGACCAGGAATTGAACCTGTGTCCCTTGCATTGGCAAGTAGATTCTTAACTGCCAGACCACTAGACAAGGCCAGAGCAGATGTTTTTAATTTTAATGAAATTCAACTTATCAATGTATTTTTCTGTAAACCATGCTTTTGTTTTATCATGGTGCTGGAATAGGTGTGGATCAGGAAGACTTATGAAAGGGCTAAAAAGTGAGGAAAGATCCAGTTCGTTTAAAATTTTGTGAAAACTTTCTACCATAAATTGTACTTTAGGGCCCAGGACATATTCCCTTGATATGAATACACAGCAAGAAGTCAATAGGGCTGCTAAGACTTACTCTCTAGATAGGTCACTGCTAGTCTTCATTATGCTACGTGGGTGACTCCAGGGAGCCCATAACCACTGGGAGGCCCTGCAAATGGCAACTGGTGTCACCTACAACCAAATGTGTCAGGAAGATCAGAATACCAATATAAAGTTGATCTGTCAAAACCTGCATCGGGCAGAAGGGCTCCTGGATAGCATAGCTGCTTTGAGATGCTCATTGGTTATAAAGCACAATAAATCCCCAAACAATATGCTCTGAAACAAAGTGAAAATTGTAATAAGAGTATCAAGAAACATCATTAGCACCTAATGAAATAGACTATAGACAATTCATCAGAATTCTCTAAATCAGAAATCTTTTTGGATTATGCAGTAAGAATGAACTATATAAAAAGCAGAAAGATACCACTGCCATTTTGAAGAAAGAAATCTTCAAAAAAAATTGGGGCAGGGAGAGTTTTTTAAGACCTGGGTCAAAAATCCTGCAAAACCACCCTCTTCCATTTAATCTAATGACATACTCAGCAGGTATCATGATATTTGAGGTTCATTGACAAGATTTCCCTGGATGATATAAAAGATTGTTTAAATTATTTATCTATTCAACACATACACATTGAGCCCTGTAGAGTTCTAGGCACTGGGGATACAGCAGAGAACAGATTATATATTAGGTGGAGATAAATGTGATGCAGAAAAGAAAAGCAAAGAAGAAAGTTAGAGGTTGGTAGGGATGTGCTGTTTAAATAAGAGGGTAGAAAATTTATCTCTAATAAGGTAGCATTTGAACAGACATCTAAGTAAACTGATGGAGTAGACTCTGTGACTATTTGGGGGAAGAATTTTCCAGATATGGAGAATAGCAAATGACAAAAAATCCAAAGCGGTAACATGTTTGGGCATATTCAATAAATAGCACACTGACCAGTGTGAGCTGGAGTAGAGCATGCCAAATATTCAACTTAGACTGGAGATGTCCTTCAACCTTTTACTTCCCATCAAATTTACCTTCTCTCTCTGTAAATTCAATTACCACCTTGCAGAATAAATTATTTCAAAAATTCTGATTCTTTCAAGTTCCTGTCATCAGTTGCTTTTCACGTGTATTTTATGAATTTCGACATGTCTTTAATCTTTGGGTATACTTAATACCGCAGGAAAAATCCCTTTGTATTTGCCACAGGCTTTTTTCCTTCCTGTTTTTTGATGTCTATGTGGACATGTCCATCTAGGAAAGGCAAAGACAGGTGCAGCTGATAGAAATGAGCTCTGATATGTTCAGATTCAATCCATAAAATTTCAAGGGCTTCTATTTGCATCATCCACTGAAAAATATAAGAAGGATAAAAGGAAAGAGCTGGACTTCAACATAGGAAAGATAGATAATAGCTTTATTTTGGAAAACTTTTCTTGGGAATCAGTTTAGAATTGCTGGCAATGCTTGTTATTGAAAGAATAAATAGAAAAATAAAATCTGTCCATAACTACTTCTGTTAACTTACTGTGAAACCTAAATGGTAAAAAAACATAGCTAAGAATTTCCCTCATATAAAGTTGTCCTCTACAATACACTTTTTGCCTTCTTCTGTTTGTAAGAGCTCTTGCGATATTTTATTCTTGGTGTTTTTCAAGGAAGAGAGGGAAAAAAAACCACATCATACAAATTACTTATATTGGCTAAACAAGGGAGATATTTGTGTATGTAAAACAACCAGCAAGCACAAAGATGATATGACAATTTATAAACATTTTGATAACATTAGGTTTTGACCACACTGAAAAGCTAAACTTCCTCCACTCTGTTTTTGCCACATATCACATAGTTCATTGGCTCTGTGTGGGCCTTTAATCCATGATGATTTCATGTCTCCAATTGTAAAGGAATACTTGTAATTTAATTCCTATCAATTTCATGATAAGTAACATGGACTTATTTTTTAATGATGCTTCTTTCTCCTTGGTCAGAAGTTTTCGGAGAAAAAGAGAAGATCAAGAAGGGGTTAGGGGCAAATGCTGGAGAAGTTGCCAAGAAAAGGAAACCCTCTTATTACTGCTGGTGGAAATGTAAATTGGTGCAGCCACCATGAAAAACAGTAAGAGGTTCCTCAAAAAGCTAATAGCATTGCCATATGATCCAACAATCCCACCCCTAGTGTGTACTCAGGCATACCATAACTCAAAAAGATACATGCATATACACATATATATGGCTTCCTTGGCGACTCAGATGGTAAAGAAGCTGCCTGCAAAGCAGGCAACCTGGATTCAATCCCTGGGTTGGAAGATTTCCTGGAGAAGGGAAATGGCAACCCACTCCAGTATTCTTGCCTAGTGAATTTCATGGACAGAGGAGCCTGGTGGGCTACAGTCCATGGGGCTGCAAAGAGTTGGATACAACTAAAATGGAACATTACTCAACCATAAAAAGAATGAAATAATGCCATTTGCTGCAACATGGATGGAACTTGAGATGGTCATACCAACTGAAGTTAAGTCAGAAAGAGGAAGACAAACACCATATATCGCCTACATCTGGAATTTAAAATATGACACAAATGAACATAACTGCAAAACAAAAATAAACTCACAGATATAGAGAACAGATTTGTGGCTGCCAAGGGGTGGTACAGGTGGGAAGGACTGGGGAGTTTTGGATTAACAGAAGCAAACTGTTATATATAGGATGGATAAATAATAATGTCCTACTCTATAGCACAGGGAATTATATTCAAAATCTTGTGACAAACCATAATGGAAAAGAATATGAAAAGGAATATATACAATACCTGTACATAACTGAGCTACTTTGCTGTATAGTAGAAGCTAACACAACACTATAAATCTATACTTTAATGAAAATATTTTTTTAAAGGAAACTCTTTAGCTGTAGAAAGAAATGATAGAAAAGGTTAAGGGAAATAAGGCAAATTTCCATTTAAAGATAAAGCCAGCAACAACATAAAGGAGTAGATAAGATTAATTACATGGGTGAGTCTTTCTGCATGAAGAAAACGTGCTCTTTTAAACGTGCTCTTTCTGTTTAAAGCACTCATAATAACCAGTGGATTCAAAGTACATTTGGAGGATAAACACATTAAAAAACACAAGGGATTCCTAACCCAAATAGTAAAAGAGCTCTAATACATGGCCTTCATGTCAACGCGGCACTTACCATTCTACATTAAAAAGGGTTGAATGTTTATATTAGCTTCACTTAGAAGGTATAGCTTGGGATATTGAATCATGTGGCTTAACTCACAAAATTGAAAACAAAGTCATTTCAACATGATCTTTAAATAAATACAATTCAGTTAGAATTCAGTTTTCTGAATATAACAACAACAACAAAAAAGCTTACCTAGAATTGTCTTCTCATCTCTCAAGTTGCAAGGATCTATATTTCCTTAAGAAAAACAGTTCTTTGGGATTCTGCATGCCCCAGCATTTTCTCCGCTTTCTCACTGCAGATAATTCGGGTCTTTTAGGGAATTCATGAGTTAAGAAAAGTATTACATTCCTTCCATATTATATAATATTTCTATCATTGTGTATAACTTAATGCCAGTTTCTGCGTCATCCATCTATATTACAAAAGGCCCAATAAACACTGGAGTTGGGAACATTTGTAAATTTTTTGAGATATTTCTGAGGTTTAGATGGCAAAAATCACAAAGTGTTGAAATTGTGTCAAAGATACTAATGTTTCACAGAATTGGAATGAACTTTAGGCATGTTTTTCCGGCATGAGTATAAATAAAAATTTTTCTTTCTGTTTTAACAACTACTTAAGTGTAAATCATTTCTTTATGTTTCAGTCAAAGTTTTGTCTTCACATCGGAGCATATAATACTGCAATGAGTTTTCTATAATCCTTTTGTTGTCACGATTGTTTTTCCTTGTTTACAGTTTTGCTAAATAGTTTTTCTTATTGCTCCACTAGCATTATTTTAAATCTACATGTTACTTCTTTCTTTTGCATTTTTTAATCCCATTTCAGGGCATGTTCCAGTGCATCAATTTCCCAGGTCCTATTAGACTTGCATCACAGAACTGAGTTATGTAGACAGTCTTGAGTACTACAGTGTATTCAGTGCCTGAGCTACGCTTTACTATTAACTAATAAATATTTTTTTTAAAGTCCTTCAATTTAATAATAAATTAGCTCATCAGAAACAGCCTAGAACAGTAACGAACCAACAGAAAGTCAGTCATCACAGATCCTGAGTGGTTTCTGGAGGGCGATTTGATTTGCTCTTCTCATCCCTCTAAATCCTGTGGAATCCTTAATATTATGTATTTCCCAGAAGTGGAAACATCCCCCTGTAAGATATAAAGTGAAAGATAATTTGTATAATATTTATAATAAAAAACTACAAAACTTTCAGGTTCCAGAAGAGAATCTGAATGTACATACATTAAAGGTGCTTCTGTTTTTTATCTGTCTTGAAGAAGACACACACTTTTTCTAAGTAAAGGAACAATTTCAATTTTTTCCAAAAAATTGTTTGCAACTATAAATTATGCTTGATTCTGACCAGAATACAGCTCAAAGACCAATGTGAATATATAAAATAGAAATGTTAAAAAAGAAAGAGAAAGTCAGTTCAATTCAGTCACACAGTTGTGTCCAACTCATTCGATCCCATGGACTGCAGCATCCCAGGCCTCCCTGTCCATCACCAACTCCTCGACTTTACTCAAACTCATGTCCAATGAGTCAGTGATGCCATCCAACCATTTCATCCTCTGTCTTCCCCTTCTCCTCCCATCTTCAATCTTTCCCAGCATCAGGGTCTTTTCCAAAGAGTCAGTTCTTCACATCAGGTGGCCAAAGTATTNGCTGTCTCTTATACACATCTTATTCACTGGGATATGATCAGAGAATGTGATGTGTAAAATCTGGATTTCATTGATATTGCCTAGGGTTTTGCTTGTGGGCAAGAACATGCTTTATGTTTGGGACTATCCAGGAGACATAAGAGGACAGTGTACAGTCTCCATTTATAGAGTAAAATCAACAACAATTAACTTATATTATTCAAATATTCTATGTCTTTATCTACTCAGATCTTCCACTTTCTGGAAGAGATACAGGATATCATTATTCAAGAACAAGTGAACAAGGGAAAAAAGAAAAAAAACATTTTGAAGTGAATCCACTTAAGGAAAGGCAAAATTTCATGCCAAAAGTAAAAAAAAGGTTTTATTGGAACTATATGGTGAGAAATGAAGCAAAATATTCTGAAAAAAATTTATCCAGTATTTACTAAAATTTAGGTTATAATTGTGCTCAGTCCCTCAGTCATGTCTGATGCTTTGTGACCCCATGGAAGCCTGAGAGGCTTCTCTGTCCCTGGAATTCTCCAGGCAAGGATACTGGAGTGAATTGCTATTTCCTCCTCCAGGGGATCTTCCTGACCCAGGGATCGAATCGGGGCTCCTGCCAGATCTGAATTTCAGGCAGATTCTTTACCGCTGAGTCACCAAGGAAGTCTAGTAAGGTTTTAGTTGCAAGGATGTAATTATATTTGAGAACAAACAAATATAAATCTAGTGTACTTTTCCATATGTGTATTATACTTAAATGAANACTCTGGGAGTTGGTGATGGACAGGGAGGCCTGGCAAGCTGCAGTTCATGGGGTCGCAAAGAGTCGGACACGACTGAGGGACTGAACTGAACTGAACTGAATGTAAATAAGTAAGTGATACTTATAGTCATTTGGCCCTTGACTTGTTCCCTTTTGCCCATGTTCTTAACTTGAGACACTCCTCTCTCTGAGGTCAGAGTTCTACCTACTTGCTAGGACTTGTGGACCCGATCTTCTGGCTCTGGGTCCCAGCTCCGTAGCAGAGATTGGCACCTGCTAAGACCTCTCTGTTTCTGATGGCCATCTACTTCCATCTCTGCTTCTAGTCTGCTCCTGGATTCTTTGGAGGAACTCACGAACAGAGCTAACTATGGGTCATGTCCTCTGGAGATCATACTCATTAATTCCCCTTAGGATAACGGATTGTAAGTATGTTTTTAATACTGACCGACCACATGCAAAATGTGCTATTTCTAATAATTTAAAGCAGTTTGCTTAGTGGAAAGAACACTGGATTTAGAGTGAGAAAGTCTGCTTTAGGCACTTACCCTCTTGGGCTTGGTTTTCTCATCTGTAAAATGAGGATGATAATATCTATTTGATGGGTTTGTGTTTAGGATTAAATGAGATTATATATATATATATACATACCTATATATATAGGTTATTTTCAAAGGGCAGGAGGAGAAGGGGATGACAGAAGATGAGATGACTGGATGATATCACCTTTGCAATGGACATGAGTTTGAGCAAGCTCTGGGAGATGGTGAAGGACAGAGAAGCCTGGCACGCTGCAGTCCATGGGATTGAAAAGAGTCAGACATGACTGAGTGACTGAACAACAACATAGAAATGTAATTTATTCTTCAGAATGGATAATTTACTGAATGGGAGAAAATCATGATGGCAGCATTAAATAGATACTTGAAGCATTATGGTCAGAGGTTCAAGTTCATTTTTCATACTTTAGACAACACTCCTTAGGCAGGGAACAATAAGTTTGATCCAAATTCAAATAACAAAACAATCTCACATTTTTCAAATTTTAGTTTTCAGGAAGCTATGGGATGCTATTGAATGTCTACTCTCCCTCCCAAAATTATAATTACATTTGCAATCTGAGTTTTGGAGATGGTGTGTTAAATTCCTCTTCTACTAGGATATGCATTTAATTGTGTAGGAAGTATATTAAACAAACAAAAAATCCTCAACACTTACTTCAAGAAAAAACTATATGTAAGAATCAGATTGCTTCAGGTACTAAAACGTTGACTAGAAGCAATTTAATTGCTCTCGAAAATTGCTCTCCTAATTTGAAATTTAAGTGTGATTAGAAGAAAAAGAAAATGGTCTGAAGAATGTAATTCTCTGAATTGGTGAACCTGGTTTTCATGGAAAGGGAATTCACACACTGCTATGGAAAGGCAGTATTCTTAGCAAATATGCTCTTCTGTGTTTCTCAAACCCAGGGGATATCCTCTGAGATCTCTCTATCCTGTGACAGTCAGTGCTCTATTTGAATAATTAGGCAACACGTTTTAACACAATGGAAACTGAGAAAAACAGTATAAAAATGTCTGGAAATGTACTCAGCCATTTTGCCTTCTGAGATAAATGGCTTGTTGAAAGGAAAAATACCTCCATCCCATTTCTGAAGCTACAAATTAAACCATGTGTGTTTGTGTTTAAATCCAGGGACTTTATTAACATGGAAAGACATGCAAGGGTACAAGTTATATTGTTACTGATTAGTTGTAATTAGCTAATTTGACTCTTTTCCTACTGAAGGAAGAGAAGCTCCCTGTGAGCTGGTGAGGACCCGAGAGACCATCTTTTTACAGACAAAGAATCTTGCGTAATTTGTGCTAATTCAGAATGAAGGGGATTGGATATTTATGTATTGCTCTGAAGCATCACTCCTTACTGTACACATGGAAAGAGAATTGCTTCAGGTGAGCTTTTGTCTGACTTATTGAGTCAACCATTTCTTGTATATTTAATTCTAATTACAGTAAAGAACAATATCAATATTTAGTCATGTTTCTCCATTTGCATGTAGAAATCTTAATNTCACTCCTTACTGTACACATGGAAAGAGAATTGCTTCAGGTGAGCTTTTGTCTGACTTATTGAGTCAACCATTTCTTGTATATTTAATTCTAATTACAGTAAAGAACAATATCAATATTTAGTCATGTTTCTCCATTTGCATGTAGAAATCTTAATTTTCACTTGAAAAAAAAAAAACTTTGAAAATGCAAATATCCAATGCCTGTTTCTTTTATGCAGTTTTTCATGCAATATAGTTCTAAACATTTGAATTTAAAATTATATCTTTGGGAAATGAAGATATTTCTTTTATTTATTTCCAAATAATGAAACTGACTCAAAAAAATAGCTCCAGCACTAGTTGGAAACCCCACTGGTTACAAAATCAGACATAATTTGTACAACTCTGAAGTCTGGAACTGCCTGTGGAAACTCATGCCATCAACCCCTCCAACTCAATCAAGTTCAAGTTTGTTACCAACCCTATTGGCTCTATGACTCCAGTGAAGGGAGGCAAAGAAATGAAAGGAAGTGCTGGTAACAGACAGCTCTGTGCCCTGTAATTTCCATCATTTGAGATTCACACGTTTGAAGTCAAATATTTCATCCTAGGAAATATTTAAATTCAGAAGGCGCTGGATGAAATGCAACATTGGACCATTGTTTGCTATTAGCACCTCAGGGATAAGCAATTCATTCATTTGGGTAACATTAGGAGATTACGAAATAGATATCCTACAACACTGGCTGGGGGACTAAGGACATGAAAACTCTAATTACCACTGTGCTAATAACTAGTTGTGTGACTTTGAGCAATCACAGCCCGGCCTCAGCCTTTCTCTCTGCATTGGCAGTATGCGGAGTATTGTTCAGCTCTCAATTTCTACAACTCCACTCAGGCAGAGGCGGCAGAGTGAGGTAGAACGGGGTGAGGGAACAATGAGTGTTATTGTCTCTGACTCCAAGCTGGAGGACTTGAAGCCACGCCCTGAAGCCACTTTCTAGTTCTTGTTCAGCTCTCTGCTCCTAGCACAAACTATTGTCTCAGGTGGAATAATGGTGGTCCCTAATCGGGTGTAATAGCCCAGTGGTCACGTTTGTCCTACTCTGAAGCCCATCCAGCTGGGCTTGTATTCTGCTTCAGAAAAAAATTTTTTAGCGTAGCTGTGAACCTACTGCTTAGTGACACGGCTGCTCACTTTGGGCATGAAATAGCTCCGAATGACCCAATTTCTTCTGCTCTAGTGAAATCTCAGTCTCTAATTTACTCCCTCCTTTCTGTTCAGAATTGGTCAAAATTGCCTTTTAAAGAGAATGCTTTGAAATTTATCTAGGCTGATTCTGATTCACCCCGGACCACTTTCAATGGTAGGGCCGGTTTATCTGAATTTCCCTCTCCCTTAAAAAAACCGTCACCTCTTACAAAATCCATTTACTGTGTTCTTTCTGATTTGGGGAAATCATTAGGTAAATGTGAGTAAACGTCTTTTCTCTCACTTTGTGTCATGGTGAGAGAGAGGCCAGGTCTGTCATTCTTGTTTCATTCTGTCCCTTCACTGATGTGCTCCATGGGAGAAAAGAAACATCCTGAAGCTATACTGGAAGGGAGTTGCACCTGATCAAAGCAGCAGCAGCATAAAACAGTTTTGCAGACACAAGCTATGCCTACTTTCAGTTAAAAAGTAATAAGCAAACAAGGTAAATATACAAATAAATGAAGAGGATCTACAGGGACCCATCCAGAAGGTTTCAATGAATATAAGCATATAAACATATACTTCTTTCTTTCTTTCTCCCTCCTTCCCTTTCTCTCTCTTTCTTTCTTTCCTTTTTCTCTTGATGGAAACCAAGAGCTAGAGGCTCTCTGAGTCTCTCACCAGAGCTTGTTTTTATTTGCTTTTATTTTCCCCAGATTTATTGAGTTATAATTGATGTACAACATTGCATAAGTTTATGATTGATATATGTACATACTGTGAAATGATAACCACAATAAGGTTAACACATCCATCACTTCCTATACACGTTTTTTTTGTGTGTGGTGATAACTTTCCAAATCTACTCTCTTAACTTTCTATTTTCTCTCCTTTCTTTCATTTTTTTCCTTCTTGTCACATAAATGAACTCACAGTATTCATCCACTTCTGCTTTCTTTTCTACAATTGTAGATTTCATTGTTTGAGTCTGCTGTAATTTATTGAACTAGTCCCCAGTGAAATATTTCAGTTCTACGTTTTGATTTGTTATTAAGTTGGTGCCAAAGTAACTGTGGTTTTACATTGTTGAATTTGCCATTTGATATTGGAATATATTAGAATAAATGTGGTTATGTTATACATCATTTTAATGTATTTTTCTCACTTTATATTTCTTGCTAATGACTTATTACTTGCTGTGTATTTTTTATTTATTTTAGACTAGGGAAAAGATGTTAGACAAAAAGCAAATTTGAGTGATTTTCTTACTTGAGTTCAAAATGGGTTGTAAAGCAGCAGAGACAACTTGCAACATCAACAACACATTTGGTCCAGGTACTACTAACGAATGTACAGTAGTTCAAGTTCTGCAAAGGAGACAAGAGCCTTGAAGATGAGTGTAGTGGCTGGCCATTGGAAGTTGACAACGACTGAGAGCCATCACTGAAGCTGATCCTCTTACAATTAAATGAGAAGTTTCTGACAATCCCAACATCGACATTCTTTGGTCCTTTGGCATTTGAAGCAAATTGGAAAGGTGAAAAAGCTCAATAAGTGGGTGCCCCATGGGCTGACCACAAATAAAATAAATTGTCTTTTTCAAGTGTCATCTTCTCTTATTCTACACAAAACCAATGAGTCATTTCTCAATTGGATTGTGATGTGCGACAAAAAGTGGATTTTATAAGACAACCGGCTACAACCAGCTCAGTTGGAGAAGAAGTTCCAAAGCACTTCCCAAAGCCAAACTTGTATCAAAAAAGGTCATGTTCACTGTTTGTTGGTCTGCTGCCAATCTGATCCACTGCAGCTTTCTGAATCCTGGAGAAACCATTGCACCTGAGAAGTATGCTCAGCAATTAATGAGATGTACTGAAAACGGCAATGCTTGCAGTGGCATTTGTCAATAGAAAGGGTGCAATTCTTCTGCATGATAATGCCTAACCACACGTTGCACAACCAATGTTTCAAAAGTTGAAAGAATTGGGCTATAAAGTTTTGCCTTATCCACCGTACTTGCTTGACCTCTCACCAACCAACTACCACTTCTTCAAGCATCTCGAAAGTTTTTTGCAGGGAAAATGCTTCCACAACTGGCAGGAGGCAGAAAATGCTTTCCAAGAGTTCACCGAATCCTGAGGCATGGATTTTTACGATACAGGCATAAACTTATTTATCGTTGGCAAAAATATGTTGACTGTAATGTTTCCTATTTTGATTAATAAAGATGTGTCTGAGCCTAGTTATAATGATTTAAAATTCATGGTCCAAAACCGTGATTTTGTTTGCACCAACCTAATAGTTGGACTAAGCTCAATCACTTAATTGTGTCCAACTCTTTGCAACCCCCTGGCTATAGCCCACCAGACTCCTCCGTCCATGGGATTCTCCAGGCAAGAATACTGGAGTGGGTTGACATTTCCTTCTCCAGGGTATCTTCCTAACTCAGGATTGAACCCATGACTCTTGCATCTCCTGCACTGGCAGGCAGATTCTTTACCACTGTGCCACCTGGGAAATCCCACAATAGTTGGATAAGTCAGAGAGCATAGCTAAAACGACTGTACTTTTCAGAGAAGTCTGCTTTAGAAGATTAATTTTGGGTAGAAAGTGTGTCTTCTTCACAGCAGAGACCCTTCTTTATATTTCTCCATTTGTAGTAGACACGGTCTCTGTAAGTTGAACTCTCTTATGCTGCCAAGTCGACATGATACCTGGTACAGTTGCTTGTATTACCAGTGTGTGGCATTTGTTAATTGGTGCTAATTACTATGTTTCATTTTAGAGGAAAGAAGTGAGTTTTGAAGAGATCAACTGGCAGGACAGTGGGAATGGGCTAAGAGCCAACGGTTTGGCTCTTGAACTCGCTCTTTATTCATTAAGTGTTTCTCATTATCTCAAGGACAATTATTACCATCACCATTAAAATAGTTGGTTTCAAGTTATCCAGACTGAAAGATTGATAAATCTCTTTCTAAAAAGAAAGTTTAAAACACAAGAAATGAAAACAGGTCCACGTTAGAAAGTCAGAAATGAACTATTATCATTATTATCAGTATTGTGACACAAATTGAAGTGAAATAATAAAAATTACACTGTCATTAATTTATATACTAAAAATAATTGAAGACAGTGCCTCACAGGATTGTTCTTCAGGATAAGCACAACTACAATTTTATGCAGGAGAATTCTCTATTCTTAAGTGCCTCTTCTGTGATTCCAGGAAGATGTGATTTGCAGAGCAGTGAACAATGCCAATAACCTCGTTTCTCTTGTGGGCTTCAGCTAATGCTTGTCCTCACCATCCTTCTCACTAAGACGTGCAGCAGACATCAATCACCGTTATCGCACAGGCTGTCTGCATCCTTAATTAGAAAATAACACACAGCAGAGCTTTAGTGGCAGAGTAGACAATATTTTGCATTAAAAAAAATTGTTTGTGGTAAGAAGCAATCCCAAATAAATTGCACAATAGCTTGTACACTGTGAACCCAGGGTACCAAAAGGTCTTTGGGAGCCAAAATCATTTGTTTGATAAAATTTTCAAGAATCTAATTGAACATACTCTGCTTGCCTAAGCAATTTGCATTAGTTTTTTTGAGTACAAATAGGAATATATTTTCAGGATTATTCCTTGTACTTCTATGATAACTCTCCAGGTTAATTTACCTTGCCATGGTGGCTCCAGGCTCTCTCTTTGACTGTTTACTGGGCATTTGATGTGATTAGCTGTTGCTGGTGCCAGCACAAGGAGAGATTACAACTGGTTAGGAAAACACCACAACTTAGGTTTCATCATTGATTTGCTACTTTGTTGCTTTGTCATATCCTCATGATTCATCTTGGCTATTGCTGTGCAAGCAAGTCCTGGAAGTGATTCTGACCTAGTGAAAATAAAAGCATTTAAAACTGCAACAGGGAAGGAAAAGACAGCTAACTCTTACTGAGTATCTACCGGGTCCCAGGCAGTACTCCAGGACCATTCTCTTTTCTTTCTCACACACCTGTGAGGTCTTTATTATTATCTCTATTTTACAAAGGAAAAAATAAAAATTCAGGTCCTCTAATTCTTTAATGTCACACTGTCCAAAGCAGTGGAGTCAGAATTGGAATCTAAGTTTTTTTAGAGCTTCAGAGCTCTGAAGTTTATAGCACACTTTCCCATATGTTGTTGTTCAGTCTCTAAGTCATGTCTGAAACTCTTTTGTGATCCCATGGTCTCTGTCTATTGGGATTTCCCAGGTAAGAATACTAGAGTGGGTTGCCATTTTCTCCTCCAGGAGATCTTCCTGAGCCAAGGATTGAAACTACATCTCTTGAATCTCCTTCATTGGCAGGCAGATTCTTTACCTCTGAACCACCTGAGAAGTCCTCCCATATGTTGTCTTTATTTTCCCACCAGCTCCATGAGTTATATACCATTATAAAATTTTACTGATGGGGAAAACGAAGTTCAAAGAGGCTGTGACTTGTCCAAGGTCAAGCACATAATAAAGAATACTCCTGCAATGCAGGAGACCTGAGTTTGATCCCTGGGTTGGAAAGGATACTTGGAGGAGGAAATGGCAACTCACTCCAGGATTCTTGCCTGGAGAATCCCATGGACAGAGGAGCCTGGTGGGCTACAGTCCATGGGGTCCCAAAGAGTCAGATGTGACTTAGTGACTAAACAACAACAACAAACAAAATTATTTTGCACTATGTTGTGTGTTTTATACAACTCTGTATTTCTATATCCCATGCACTTGGCAAAATAATTTATGAGAATCACAGCTTAGGACATAGATGCTGTTATACAATTAAAGCCAAATGGATAATTACTGAATTAGAAAGCTAGGGCTAAGAACACACTTTTGTTGTTTTGTTGTTCAGTTGCTAAATTGTGACTGAGTCTTTGGGACCCCATGGACTGTAGCCCGGATTTCCCAGGCAAGAATACTAGAGTGGGTTGCCATTTCCTTCTCCAAGGGACCTTCCAAAACCTGCATCTCCTTCACTGAAGGCAGATTCTTCACCACTGAGCCACCAAGATATTTCCTGCCTTGTCAGTAAACAAAGATGTCACAGTCATCAGCGATTTGCTGGGTTGGGAACCCACTCCAGTATCCTTGCCTGGAAAACCTCATGGACACAGGAGCCTGGTGGGCTGCAGTCCATGGGGTCGCAAAGAGTTGGGCACAACTGAGTGACTAACACTTACTTACTTAGTAGGTCAGTCATGTCTGACTCTTCACGACTCCACGGACTGCAGCACACCAGGCTTCCCTGTCCTTCACCATCTCCAGGAGCTTGCTCAAACTCATGTCCATTGAGTTGGTGAACCATCTGGTGCTCTATTGTCCCCTTTTCTTCCTGCCTTCAATCTTTCCCAACATCGGAGTCTTTTCTATTGAGTCAGCTCTTCACACCAGGTGGCCAAAGGACTGGAGATTCAGCTTCAGCATCAGTCCTTCCAATAAATATTCAGGATTGATTTCTTTTAGGATTGACAGGTTTGATCTCCTTGCAGTCCAAGGGACTCTCTAGAGTCTTCTCCAATACCACGTTTCAAAAGCCTCAATTCTTCAGCACTCAGCCTTCTTTACAGTCCAACTCTCACATCTATACATGAATACTGGAAAAACCATAGCTTTGACTAGACGGACCTTTGTAGCCAAAGTAAGATCTCTGGTTTTTATTACACTGTCTAGGTTTGTCATAGCTTTTCTTCCAAGGAGTAAGCATCTTTTATGGCTGGAGTTACCATCTGCAGTGATTTTGGAGCCCCAGAAAACAGTCTCTCACTGTTTCCATTGTTTCCCCATCTATCGGCCATGAAGAGATGGGACCAGATGCCATGATCTTCATTTTCTGCATGTTGAATTTTAAGTCAACTTTTTCACTCTCCTCATTCACTTTTATCAAGAGGCTCTTTAGTTCTTCTTTGCTTTCTGCCATAAGGGTGATGTCATCTGCATCTGAGGTTATTGATGTTTCTCCTGGCAATCTTGATTCCGGCTTGTGCTCCATCCAGTCTGGCATTTCTCATGATGTACCCTGCATATAAGTTAAATAAACAGCGTGACAATATACAGTCTTGACATATTCCTTTCCCAATTTTGAAACAGTCTGTTGTTCCATGTCCAGTTCTAACTATTCTTCTTGACCTGCATACAGGTTTTGCAGGAAACAGGTAAGGTGGTCCGATATGACCATCTCTTGAAGAATTTTCCATAGTTTGTTGTGAGCCACACAGTCAAAGTCTTTAGTATAGTCAATGAAGCAGAAGTAGATGTTTTTCTGGAACTCTGTTGCTTTTCCTATGATCCAGTGGATGTTGGCAATTTGATCTCTGGTTCCTCTGCCTTTTCTAAATGCAGCTTGAACATCTGGAGGTTCTCAGTTCAAGTACTGTTGAAGCCTAGCCTGGAGAATTTTGAGCATTATTTTGCTAGCATGTGAAATAAGTGTGTTGGAGCAGTCTGAACATTCTTTGACATTGAGCTTCTTTGGGATTGGAATGAAAACTGACCTTTTCCAGTCCTGTGGCCACTGCTGAGTTTTCCAAATTTGCTAGCATTTGCTAGCATGCAACACTTTAACAACATCATCATTTAGCATTTGAAATAGCTCAACTGGAATTCCATCACCTCTGCTAGTTTGTAGTGATGCTTCCTAAGGCCCACTTGACTTTGCATTCCAGGATGTCTGGCTCTAGATGGATGATCACACCATCATGATTATCTGAGTTATTAAGATCTTTTTTGTATAGTTCTGTGTATTCTTGCACCTCTTCTTTAATATCTTTTGCTTCTTTCAGGTCCATACTATTTCTGTCCTTTGTGGTGCCCATCTTTGCATAAAATGTTTCCCTGATATCTCTAATTATCTTGAGGAGATCTCTAGTTTTTCTCATTCTATTGTTTTCCTCTATTTCTTTGCAGGGTTCACTTAGAAAGATGTCACAGTCCTCAAGGATTGCAATCCTCCAACATGAGCCAGTGAGCCCTAAGGGCACTCAGGCAGGAGAACAATACCTGTTATGTAGCAGCCATCAGACTACAGCCACTCACTGGGGTGAGCCCCGAGGAAAAGAAGCTCAGGATGTGAAAACACAGGATACTGGCCCCAGACAGCTGAGGTGCTTATGAAAGGAATGATTTCTTTGAGCCCAGACTCTCACATCTTCCCATACAAAGAAAAGTGCTAAATTCCTAAACTTGAGATAACTAGTTTTCTTATGTAGCAATCATCTTTTGATGTTCAGACTACCTGCCCTTTGTTGCAAAACATCTGTATCACCTGGCTCCTCTCCTTGCCTCCTTGGAGCAGTTTTCTCAGGGCTACTTGAGATGCTGCTTCTCGGCCTTAAGTCCTAAAAATTTCTGTCGGCTGAAGCATAACTCTCAACTTTTAGGTTGCATGTACTTTGTAAGTCAACAATATATATCATATCTTTTTTATTCGTTGCTCTATTGGTGGACACTTTCTTCCATACCTTAGCAATTGTAAATAATGCTGCTATGAAGAATTGATGCTTTCGAACTGTGGTATTGGCAAAGCCTCTTGAGATTCCCTTGGACTGCAAGGAGATCAAACTAATCAATCTTAAAGGGAATTAATCCTGAATATTCATTGGAAGGATTGATGCTGAGGCTGAAGCTCCAATACTTTCAGTTCAGTTCAATTCAGTCACTCAGTCATGTCTGACTCTTTGCGCCCCCATGAATTGCAGCACGCCAGGCCTCCCTGTCCATCACCAACTCCTGAGTCCACCCAAACCCATGTCCATCGAGTCGGTGATGCCATCCAACCATCACATCCTCTGTCATCCCCTTCTCCTCCTGCCCTCAATCTTTCCCAGCATCAGGGTCTTTTCAAATGAGTCAGTGCTTCACACCAAGTGGTCAAAATATTGGCATTTCAGCTTTAACATCAGTCCTTCCAGTGAATACCCAGAACTGATCTCCTTTAGAATGGACTGGTTGGATCTCTTTGCAGTCCAAGGGACTCTCAAGAGTCTTCTCCAACACCACAGTTCAAAAGCATCAATTCTTCAGCACTCAGCCTTCTTTACAGTCCAACTTTTACATCCATACATGACCACTGGAAAAACCATAGCCTTGACTAGACGGACCTTTGTTGGCAAAGTAATGTCTCTGCTTTTAAATATACTATCTAGATTGGTAATAACTTTCCTTCCAAGGAGTACGTGTCTTTTAATTTCATGGCTGCAGTCACCATCTGCAGTGATTCGGGAGCCCAGACAAAGAAAGTCAGCCACTGTTTCCACTGTTCCCCCATCTATTTGCCATGAAGCGATGGGACTGGATGCCATGATCTTCGTTTTCTGAATGTTGAGCTTTAAGCCAACTTTTTCACTCTCTTCTTACACTTTCATAAAGAGGCTCTTTAGCTCTTGTTCACTTTCTGCCATAAGGGTGGTGTCATCTGCATATCTGAGGTTATTGATATTTCTCCCAGCCCAATCTTGATTCCAGCTTGTGCTTCCTCCAGCCCAGCGTTTCTCATGATGTACTCTGTATAGAAGTTAAATAAGCAGGGTGACAATATACAGCCTTGACGTTTCCCTTTCCCTATTTGGAACCAGTCTGTTGTTCCATGTCCAGTTCTAACTGTTGCTTCCTGACCTGCATACAGGTTTCTCAAGAGGCAGGTCAGGTGGTCTGGTATTCCCATCTCTTTGAGAATTTTCCCCAGTTTATTGTGCTCCACACAGTCAAAGGCTTTGGCATAGTCAATAAAGCAGAAATATATGTTTTTCTGGAACTTTCTTGATTTCTCAATTATCCAGCAGATGTTGGCAATTTGATCTTTGGTTCCTCTGCTTTTCCTAAAACCAGCTTGAACATCTGGAGTTCACAGTTCACGTATTGCTGAAGCCTGACTTGGAGAATTTTAAGCATTACTTTACTAGCGTATGAGATGAGTGCAATTGTGCAGTAGTTTTAGCATTCTTTGGGAATGCTTTTATTGCCTTTATTTGGGATTGCCTTTATTTGGGATTGAATAAAAACTGACCTGTTCCAGTCCTGTGGCCACTGCTGAGTTTGAGCATTCTTTGGGAATGCTTTTATTGCCTCTATTTGGGATTGCCTTTATTTGGGATTGAATAAAAACTGACCTGTTCCAGTCCTATGGCCACTGCTGAGTTTTCCAAATTTGCTGGCATATTGAGTGCAGCACTTTCACAGCATCGTTTTTCAGGATTTGAAATAGCTCAACTGGAATTCCATCATCTCCACTAGTTTTGTTCATAGTGATGCTTCTTAAGGCTCACTTGACTTCACATTCCTGGATGTCTGGCTCTAGGTGAGTGATCACACCATCGTGATTATCCGGGTTGTGAAGATCTTTTTTGAACAGTTCTTCTGTGTATTCTTGCCACCTCTTCTTAATATCTTCTGCTTCTGTTAGGTCCCTACCATTTCTGTTCTTTATTTAGCCTATCTTTGTATGAAAATTTCCCTTGGTATCTCTCATTTTCTTGAAGAGACCTCAGAGCCTACTCATTGGAAAAGACCCTGATGCTAGGAAAGATTGAAGGCAGGAAGAAAAGGTGGCAATAGAGGGACAGATGATTGGATGGCATCACTGAACTCAATGGATGTGAGTTTGGGCACACTCTAGGAGATGATGAAGGACAGGAAAGCCTGGCATTCTGCAGTCCATGGGGTCGCAAGAGCTGGACACGATTGAGAAACTGAACAACAACAATAAAAATGAATATTGGAGTGCATATATCTTATTGAATTAGTGTTTTCAGTTTTTCAAATAAACATCCAGGAATGTAATTGCTGACTCATATAGTAGCTCTATTTTTAGTTTTTTTTGAAACCTGCATACTCTTTTCCACAAAGGCTCCACCAATTTACATTTCCAATAACAAATGTCTGAGGGTTCACTTTTCTCCATATCCTCACCAGTGTTTATTATTTGCCTTCTTTTTGATTGTAGTCGTTTTAACAGGTGTGAGGTGATATCTCATTTGGTTTTAATTTGCATTTCTCTGATGATTAATGATGTTCAGCATCTTTTCACGTGCCTGTTGGCCATTTGTGCGTCTCTTTTGGAGAAATGTCTATTTAGATCTTCTAAATAAAAATGGTTTTTGATTGGGTGTTTGTTTTATGATATTAAGCTGTATGAGCTATTTGTATATTTTGGAAATTAATCCCCTGTTAGGCCCATCATTTGCAAATATTTTCTCCTAGTCTATAGTTTGTCTTGTCGTTTTGTTTATGGTTTCCTTTGCTGTGCAAAAGCTTTTAAATTTAATTAGATCCCATTTGTTTATTTTTGTATTTATTTCCATTACTGTAGGAGATGTTTCAAAAAAAAATATTGCTGCAAATATGTCAAAAGGTGTTCTGCCTGTGTTTTCCTTTAGGAGTTTTATAGTGTCTGGTCTTATATTTGGGTCTTTCATTCATTTTGAGCTTATTTTCGTATATGGCATTAGGGAGTGCTCTAATTGCACTCTTTCGCATGTAGCTGTCCAGTTTCCTGGCACACTTATTGAAGACGCTGTCACTTCTCCATGGTATCTTCGGGCCTCTTTTACCATAGAAAAGAGGACCACAGGTGCATGGGTTTTTCTCTGGGCTTTCTGTCCTGCTCCATTCATCTATATTTCTGTTTTTGTGCCAGTACTACACTGTCTTGATTACTGTAACCCTATAATATAGTCTGAAGTCAAGGAGCCTGATTCCTCCAGTTGCTTCCCCCCGCCCCACCTCAAGAATGCATTGCTATTTGGGGTCTTTTGTGTTTCCATAGAAATTGTAAACTTTTTTGTTCTAGTTCTATTAAAAAAATATATTGGGCACACTTGTGACAGGCACTGTGCCACTAACACACTGGGATGTGTGAGAATAAAAGACACTCTTACAGAATATAAGCTTCAGGAGGGCAGGGACATACATGGAGTTAGCATTGCTTTGTGCCAGCCACAATTCACTTCTCACTTTGGCAAATGATTGTGTGCTTTCCTGGGCTCAGTAAAAGGAGAGAACTAATAGCATGTCATTGGGGGCAGGAGGAGAAGGGGACAAGAGAGGATGAGATGGCTGGATGGCATCACTGACTCGGAGGTGAGTCTGAGTGAACTCCAGGAGTTGGTGATGGACAGGGAGGCCTGGCATGCTGCAATTCATGGGGTCGCAAAGAGTCGGACACAACTGAGCGACTGAACTGAACTGAACTGAATAGCATGTAAATGAGGTGTCAGTTTGCAGATGGAATCATTGAAACCATGAATAGAGTAACTGCAGTGGATATTATGTTGCAGCACCTATTTCCTTACTCCTCTTTCCCTCCCTCCCTTGCTTCCATCCTTCCTTTTTTCCTTCCTTCCCTCCTTTCTTTCCTTTTACTCTTATTACCACTCAAATTATTCTTTAAAACTGAAATGAATTTACAGAAATTAGGCTCCATGGAAGACCTCCACTTTGGGTCCAGCCACACAGCGTAGACCTCACCCATTTACGAGCTCTGAGGTTCATTTTTTCCACTTGTCAAGTGACGACAGTTAATGGCTATCTTAAGGGAAACACTACATGTATGTAACAGATGCCTAGTAAATGGAGCTATTATATTACTACTACTTAACTCTTGAAATTATTTTACTATTAGAACTCTTTATTCAATAATTCATTACTTTCTAATGTTGGAGGTGTTTTCTTAAGGCTTGAGGCATTATTTGTAGAAAGATGATATTTATAATAATAATTCTACACATTTCTGATTGCAATGTATTGCTTATAATAATTTATTTTACATACTTTTAGCTTAGATTGTTTTGATCATCCTAGGTAGGTTCTATCCATACTGTTAATAGGTCTGTTAAGCAGTTGAAAAATCAGCCAGTATTTGTAACACGTATAATATACTTTCAAAATTTACACTTACACTACAGAGAAAACTGTGTCTACTTTACCACCTTTGGTCTTGATTATTTATTCCCCCTCATGACACAGTATAATGTAATCAAAAGGTATTGCTCAGCTGTGCTTTTTCAAATGCCTATTAAGTCTGTTGTGACATCTTAATGCCCCCAAGTTTAAATGCAGCTAAGGTTCCAGTGCTTATATGCCAGACTTAGAGAATGTCTGCAGAGATTCAAAACATCCATGTTAGAGGCCCTAATTCATCAAAATTTTGGCATGATTTAGAAAAACAGAGATCCTACAGTAAATCACATTAAACTGTTATCATAAACAATTAAAATTTGTGGACCATTTTTCTGCAACTACACAGCCATGAGGTGTGTTCAAAGGTTTTGTTGAATCCAGTTTGGCCCACAGATCCAGTGTTTTGGCTCCCACATAAGTTGTTTTCCTTTTCATTAGAAGGATGTGTTCTTATTACTTGAAAACATTCTTTAAAAGATGATATGCATAAATGCCAAAAAAAATCCCAAATGATTTTTCTATATGCCTTTTATAGTTCTTAAGCTGTGACCATATAGTAAACATGTCTAAATATAAACATTCTAAGTTTTTTTTTCCCTTCCCAGTAAAATTATACATTTACTTGAAAAATACTGTATTGTTTAAAATATGCTTAGAACAGGCTTCAGGGTCTCTAGCATTTTCATTGAAATGTCCTTGGTCATGTAAAATCTTCATATTTCAAAGATGGGTGTGATTTCAAAAAATCACTAGTGGTCATTTGGAGCCAGTTTTGGGTTATCAAGCTGGATAATTCCACTTGAGGTTAAAACAAAACAAAATGTGATAAATTTGTCAAAATCTGATTAAAGATTATGATAAATGTGGCATAGAAGGTAACTTTAAAAACAAATCAGCTCCTAAGTACTAAAATAGCTTTAGGCAATGCCAACATCATTGGAATTACACTGCCTTCCAAGGTGACTGCTTTAAAAATCTAACTTCAGATTCTCCTCTGAAAATTTAGTTTTGTAACTTATTGGTGACACTTCGTGCCAATGCCATCTGACTCAGAAGGAAATTCCAAGAACTCAGGGACTGTGCTTTCAATAGTTAAGGTACATTTTTACTCAAGTACTTAGTATAATGCCAGACATTCTGTGGAAACTGAATAAACAGTAGACGATGAGGATGACTGGCTTTGATATCAATGACCTTGATAATGTAAGAACACTTGGCAAGACATTAGTGATCATGGGCTGACTGCTTCAGGATGGCTGGCATATTGCCTTAGAATAGAAAGAGTAAAATTACTACTTACTGGTAGTTTTTTTTTTTTTTTTTTTTTTCTCTCTCTCTCTCTCTCTCTCTCTTTTTCATGGCAAGTTGTAAAACATGTGCATCACACTTGCTTTTAACAGAGCTTATGGAAATTGTGTCATGAAGCCATTATATGCAGAAAAACAACCACTGACAAGGGTGGAGCTTGGCACCCAGCAAACACGAAGTGGCTCATTTTGAGCAAAGAAAATCATGAGAGCCATGCTAATCATACCAATGACTATTAACCTCAGCGGAGGACTCAGAGACTGTTGACCTGCAAATATAGTCAAGCCACGGATAATTTTCCATTCTCATTTATACCTTGTGAAGCATTTGCGCTTTTATTCCAAGGTGTAGTAAGGGACTTCAACATGCAAAAAATTGTAGCATATGCTCTATATATATGTATAAAGAATTATTCATGGATTTTTCCTGAGAGAAGAGTTTACATGTTAGCACAGGAAATTAAGGTAGGCAGAAATAACTAAAAATGTAAAAGTAGAAAGTGATGTGAATTATTTGAGAGGTGCAGATAAAGTGAAATTTTGGTTGGAGGGAGGATCCAGGAATGCTCAAGGAGGAAGTAGCATTAGAACTGAGATTTGAGAGTGAGATCATAGAAGAAACATCAGTATGCAGAAGGAAAAATCCAGGACATGTTGTGGGGGAGGAGTGAGGTTTTCAGTCGGCTGGAATGTGAGAGTATGAAGAAAGAGGGTTGAAACAGGCAGAAGTAGATGAGACATAGATGGTAAGGAGTGGGAAGGAAGAAACAGATGAGTGATACCATCTGAACTTTACTTCCTTAAAAACAATCTGGCAGTGCTATTACAAGGAGAGATCTATTTTCAGCTAATGATCAGCAATCCGCTCATGTCCAAACATTAGCCTGAGATGTTGTCAACCATTATTAGATGTGAACCAAACTTGAGTTGTAAATACATCTTCAGTTCTGTGGTTGTAGCATTCCTGATTGACTTAGTAAATTAAACTTTCACACATGAATGGTGTTGGTGCATGGATGTTAGCATTACACAGTCCACAAGTCAGACATTAAAAAAAAAAAAATTAACTGTTGAGCGGGATGAAATGCTCTTGAAAATGCAGGTTTAAGCATGAATTGCCCATTGTTCTTTTCTATAAAATGGTGAATCTGGAAAAATCCTTAGGGCAGAGGTAGGACTCTATCAGTTTACCTTTTTATAGCCCTTTAAGTAAGATGAGACCAGTGGAATGATTTGTTCAGATTTTCTTAAACCTCCCTGTGTGTCAGAGTGCAGGTTGAGGCAAGCTTCTTTTCAGTTCCCCAGGCTATAATAAACCCAATATCTGCTCTCTTCCTATTGGTGGATTTAAAGCCACGCATCTGGCATTGGAATGCTGGCCAGGATGTCAGACAGCTTGACCATGTTACTTTCCATTATCTTGCTTATTGTGTAATCAAACAAAGCAAACACCAGCCCCTAAACCTAAAACTTGAGATCTGTGCTCAGTTAACACCAAAACTGGAGTCGATGGAGTGATTAGCAAAAACAGGAGTGAGGGCATCTCTACAACGCTGAGTCACCCTCAGAGGTGCTTGTGTTCACTGAATTAAGGTTGCACTGTTTTGAGTGCAGCTTTTAACAATACAGAGCTCTCATAGCCAAGTGTGGGAGTAATAACAGAATAAGCAAATTACAGGGAACTAGAGAAGGGATTCCACTACAGAGGAAGCAAACCAAGGGAATAGCTTTTGCACGAGCTGTGAATTTGGTTCTCCACCCATTCCAGTGCAGTCTTCCAAATATAAATATGGAACCAATAGCTGAAAATGTGGTGTGCACACACAATTAATTCAGTCCAGCAAGAATGCTGTATGTCGTACAATTTAGAATGTTTCTTTGATAGTTTTCCTCAAGTACTGAGATTAAGTGTCGTTTTATCTTAGGGCTGTTGACTGGATGACAGAGGACAGCAGAACGTGTGAATAAAACATTTCAATGAATGCTCAGGTTTACTTTCCCAACTAACTATACCTACTACATACCAGACTCTGGAGAGTGTACAAAACAAAGTTGAGGAAAGCTTTTTTTTTTTTCCCTTCAAGGAACTTATATAAAGGAGGGAACATAAGGTAAATGTACAACTGACTAAATTACAAGGGCAGATGTGTTAAATGCCTTAAGTAAATTTACAAGCAATATGCTATGCTGGCTTGAAGCAGAAGAATGTCCAAGAAAAGTTAAATAAATGTTGCAGGTGTGAATCTCCAAGAACCTGCTGCTGCTGCTGCTAAGTCACTTCAGTCGTGTCCGACTCTGTGGGACCCCATAGACCGCAGCCCACCAGGCTCCTCTGTCCTTGGGATTCTTTAGGCAAGAACACTGGAGTGGGTTGCCATTTCCTTCTCCAATGCATGAAAGTGAAAAGTGAAAGTGAAGTCGCTCAGTCGTGTCCCACTCTTTGCGACCCCGTGGACTGCAGCCTACCAGGCCCCTCCGTCCACGGGATTTTCCAGGCAAGAGTACTGGAGTGGGTTGCCATTGCCTTCTCTGCCAAGAACCTGAGTTACTGGGAAAATGGTGGCGCCATTCACGGAAATATGGAAGTCAGGAGAAAGAGTAGACTTACCTGTGAATACAGGCTTTCCTAGTGGTTCAGATGGTAAAGATTCTGTTTGCAATGTGGGAGATTGGGGTTCGATCCCTGGGTTGGGAAGATCCCCTGGAGGAGGACTTGGGAACCCACTCCATTATTCCTGTCTGGAGAATCCCCATGGACAGGGGAGCCTGGCAGGCCACAGTCCGTGGGGTCGCAAAGAGTGGGATTCGACTGAGCGACTAACCAAACACACACCTGTGAAAATGCTAAGTTTGAGAGGTGGACGGAAGCTGGTCTAGAGAAAATCTGACAGGAGGAATGTAGGTGACATGTAGAGATAAGGGAAGTAGAGGAGATAAGATCATCAAGAAAAATCATATCAGGAGAAACAAGAGCACTGGTAACTTTTATGGAAAATCTGGTTCTATGAGACAGCAGAAACAAGAGAAAGCAGTATTAAGATACTGAAGGAATGATCCAGGCAATAGGAGGAGAACCTGGAGAATGCAATCTGATAAAACTAAGAGAGGATTTTAGGAAGAAATCGAGCAACAGCGAGGATTGCAATTGAAGACTCAAGGAGGATATAGACCAAGAAGAAACGGGGTTTAGATGGTGCTTGATGCCTTTTTAAGAGAGGAGTTTCAGCAGAGTAGCAGGGCCAGCAACCAGACTGATTACTAAAAATTTGCTGAAGTATATAAAACAAATGACACAAAGATCACAAATTTTCTTCTTAGGACAACTCCTCTGCCCTTTATTGTCAGGGAAATAATGCAATAGCTAGAGGAAACTATTTCACAATGGATTACATATTTTTAAAAAATCACCATTTGATGAGGTTATCTGAATCTTTCTCATGCATGCTAATGTAAACCCTTTGTTGAGATAATTGAGTGGCTTGTCTTCCATATCATTCACACATCAATGGAAACTACATACAGTAAGACACTGAAGTGGAGGATGTCTGGAATAGGTGATGGAAAATAGCAGAGAAGATGCCACTTCAAAGGGCTTAGCATGTGAAGCCACTTGAGTCATTGATTTTTTCTTATCTTGGAGTGCTGATTTCTCTTTACTTCTGTGCTTCTTTGGGTCCCAGGCTTTTTTTCTTGAATGGTGTTTTAAGTGGTTGCAAACCAAGCAATGAGACTATGGGACTCTGATTACACAATCATCTGGCAACCCTCCATTTTGCTCTCTTCCATGGAAGTAACCGGCTGATGATTATGGAAATAACAATAAGATTGCAACAACAGTATCTTTCATTTCTATACTGCTTTCTATCTCTCAAACCCTGTTTGCACACATACTGCCATATAACCTCAAATCAGTCTGCCTGAGGATAAATGAAGTTCTTTAGGATGAGAAAAAAGGGACAGAGGAAATATATGATTTATTTATTGACTGTTTTCAGCACCCTTGTATCCTCCTTTTTTCTAAACCTATTTATCTTCTCTGGTTAAATAGAAGATACGTAGATAGACAATATTTCTGTATTTTTAATACTTTTTTTTTTTAAATTGTACCAGGTCTTAGTTTCATCATGTGGGATCTAGTTCTCTGACCAGATATCAAACCCAGGCTCCTTGCATTGGGAGCATAAAGTCTTAACCTCTGGACCACCAGGGAAGTCCCTGTATCATTATTTTTAAAAGTTTGTGTACTCTTGGAGATTCAGTAGTGAGGTATAACTCCTGACATCTGTGAGAGTAAAACATCCAATATTGATACTCTATGTAAAAGAAAAATCAATGGAAACATCATTGAAATGAAGTTAGGTAATTATTTTTATTTATTTAAATTAATATTGAAAGTAGAAAAAACATGCCCAGCAATGTGAGGGGTTAGAATAAGGCAATTTAACTTTGTCTTATTCCTAAAGAATCTTCCCCCCTTTTAATCTGACTTTTCTTCTATAGATGCTGCTATAGTTAATGGATAATAGTTGGAGATGTTTAGAGTTAAAGAAGAACGTTCAGCGGGAGGGTTTCCCTGGTGGCTCAGATGGTAAAGAATCTGCCTTCAATACAGGAGACCCAGGTTCAGGAAGATCCCCTGGAGAAGGAAATGGCAACCCACTCCAGTATGCTTGCCTGGAAAATCCCATGGACAGAGGAGCCTGGTGGGCTACAGTCCATAGGGTTGCACAGAGTTGGACACAACTGAGCGACTGACATTTCACCACTTTCACTCAGGGGTAGGGGTTAAAATGGGGAAGTTACAGGGAAGGAAAACCATTCCTGCATGCATTGTTTCATTAATTTAACATTTACAGATATTGCTGTGAGCCAGCTGTCTGCTGGGTCTGGGATGTAGAGATACTTTGTTGCAGGACATAATATTCTTTCAGGAAGAAAAGTTTCTCTTGAAAGCCTTGAAACAAGTGGTGTTGGAGAAGAGTTTGCTGACAGTCAGTGGTTGCAGGAGTGGAGGAGGAAAGGGATGCCTGACAGTGAAATTCCTGAACAATATGATAGGTTGCCAGGCTAGCTTCTTTTCTTTCCATCAGGGCTCTTGCTGAAACTTAGGAAGAAAGGCTGATTGTGGAAGGAGGATTGGATAAATTTTTATCTATTTATTTTTGGAGCATAGTTGTTTTACAATGTTGTGCTAGTGTCTGCTGTACAACGAAGTGAATTAGCTATACGAATGCATATATTGCCTCCCTTTGGGACCTCCCTCCTCACTCATCCCACCCTCCATCCCACCCATCTAGGTCATCACAGAGCACCAATGTGAACTCCCCTGCGATACAGCAAGTTTCCACTAGCTAGCTATTTTACATATGGCAGTGCATATATGTCCACGCTGCTCTCTCAATACATTCCACTCTCCCTCATCTCCCTTCCTCATGTCCACAGGTGCATTCTCTACATCTGTGTCTCTACTCCTGCCCTGGAGCTGGGTTCTTAAGTTGAAGCTCTGCTGGACTTCAGTAAGTGGTTGAGGATCTGTGTTCTGGTTGTTTGACACCAGTAAGACTTCAAGATACATTTGAAGAGACAAAGTCAAGAGTAGCTTCTAATTAGAAGCTCTGAGAAAATTTAAGCATGGATTGCTATCCTTTCTATCATATTGCTTTAGTGAGTATCTCTGTATTTTCACAAAATCAAAATATGTCAGGGCTGGAGGTCATGTTTCAACTACTATGTTGATTTAATTTCTACTCAGCCAAGAAAATTGCCACTTAGATCATCAATCTTGGTTTCTGTGGAATCTGATTTTTTTTCCCCCTCTCTCTGGGAGCTCTTATATAAGAATTGTTCAGAGTTAAATGAGGGATGACGAGTTCATAGCCCAGAAGGAACACTGACTAGGTCTCTGGGCTATCCAAACATTGATCATACGTCGGGCCACTTAATGAAGATCCCCTGGAAAACCTTTGGCTTCTAATGAACGGTAGAAATATGTGAATGGGAAGTCTCGATTTGGAGAGCTGTCTGTATGAGAAGAAAGCACACTGATGACAGAACACAGATGTGTACCCTGGAGTTGGCAGAAGTGTGACTATGTTGACTGTGTTGATAGTTGTCAGAGTCTAGGACACAATGTCTTTGAGCATGGCTCTGAAGTTGGGATTTTTTTTCCTGGAGCGGGGTGGGGAGGGTTGTTGATGGTAGTGACTGCCTATTTCATTCTGACAAGAAAGACACAGTGTCTACAGAGATCACGATCTCGACTGGCTCCCCTTTTGGCTGAGGAAGGAAGCCAGAATGGCCAGTTCTGCTGGCAGTTATATGAGCCAGTCTGCACGGGTCTCTGATTGCTGTGAGGTTCCATAAGCGGGAAGGAACCAGAAATACTGGTTTCTACCAACTGTTGGCCTCCTAAGGACTGGTATGACTTAACTGTCTGTAACAGCAGCTTCAAATCCTTTCTGGGAAGAGGCGGGAATTGTAAATAAATAGAAAACAAACACGACTTACTCAAACAAATGTGTGGCTTAGGTTCGATGTGGTAGGTGAGAACCCCGTCGAAGAGAGAAAGCTGGAGTCTATATACATGCAATCTCTGTTCAACATCATCTCAAAGAATCATCTACAGTGTTGAAAACTTGTAGTAATCATGTGATTATTGGAATGATTGTTAGTTCTGCAGATGAGATGAAATGATAGTGAATAGAGAAGAGTATCCGGCATTTTAATAAAACAAAACAAGAACATGCTAAAAGTAGTCATTAGAGTACTAAATACTCATTGCATATGCTTCTGAATTCTTTTTAATTATAAATAATCTAGCATTAATTATCAGAGAAGGCAATGGCACCCCACTCCAGTACTCTTGCCTGGCAAATCCCATGGACGGAGGAGCCTGGTAGGCTGTGGTCCATGGGATTGCTTAGAGTCGGACACGACTGAGCGACTTCACTTTCAATTTTCACTTTCATGCATTGGAGAAGGAAATGGCAACCCACTCCAGTGTTCTTGCCTGGAGAATCCCAGGGATGGGGGAGCCTGGTGGGCTGCTGTCTATGGGGGTTGCACAGAGTCAGACAAGACTGAAGCGCTTAGCAGCAGCAGGATCATCAATTATAATATCATGTCTTCATCATTTTCCCTCTGCTCAAAGCTAAAAATTCTTTATATGTAAGAGTCAAGACTCGTTAAAATTAATCTCTCATTCTTTAAAAAAGAATGGAAGCAGCAACAGTGAGTAAAGTACATTTTTTAACAGTTCAAACAATCCTCATTTAAAATATATATACAAAATGTGCAAGCTTATTTATTTATTTATTACCACTTTTTGGAACTGTAAACATATTGATAGCCCTGGGGTCTGGAGCTGGTGCTGTTTATTTCCTAGACTGATGCAGCACAGGTTGTCGTTCCAGGTGTGGTGCCCTGGTTCCTGTGATTAGTAATACAAAGGCTGGGCTGTGGGAGATGGAATGTGGGAGACGGAGAGTATCCTGGAGGTGCGTGCAGTTGCTGCAGGCGCACAACTGCACTTGGGCCACTCTGCCAGCTGCCCTGCCCTCTGCCTCAGCCTTCCACGTCTGGTCAAAGAGAAGCAGATGCTGCCATAAGGCTTTCTCATTCTTTTTAAAAAGAATTATTATATTTGTTTTTCGACTGCCCAGCACATGGAAACTCAGGTTCCCTGACCAGGGATCGAACCCCTGCCCCCTACAGTGGAAGCAAGGAGTCTTAACCACTGGACTGTCAGGGAAGTCCACCTTCTTATTCTTAATTGCACATATAGAAGGGAAAAGTCAGAGGTTTTGATGGTCATTTTCATCCCAGGAGTTTTTTTTTTTTTCCTGGATCACTGGTTTTCAGGATTTGGGGGTAATCATGAATCAACCCCTGGAAAGCACCAGATATCTAATTTATCTCAAATGTAAGTAAGTAAGCCCCTCTTAAAGATCCCTGCCCCACCCCTCCCCTTTTTATAGTGTAGGAACATGCAGATTTAAGTGAGTAATTTTTCTCTGAGCCTGCTGTCTAGAGAGTCTTTTCCACTTTTAGCATTGACTCCCATATAAATAAAAATTAAACACTGTTTTGCTATTCTCTATACTCTTAATACCATCTACTATTTCAATTTGCCTAGGCATTTTAGAATTTAAAACAGCAAATGCTCAGTTAAGCTTGCTTAAGGGATGTCTGGCTCTTGGGAAACTAGGAAAAAGAGGCAAGTTCAAATCCATGCAGATTTATTCCAACCACTCAGAAACTAGCCTATCTCATATTCCATATACTTACCTTATTTGGTGTTTCATAAAGCTGTCAGCATATCATCTAGACGTCTTATTTTGACTTACCAAATTTCAGACTTGAGTCTGTGAATACTCGTAAATATTTTCTTTGAAAATTTAGCAGCCATTACTGGTAGTCTTAAAGTATGTCAGTAATCATGTAATAGCCTTATTTATAGCTAGAAAGCTGGCACCATCCAGCAGTGGAAGCCCATGGCAGAGAAGCAACACAACGAAGTCCCCTTCCCTGGTCTTTCAGGGGCCAGGCCAGAGGAACACAGATTGCACATCTCCTCCGGGTAGTGTCACAAAGAAGCAGGGAGGATTTTCGAGCTGTGCCAGGAGGTGCTAGAGGAGTGGAGATATTAAACATAGTCAGTGTTTAAGTAATTATGATAAGAACATTGTTTTAGAGAACAATTATATCTTCGCAGCCTCCAAAAGGAACATTTGATGTGTTTCCCAACTTGTGCATTCCCCATTTGAAGAGGTGGCTGGGTCTCTGGTTGGGATGGCCTCCTCCCTGAATTGCAAAAGTGCTAAAATAACAAGCAACGTCTGGCTGGGTGATTTTCCATGTTTGCCACATTTAAAGGAAGGAGCATGTTCTACTGTAAACAGTTATGGGAACTGTTTGCTTTGGATGGGCTTGGTCCTCATGGACTGAGAGGGCCTTCTTACTCTGGCTCCTTGCCAAGGTGGAATTTTGATGCCAAAGGCTTCCTGGTCCTGTAAAGGAATTCTCTAATTTGAATGTTTTATCTGACAAGTGTGTTGGGGAGCCCAGGGGACACAGTAATAGTGGCTTGAAAAAATAGTCACTTGAAATAAATAGTAGCTTTTACTAAGCTAGCATGGATCGGAATTCATTGTCATTTCTTGCACTGATTTCTTGGATCTGTTTGTGCTCTACCAGTGATTAGGGAGGGCTCTATCCCTTACAGGGATTCCCGGGTGGCTCAGTGGTAAAGAATCTGCCTGCTAATGCAGGAGATGCAGGAGATGTAGGAGATGTAGGAGATGTGAGTTTGATTCCTAGGTCAGAAAGATCCCCTGGAGGAGGAAAGAATACCAGAATACTCTGGTACTCTTGCCCAGAAAATCCAATGGACAGAGGAGTCTGGTGGGCTACAGTCAGTCCATTGGGTGGTAAAGAGTCAGACACAACGGAGCACACATGCAACTATCCAGAGACTGTACTATCTATGAATGCCTTTGGGATGTCCTTACCAAGGGATGTCCTTACCAAGGGATGTCCTTACGTACTCCCTTACCTCTATTAGAAGTAGAGGATAAGTGTTCTGGGTGACTTAACATAGTCATGAGCAAATATACAGTCCATGAGCTCCAAATGGGTAGACAAAGGTGAGTTGGGTGTGGCTGCTAGAATCCAGTTTTACATTCCAGTCCTTGATGTACTCAGAGTACATGATCCCTAGAGTTGTGGTTCTAAGTATTGCTGTGGGTTTTGAACCCTGCCTCTACCAATTTTTTTGCCACGTGACCTTGGACAAATTGCCTAAGTTTGCCCTGCTTATTTCTTTGCCTCTGTAAAGTAGGGATTGTCATGAAGACTCAATGCATTAATATATGTGAAACACTTGGAATAAAACCCATACCCAGTAAGCACTCAGCAAATATTAGCTACTTTTACTCTCTCCCTCTCTTAAAATTACAAGTGATACCTACTGGCCACTGACTCATGGCCTAGTTGGATGGTTCTGGTTGGAGAGGGAATTATAGGAGAGTGAGAAGTGTGTGGGTGTGCCATCTGTCTACCTTAAGGCCTATGTATACCCACAGACGTGTTTTTCTCCGCGAAACAAAATTGGGGCCACTGAATGTTCAAACATTTATGAAGATTTCTTTCCAAAGTGATCTTTCTGGCTTTTATGCTATCAGGCAGACCAGTTCTGTGGTTAATATTAGTTTCTCCTCTCCATGGTTGATTTCAAGCCGTGTTTATTGTAGCTTTGCTTTGCCCAGGGCTGTGGTGTGCCAGTCCCTGTAAGACTGTTGACAATGATCTATGGGAGCAGTTATTTCTGCACACAAATCAGGGTGACCAAGTCCATAAATTCTCTCAGGTGTGGGGCAGAGTGTCTGAAATACCACACAGCAAGCTGGAGGTGGGGCATTTACAAGGAGCAGATTATTGTACAACCATTTCCTGTGCCTCAGAGTTCTCTGACCTCAGCTGCTTTTTTAAGCCACTGAGCCACAGCTCCTGTTATGAGCCACATCCCCACACCTCCCCCACGTCCCTCCACGAGCCGCTCCCTGGCTTGGATCCTGGCTGCCTTCTGTCGCCACGTCTTAACAGATCACATTACCTGAATTCAGCGTTCCCCCTGTTAGTCTCTTATACAGGATCTTGCAGTCCCTGGTGTCTGTGTGCTCAATATGCCTGGCATGTACTCATTGGTTCATTCATTTCAGTCATTTGTTCACTCATCCATCCATCTATCAGGCATTTACTAGGCCCACTATGTGCTAGGCACTGCACTAGGCACCAGAGATGCAAAGATGACCCAGGTTCTCTTTGGCAGGGACCATATTTTACACTCTAGAGGGAAAGAGAAATGTATGGATCATGACAAAGGTAGCCAAGTGATGTGAGGTAATGGTTAGAAACGTGAACTTTGAGCCTAAGCGCTCGGGTTCAAATTCTTGTTCTGCCACTTTCTATTGGTGTACTCTTGGGCAAAGTACTTAACTTCTCCGTGTCTCCTTGTAAAATGGGGAGCATAATTGTACCCACCTCATAAGGGTGTTTTAGCACTTAATATTTATGGTGTATGTAAAAGATACCTGAAATATAGAAAGTGCTATTCAATGTTAAATAAATAAATGCAAAAATAGAGATATACCCAGCATATAATATACAAGAGCAGCTAGTCCCCACTAGCTGAAGCTCCAATTCTTTGGCCACATGATGTGAACAGCTGACTCACTGAAAAAGACCCTGATGCTGGGAAAGATTGAAGGCTGGAGGAGCAGAGGGCGACAGAGGATGAGATGGTTGGATGGCATCATTGATTCATTGGACATGAACTTCGGGAAACTCCACGAGATAGTGAGGGACAGAGAAGCCTGACCTGCTGCAGTCCATGGGATCGAGAAGAGTCGGACATGACTTGGCAACTGAACAACTGCAACATTTCCACCAGCAAGATCAAAATTTTGTTTTCACTCAGTCCTATTCCAGGTTGAAGACCTCTTCCAACTTGGGAGACTAAAAATAAATAAATAAAATCCAGGTCAGAGTTTGGCTGTTGGGCATCATGACCTCTCAGTGCAGCCAGCCTGTTCTGATTTTGGCCTTCATTTCCAGAAATGAGCCTTTTGCCCCGTCTTCCCCCTGAACTTCTATCTTGTATTTTTGTCATAGTTGCTGAGTCTTTGCCCTATTTTCCTGAGTCCTTAGTCTTTGCCTGACTTTCTGGTCAAGGTTTCAGCTCTTCTGGAGCAGAAGTTCTGCCTTGCTCTTGCTGGTCTGCTCTTGAACACCCTTCTCCAAATGGGAGATTCTACCACCAGCAGCCAGACCTTTCTGCTGCCTGCTCATGCTGAACCTGACTGACTCCTGCAAGCCCCATTGCTATGCTTCACCACCCCAATTATTTCACTCTCTTGACTCCATGCCCTGCCCATGTGGCTTGTCTCTCCAGAGTGTCTGTTTCCCAAGTGTCTGCCTGGCCTTCAAAGGCAGGTGTTTAGTCTCAGTTCTAATCATCTAACTTAGGGGCTCTTCTGCCCCCACTTAATCTTTCTACTGACAGTAAGAAGGTGGTAAGGAAGAAGGGCTGAGTCAGATATTCTCTGTGTTGTTCATAAAGTAACCTACAGAGTTTAGTTGTTGATTGAAAGGAATTTGAAGGGTGAATGTAAGAGGAGATAGCCATAATAAATAACTGTGCACAGGCCAAGGTCTGCTTAGAATGGGGTATAAAGTCTGGTACTTGGGGATTTTCTCATCCTCATGCCAAGATCAAGGGATGTTCTTTACCACTGTAATTTTTCCCACTGAATAATAGTCTTACTCAATACCAGTCACATGATTCCTCAGCTAATGACATCATAATATTGTGGTTCCAGTATTTGACTTCAGTACCTTCTACCTATTTTTCAACCTTAGTGTTTGCATGCAGGTTAAACATTTCAGGAAGCCACGGGTTTCCCCTCTGTTTTCTTCTTCCATCATTCCTATTTTTGCTTCCTCAGAGTTTCCCTAAATTCAATGAAGTTGAAATGCTAGCCCAAAGAATTTCTCTTTCCCTGGACTCACTTCTGTTAAACATGCCACTTTCTTTTTGAATAAGAAAAGGCAATCATCTCCATTAAGATAATAACCTCAAAGCTCCATTACTGACGAGGGTGTCCTGAAAGTGAGGCAAGAATGGAAGGGAAATAAAGGCCAGAGCATTATCCCTTGCTTTTAGCGACATAACCTAATTTTCATTAGGCCCCATGTAGCTGCCTAATTTCCATTAGGCACCTGCTGGTTTCTTTTAGCCCTATGCACACAAGACAATCTTATTTTCCCTTCAGTTCTATTGAGTACTTAGGTCTAATTGAAAACTTAATTATAAGTGCTAGAAGTCATCTGCAGAGTATTTCTCAATTGTGAATTATTCTATTCTCTATTCTTTATGGTACGCATTTATTTTCTTGATTGAAATAATTTTCACCTGAAATAGCATCTGACATTTGCAAGGGTTTCAAAGCACATTCACGTAAGTTATCTCATTAATTCCCACAGCAGCCCTGTGCAGTAGGCAGAACTGTTGTTATTCCTATTCTACAGATGAGGAAATAATGGCACAGGAAGAGATTACAGGAAGAGGATATAAAAAGTGCACTGGGGAGGAAAGCTCACTGGAAGGGGACCCTGAAGACCCAGTACTGCTTGCAGCTCTGGAGCTGTTGGTTACTAACTGTGTGTCTCTAGGCAAGTCATTTAATCTCCCCAGGCTTCAGTTTCTTCATCCAACAAGAGAGGGACTTTGATTTCATGGTCTGAAAGCTTTCCTCTGATTCTAAGTGTGGATGACATTTTTTCAAACAGGTACAGTTGGCCTGGCCTCTGCACCCATGGGTCCTGCATCCACAGATTCAACCAACCACAGATGAAAATATAGGGAAAGAGAATTCCAGAAAATTTCCAAAAGCAAAACTTGAATTCTTCGCTGTATGCCGACAACAATTACATAGTTTTTATGCGTAGTTCTATAGCTCTTATTTTGTGTGAAGTATTAAAAACAATCCAGAGATGATTCAAAGTAGACTGGAGGATGTGCATGGGTTATATGCAAACACTGCATCACTTTATATAAGGGTATTGAGGGACCCGAGCATCTTTGGATTTTGGTATCCATGGGAGTCCTACGATGCATTCATATTCACCTCCCCTACTCAACCTCTGACAGCTCTCTTTCTCACACATACGCACAGACACACACAGATTCCTCTGGACCCACTAGTTGAGGTCAGGCACTCCTGAAGTGAAGGGTGTTGCTAGCTGTAAGAACGAGGGAATTGAGAATACAGGAAAGTGAAAGTGAAAGTTGCTCAGTCGTGTCTGATTCTTTGCAATCCCATGGACTATGCAGTCAGTGGAATTCTCCAGGCCAGAATGCTGGAGTGGGTAGCCATTCCCTTCTCCAGGGGATCTTCCCAACCTAGGGATCAAACTCAGGTCTCCCACACTGTAAGCGGATGCTTTACCAGCTGAGTCACCAGGGAAGCCCATAGGAAGAGATGATTAATTCTTGAAAATGTGTAATATTCATCCTAGGTAGAGTGAGGTGGCAAGTCCTGACAATTCAGTTCAGTGCAAAGGAGGTGTTAGAGGATGGGAGAGGTTGGAAAGCATCTCCTTTTAGGGGAGAAGCAAACTGGACATCAGTTACAAATTTTCTACTTATGGCTAACAGAAACACGGTAACCATTAAAAGAATTTAAAGATTTTTTTTGAAGACCAGTATTAGGTTCACAGCAAAGTTGAGAGGAAGGTACAGGGATTTCTCATACACCTCAAGACCCCACATTCATAGCATCCTCAGTTATCAACATAACCATTAGAATTTTGGGGAAAAAGCCCTCAGAGTGTAACTACTTCTACAAATGCAAAACTGTGAAATGCCTTTCAGAAACACAATGGATTAACTAATCTTTGTATACGAATCTTACTATAACATTTTGGGAATGGGGAGCCTTTCTTTTCCTCTCATTGTGTTAGTTACAATGTTATGGCGCTAAAAGTCAAAAAAGGGTGTGACCACAAGAGTACCTGTTTTGCAACACATAATCTGGAAGGATTTCAAATCTAGTGCTTAAGAGATGCAGGGTGTATGTGTGATTATATTTTTAATAACTTAGATGCTTTGTCTGATGATTATATAATGCAACTCCTTGCTATCTGCTAGAGGCAACATCGTCTTTTGATCACCAGTAATCACTGAGAGAAGCATGGCAGCATGGTTGGAATATTTATTAACTGATGCCAAAATGAGGTTTGTTCAGGGTGCCCAGAGAGCCTGCCTATGTTATTCACCCTTGTCACCCGAGTGCCCAGCAATAGTAGATGGGTGAATAAAACACCTTCCTCCTAAGACTATAATAACAATGATTATAATCATCAACGGTGAAAATAGTTGCATAATGCTACAAGGAGAGAAAAATAAATAGCTTCTCTGTGTGAGATTAAGCTATGAGGGCTTCATGTTGTACCTTCCATGATGATATTTAATCAATATCATTTCTTTATTCCTGACATCACAAGGCAGCCAAGCATCCCTGTTTTTTGAAGAGTGATGATTTCTGCAGCAGTGTGGGTAGCAATTTCCACTTCTGCTGAAAAAATTTAAAAAGGGAATAGCTCATGTGAAAGTTGTCCAGGACACTACTAAATGTACCTTGATCACTCTTAGAGCCTGGAAACAGAACCCAGTATAACATTGCTAGATGGAACTTTCCTGCGAGCTCAGGTTGAGACATCAAAACAGAGCACAACTGGACACAAGCACCTCCACATTCCATCAAGAGAAGCTAGACCAACACCAGGGCTTGCTAAGAGATTCCCCAAACTGTTTATATGACCTATGGTCCCTCACCCAATTTAACGACAGTTCTTGGTAGAATTGTTTTCAATAACAGCTTTATTGAAATATAACTCATATACCATTAAGTTCACCCTTTTAAAGTATACAAGTCAATGGTTTTCAGTATATTCACAGAGATATGTAAACATCATGCTATCTAATTTTTAAATATTTTTTTTATCACCCCCAAAGAAACCTGTGCTTATTAGCAATCAGACCCCATTTCTTCTTCCTGGTCCCTGGCAGTCAGTCATCTGTTTTTGGTCTTTGTTTCTGTATATGTTTTCTAAGAATTTGCCTATTCTGGACATCCATTTAAATGGATTCATATAATGTGTGCCCCTTCATGGATCACAGCCTTATCATGGCAAAGGGGCTTGTGTAGCTCAATGAAGCTACGAGCCACATCTGCTGGGCCACTCAAGATAGAAGGGTCATAATGAAGAGTTCTGACAAGAGCTGACTTGTTGGAAAAGACCCTGATGCTGAGACAGATGAAAGGCAAAACGAGAAGGGGGTGGCAGAGGTTGAGATGATTAGATAGGATCACCAACTCAGTGGGCATGAATTTGAGCAAACTCCTGGAGATAGTGAAGGAGAGGGGAGCCTAGCGTGCTGCAGTCCACGGGTTTGCAAAGAGTAAGACATGACTTAGCCACTGAACAACAACAACAAGAACTATGATGCGTGGCTTTTTGTGTCTGGCTTCTTTTATTTAGCATAATGTTTACAAGGTTCATCCCTGTTGTAGAATGAATCAGAATGTCTCTCCTTTTTGTGGTTCATTGTATGTCTGTACCACATTTTGTTTATCCATTCATCTGTTGATGGACATCTGGTTTGTTTCCACTTTGGGGCTATTAAGTATAATGTTGCTATGAACATTCACATACATGTTTTTGTGATCTTGGGACAGTTTGACCTCTGTTTGCTGGGGTCTGTGAGCACAGAGGATAGAGTCTACTCCTTGCCTAGTCATGAGGCTTGGCTAGAGCTGCCCTCATAACAAAGAGAAGAAAGGAGGTGATAGTGTAAGTGAGTTACAATTGCATAGAGTAAGCAGGGTAAGGATTGAGTCTTACGAGGATTAGTGTGGACACTACAGGAGATGGAACCATCTTGAAAAGACTCTACCCAAGAACACAGTCTTTGTAGGACAGGTGTCTGTCTGAGCAAGAGCTAAGGAGGACTCATGAATGGTCAGCAGGAAAATATAGCGTCCTCTTAAGGGAACAGGAACGCATGGAAGATCCCCAGTGTGGGTTGAGGGGTTTTCTGAAGAACACAGGAAATTCCCCATTTACATGAGTGAGAGAGTCAGCTGGCATATGAGTATTTGTCTCACAGAGGACACCGATGACCATGTAAAATGGCACCAGCTAAACAATGAAAGTCTTTTTGCTTCTTTACTTCTCCTTTCTCCACCACACCTCGACTGGGCTGGAACAACAAAGATTGGTTTGTGGCTGAAAGAAGGACTGTCTCCCTGCTCCCACTTCCCAATTGCAGGTTCTGAAACCTAACAAAGACCTGTTGGAGAACAGGGGAGGAAGATCTGAAGAAGAGAAAAGAGCAAAGTTTGGAGATTAAGAAGACTGTATCTGTATAATGCCTTGAAACAAGACTGTCACAAAAGTAAAAAAGCCACTGGAGAGGTTGTATAGTTTCTTGAAGATATTGTCTGGGGTCAGGAAAAGATCTGACAGAGCAGGTTTGAAGCATAAGAATGGGAGAAAAGGGCTTGCCTGGTGGCCCAGTGGTGAAGAATCCGCCTGCCAATGCAGGAGACACGGGTTTGATCCCTGGTTGGGGGAGAATCCACATGCTGTGGAGCCGCTAAACTCGTGCACCGCGACTGCTGAGTCTGTGCTCCAAGGCCGGGGGACTGCAACTACTGAGCCATGTGCTGCAGCTGCCGAAGCATGCACGCCTAGAGCCTGTGCTGCACAGCACGAGAAGCCACAGTAACGAGAAGTCTGGGCACCACAGTGAAGACCCAGCATAGCCGAAAATAACTAAGTAAATGAATAAAGTTTAAAAAAGATTGGGAGAAAAAGAAAACTATTTTCTGATTGCACTTGACAGAGTCTAGCCTGATTAATAAATACTTTTTTTTTTTTTGGTCATGAGTACAATTATCTCTGAGTTTGGTCTGCTGAGGACTTTTTTGGACTCCATGATTGTCCTGGAGGTGCTTTGCTGTTATGGGTCGTGGTCAACACTAGCGGGACTATCAATCAAAAGGCCTCCCCTATCACAAAGATAGGTGCATCAACAGGCTGACAATTAGAATCACCTGTCTCCAGGTGACAGTGTTGGGTCCAGGGGTGGGGACATGACCCAAGCGGAATGAAGCAGAGTCTTTGTTCAGAAAAGGATAGGAATATTGGAAGTGTTTGTTTTCCTGTGATCATAAACTGTAAATACCTGTTGATTCCAGGATCCCTTTTCTCTCCACGTGGAGAGAAATTGCTGGAGAATGAAGCTGATCCAGAGACAAGCGAGTTGAGAAACAGAGATTACCTGATTAATGACTACATTGTTTAATGAAAAAAGTTTTTAAAAAATTCTTAGACTATTGGAACATGGAAGTGAGTTAATTGTACCCCTCAGTTCTTGGCATACATCACTATTGGTCTGTAAAAGATGCCTCTCATTTAAAAAGTTATTGTTCTCCTTCATCCTCCATCTCTTCTCCCATTCTCCTTCCATTACAGGGACCTACTTAGATGTGCTTCTATATTTTTCAAGGTATACACATATCAAAGAACTCACATTGGCATAGCGTGTCTTCAGTACAAATAAGTGGCATATAGACTTCATTAAGTTTCTTCCTTTGTTGTTGTTGTTGTTGTTGTTTTCAACTCAATACTCTGTTTTAAGCTCTAATTGCCTTAGTGTCTGAAACTCATTGACCTGACTTGGTTAGGATTTCCAGGTTGACTCAAGCTCCCTGTTTCTATAAACAGCATTGTGGTTGACATTCCCATACATGTTTGGGGATACATCCAGGAGTGGAATTGCTGAAACTAACTTTTGGATGTTTCAGTTACTACATAAACCTCATAAATTATCATTTTTGCTTAAGCTACTTGGCAATGGGTTGTGTCACTGGCAACCAGAGAAACTCCTACCTAATCTTTGCCTGTTGTAGGTGAGGGACACCTGGTCTCATCTGCCTGGCCTCGTCCAGTTCCCTTTGGAGAGTCTAAGGATAAAGCATTTTGGATGTCCCTTCAAGACTTTCCATTCCTACTTGCAGACTCAGTAACTGGCTTCTACTTTTGAAAAAGTCTCATCACTTCTGTTTCACATAATGAATTAAGTGAATCTGTAGGTGTTGTTTTATTGGAAAAGTATTTTAATTTTAAAAAATTCATGGTAAATTCTCAGAACATAATGAAAAACGCTTTCAAACTTTGGAACTGCAATTATGTTCGCAACTCTCTAGAAACGGAAATGTCTATTAGTGCTAAAAATACTTTACTAGATCAATCATCTTAATAATAAAATCTTATTAAAACAATCTTTCCTCACCACAGGAATGCCAGTTATGAGACCTTGGTTAGGGAGATTTCCTTCTGTGGTACATAGATCTTTCTCCCAAGTGTTTTTGTTTACTGAACATTTTGAGACTTCTCAGAAGTCTTCTGGTTATACTGCTGCAGAAACCCCCATTCAAGAAACCAAGGTCAGCTGCAGTAGCTGCAGAATAATGGAACAGCATTCTAGTCCTTGACCATAAGCTGATACCAATGAGATGAAAATCCACAAAGATAAATTCTATGGACATAAATATAAAACTATTCATTGATGTTAACCCTAATGTAAAGTGAATTCAGGGAAGGGTAGACGTGATTTGACAGCAGTTCATGGGAAAAAGACGTAGAGGAGTTGGGTGTCCTTAATTCAACGGTTAGTGACAGTCTGAAGAGGCTGTCAGAAGCATTGCACAGAGACTTCTCAGGTGGTCCAGTGGTTAAAGAATCCACCCACCAATTCAGCAGACACAAGTTCGATCCTTGGACTGGGAAGATCCCACATGCCTAGGAACAACTTAGCCCATATGCCACAACTACTGAGCCCTGGAGCCTGTGTTCCACAACAAGAGAAGCCCTCAGAGTGAGAAGCCTGGGCACGTCAGCTAGAGAGTACCCCCCACTCTCTGCAACTACAGAAAGTCTGCACTCAACAGCAGAGACCCAGCGGAGCCAAAGAATAAATGAATTAAAAAAAAAAAAAGCACCAACACCATCAAAGCAGCAGTCATTGAGGTGTTGTACTGTGCTCAATCTGGGAGGTAGGAAAGAAGCACTTCCTCCTTTGCTGATTTTACCAGCCCTGAGGTGTTATTCTGAGCACCAACCTGAAAGGACACAATGACAAATGGGAAGCTTCTAGATGAGGATAATTGGCATGGAAAAGAAATTTAGGAACTATTACAGCAGCGAATACTAGGGGAATACCATCTGTCTCCAAGTATCTGAAGGGCTTTCATGTGAATACGGGTGACCCCGTTCATTATATATGGCACCTCACAATCTTCATAGCTCTTTCATTTTTATTAGCATGATTAGCATGATTCTTCCATTGGCCTGTGAGGGAGGCCAGGCAGATATTGCTCTCATTTTGTACATGAGGAAAATGAGGCTCAAAGAGGAAAACTTCTTCTCTCAAAGTGGGATAGAAATTGAATTCTCCAGGCAAGAACACTGGAGTGGGTTGCCATTTCCTTCTCCAGTGCATGAAAGTGAAAAGTGAAAATGAAGTCGCTCAGTCATGTGCGACTCTTAGCGACCCCATGGACTGCAGCCCACCAGGCTCCTCCGTCCGTGGGAGTTTCCAGGCAAGAAGTAGAATGGAGATTCTAGGACTAGAATGCAGGTCTCCTGACCTGTGTTTAGCGCTCTTTCAGTTACCGTAAGTCATAGAACATTTAAGACTTCCACACGGAGCTGGTGGGCTACAGTCCATAGGGTTGCAGAGAGTTGGACACGACTGAATGATGAACACACTCTATGCTCTGGTGGAAGGCAAATCTAAGACCAAAGGGTTACAAGGAGCCAGAAGGCAGTAGATGCAACATAAAGAAGAGTTCAAAATATATTTGTATATATCTGTAAGGGCTTTCCAACTGTGGGAGGGGTGGCTCCCCAGAGTCTTGGTGAACTCTGTCATGGATATTCTTCCAGTGGGGTTTTGATAAAAGTCCTTTGGGGGCATTCTAGAAAAGATTCCTGAGTGGACAATGACACTGGACAATCCTCCTCCTTTTCCCAACTGTTATTTTATTTGTATTGGACTGAGAAGGAAATAAAAAAATATTCTGGCAACCTGCTATGTTTTCATCTGTCAGTTTGCTAACTAGAGCTGAATGAGGTCTGAAAAGAAAATTCCATTTGAAAAAAATATGATGCGGGCTGGATAAATGACTCACTGATATGCTTATGTCAATCTTATTTTTGTTTATCCACCGACCATAAGCACATGGGTGCTGATGTCTCTTACTCTTCAGCCATTTCCCTTAACACCAGTTACTCATGCAGATGAAAGAATGAAAAAATCATCATGAAAAAGCAGGCTCGGGGAACTGAGTTGCCAGACTGAGGGCTAAGGCCACGTCACCTTAGAGGCTCGTGAAATTCGATGTTTATACAGCCTCAAGTATCTTTATTTTTACTGTGACTCTGAAGCTTCTGACATGATCGAGGTTAGTAACTATGGAGACCAGTGATTTATTTACCACTGAGGAGGTTCAGCGCTGACAGAACCAGAGCAGGCTTCCTCATGCAAGCATAGTGTCTGCTCAGCCTTTCCTAATGGGATCTGCTGAAAAAAGATGGATTAATGCAACTGAGGGACCTGAGGAAACAGTTTAAATGAAGGCACTTAAGAGCAAAAAGGAAAAAGAAAGGACTTGAAGAAGTATAGGAGAGATATTCCTTCTTACCTCCATTTCTCTGTCAGTCTTCTCCTTCTGGAATACCCTGCCCCATCAGGAAAGGTGACTTTCTCCTAGCTTAGCCCACCAACCCAAAGCCCACCTTCTACACTGCTGCTGCTGCTGCTAAGTCATGTCAGTCATGTCTGACTCTGTGCGACCCATAGACGGCAGCCCACCAGGCTCCCCCATCCCTGGGATTCTCCAGGCAAGAACGCTGGAGTGGGTTGCCATTGCCTTCTCCAATGCATGAAAGATGAAAAGTGAAAGGGAAGTCGCTCAGTTGTGTCCGACTCTTAGCGACCCCATGGACTGCAGCCCACCAGGCTCCTCCACCCATAGGATTTTCCAGGCAAGAGTACTGGAGTGGGTCGCCAGTGCCTTCTCCACACCTTCTGCACAAAGGCGTCCAAATAAAACTAACAGCGTTCCTCCCTTTGCGGGCTACGTCAGGTGGTTTCTGTGCGTTGCCTATTTACCATGGGTTTCATTGGACTGAACCTTTCCATTCTTGTTCCCAGGGTTGCCCCTTATGTCACACACACATGCATTTTGTGCTCTTCCCAAGGAGCTGTGTGGGGGTGACATTCATCCCATGCTCCTTTCCCCATGCCAAAGGTGAATGTGTTAGTCTCTCAGTTGTGCCCAACTCTTTCTGATCCCACAGGGTGTAGCCTGCCAGGCTCCTCTGTCCATGGGGATGCTTCAGGCAAGAATACTGGAATGAATAGCCATTCCCTTCTCCAGGGGATCTTCCTGACCCAGGGATCGAACCCAGGTCTCTCACGTGGCAGACAGGTTCTTTACCATCCGAACCACATATTTACCATGGGTTTCATTGGACTGAACCCTTTCATTATTGTTCCCAGGGTTCTTTATGCCACACACACATATATCTTGTGCCCTTCTCAAGGAGTTGTGTGGAGGTGACATCCAGCCCATGTTCCTTTCTCGGTGCCAAAACAGGTTGCCCTTCTAGATTCGCACATCAAATGCACTCGTGGTCCTCACCGGCCTCTGAACGCCTGGTATCCACCGTATCTCTCCATGAGTCATGTACCCCTTGAGGGCAGAGGTCTGTCAGATCCAATTCTGCACTCCCCATAGGGCCTGGTCTTAGATAAGTGCTCTTTAAATTGATTTAAATAGAGATAAGGAATAGAAGGAAGCCATAATGCAGGAAGCACAGAGAAGATGGTCTACGAAACAGAGAGAAGGCAAGAAAGTACAAGTAAGAGTTCACAAATGCAAAGACAGTTTCTTGATCCTGATTTTTCCCTTATGCTTCGAGGGCAGAGGGTTTTTGCAGAGCATTTCCTGCTCTCAATCTCTAGTTCTGTCCAAGGTCTAAGGAACCCACAAACCAGGGCTCCGTGGGCTGAGCTGCTACTATTATCAGGGCTCTGTTAGCCAGGTCTGGGTCCTGTTGGTTGCTAGGGCAGGGCTGGGGTCTGAGTGTTGAGGCCAGGATGCAGCCCAAATTCAGAGCTCAAAAGGGAAGCCACCTCTGTCGCTGTAGAGAGATGACCTGACACACTTCCCTGGCTCCTGTCGGACAACCCCTGAAAATCCTTCCTGTCCCCAGCAACGATGCTCTTCCCTTTTCAGAAAGTAGTGCCCTTTGTCAGCACTTGGGCACAGCTGTGACTTCTGCTAGTCAGGTTTTCCAGTGGGGCTTACCTCAGAGTCAGGCCTGGCTGACCCCTTCACATTTAATTCCACTCTTTTCAGAATCAATGTAAATCATGTGCATGAAATCACAGGGTGCTCCATTGCTTCCTTCCTCAAACTTCCCCTGCCTCAAACCCCAAACCAAAAATACCATCAACTCAAAGTGCTTGAGAAAGCCAGAGGACCCTGAAGAGTGACTGCAGCCAAATGCTAGCTGCAAAAAGGAAAGAAAAAAAGCTGGGGGAAAACCCATCAAAAGCATGGAAATTTAGGAGTTGCTTTAATTTTTTTAGGCAGTAAGAAAGCTTTATTATATACAAGATTCATCAGCTGGGATGGGTTTTAGATGATCAGAGCAAGTAGAAAGGGCTGTCATTGTTCTGAGGAATCACAGAGTCCCCGCCCTCCCTGACATAGCACAGAACTCATTAGCTAATGTCTTTTACATCTGGGTAGAAGTAATACAGATAAAAACCCATGGTTGATGCAGCATGAACAAACTGGATTTTACTGAATAGTAAAACAAAGCACACATGAAAGCTCTATCCTCATATAGACCCTTTCTGTTTAAATATGCCCTATATCCATATGGGCTTCCCAGGTGGCTCAGTGGTAAAGAATCAGCCTGGCAATGCAGGAGATGCAGGAGACATGAGTTCGATCCTTGGGTAGGGAAGATCCCCTGGAGGAGGAAATGGCAACCTGCTCCAGTATTCTTGTCTGAAGAATCCCATGGACAGAGGAGTCTGGCGGGCTTTTGTAGCTTTCTTCTTTGCAGATCTGGAGAAAGCAGACCTCTGGGACCTCAGGCAAATCATGTGTCTCCAAACTTCAGTTATGTCATCTGTGAAATGGGACTTAAAGTGATATGATGTGGAGTGAGGATTAAATGAAGATGGTTCATGTAAAACAGGGGTTTAGGGCAGTGCCTGGAATATAGGGCTTATTAAACATTTGCTGCCACAATGGTTTAGGTACAATGCCAGCATGTCTGGCTTTGGATCCTACCTTTACTAATAGTACTTACCGGCTGTGCAATCTTTGGCAAGTTACTCAGGCTCTCTGCTCCTGTTTGCTTAATTGTAAAATAGGGAACAGATTACCAACTTGCAGGGTGATTGTGAGAGTTTAATGAAGTAAGTTCTTGGAATGCTGACAGGCACACAGTGAGTGCTGTATAAACTATTAATAATTTTCCTTATTTTATAAAGAGAATTTTGTTGACTAGATGCTTCTCCTACCTATTCCCTACTCCCTTACCTCCAATCTTGGAATTCTCAGACTGTATAGCTCATTCTCTTTTAAACTCAAGTTACTAGAAAAGTCTCAATTCCCCAAACCTCTGAGGCACCATCCCCTCTCTCCTGGTGACCTGAGTGGAGACACCACTGTGGTGGAAAAGTGGTAGAAACAGAAACCTTAGCTGTGCAAGAGCCTTGAGAACTCCTGCCTGCCCTTACTTTCCTGGGCTCAGCCCTGGAGACTCAGGGATGGCTTCAAGGATCTAGGGCACCTGTCGGAATTCCAGAGCCTCAGCAGAGCCCAGGTTCTTGAGAAAGACTCAGAGGCTCTCAGAGGAATTCAGACTATAGAGTGGAGCAGAACTCCCAACTCCATCTGCTAACCAGCCTGAGTGAGCTCTCAACCTGCCAGGCTCCTCTGTCCATGCGATTTCCCAGGCAAGGATACTGGAGTGGGTTGCCAGTTCCTTCTCCTGGGGATCTTCCCAACCCAGGGATCAAATCCATGTCTCCTGCATTGCAGAAGGATACTTTACAGTCTGGGCTACTGGGGAAGTCTGCTAACCGGTCTGACCTTGGGTGAATTTCACAGTCTTGGGAAATCTAAGGCTTAGGAAGGTCATCTGGGTCTGGATGAACTGAAGACTTCCAGTCTGGAATTTTATCCAGGTCTAGAGAGACGTTAGCTATTTTCTGGCAATGGTAGCAGGGTGATAGTATCTGGATATTCTCAGCTAAATTACGTTATCAACATAACTTCCCTTTGTGATTTTTGTCACAGAAATCTAATTTTAAAAACCACTGGATTGTTCTGTTCATGGTCTATAGGAAAGCCAGCACTAGCCAGGAGGGAGAACCCAAGGTGAGAAAACAAGAGTCAGTTCCAGGCAGCACTGTAATTGTGCCGGAAGGAAAGCGATCCTTGATGAAAATCTATTGTCAGCCAATGCGCTTAATGGGCTTCCCTAGAGGCTCAATAGTGAAGAAACTGCCTGCCAACGTAGGAGACGCAGGAGATGTGCGTTTGATCCCTGGGTTGAGAAGATCCCTGGAGGAGGGCATGGCAACACACTCCAGTATTCTTGCCTGTTAAATCCCATAGGTAGAGGAGCCTGTGGGATTGTGGGCTACAATCCGTAGAAGTGCCAAGTCGGGCACGACTGAAGTGACTAGCATACACGTACACTGTGCTTCATATGCTGTGCCTCTTTGAACCCTCACAAGATTCCTGCAGGGAGGTACCGTAATCATCCCCGTTTTATACCTGAGGACTCGGGGGTTCCGAGAGGTTACCATGGGTCACACTGAGGTTGGTATGATTGAGTCTAGACTCAAACTCCATTCTGTTTGATTTCAAAGCCTGTGCAACTGGCTGAAAGTTTCCAGCCTTTCCTCTCTGACTCCCTTCTTTTTTAGGTATCTTCTATTCCTTTATCCTACCCTTTTCATAACCTCCACCAGAAAAGGAATTTACCACAGACATCTAAGTCTTTGTGTGAATTTAAATCAACATGTCACGGTTCTGGCAGAGGCCAACACAATATTGTAAAACAATTATCCTCCAATTAAAAAAACAGAGGAAAAAAAAAGATTCTTCATGAATTCTAAAATGGAGGACTTCATTACTGAAGATATTAGGGTATTATCCAGTATTTTGGGAGCACTACTCTAATTCTCACTCTAAGGCTGGCCTTGTTAATACTACTACTAATAAATAGCAACAGCAATAATTATATTGGGTTGGTCAAATAGTTCATTCCAGTTTTTCTGTAACATGTTAAGATATTACAGGAAAACCCAAATGAATGTTTTATACAATGCAATAATAATGATGACTGCAAAACCATTTGATAGCATGTGCCAGGCTACAGTGTGCTATGCCCTTTATGTAAATCATTTCATTTAATCCTCACCATAAGTCTTGCAGGTGGGTATAATTACAATAACTAATTTATAAATGAGAACACTAAGCCTCAGAGAGGTTAAGTAACTTGCTTAGCTCATATACCTAGTAAGGAGTTGGGATTTGGCCTTCTGAACATGCCTCTTCAGAGACGGGGATGTGCCCGCCCTCTGTGCCATTCTGGAGAAAGTTAAGCTTCGAGGGGCCTCTTTTGAAACAGGTCAGAGGTCTTCCTTACCTTTTCTTCTGTAGCTTCTCCTGCCTTCTTGCACAGATGGCCTCATACGGGAGATGAGATAGAAGCAGATGCTCAACAGAGTTTCCATCTTGCAGAAGCAGCAACAGAATGATTCTGTTTCTGGCATCCCAATGTGAGGACTGCCAAGTCCTGAGATCACCCGGGCATTCGCTTAGTCGAATTCCTGTCAGTTCCTTACCTTGTCTCAGTGAGTGACATTCCCAGGATCCTTTGCAAGCTACATGACTGATTTATTCTATGTGACTTTTCTGAGGAGAAATTAGCTTAAGGGTTGCCTTTTGTACATACTCAACTAAATAATCCCCAAACAGAGTTAAAACAGTTCATGGTTCCAGGGATTTTATACAATAATCAATTTTCCCTGTTTTAGGTCAAGACCCCAAGACCAAGGCTCAAAATACACTTAAAATAATTATTCCTGCTCTCCTGGGAGGAGTCAAGGTTTGCAAAATATAAGAGAAGGCTGAAGACAATGCTAAATATTTCACTACTTCATAGTGATGTTCTCTGTTGGTTCTGTTGAAAGGCAGAAGAGAAAGTCTATATGTAATAGGCATTTGCTGTACTGCTCAAACCCTCTTCATTTGCTTCTATATATTCAGTTCTGCTGTAGAAGACAAGAAAGTGAATGGGAAGCATAAAGCTCACAGGAAATGATGAGGATGCATAGAAAGTAAACTAGCAGTTTTATGAGATCTTGGTGGAACTCCTAAGATGGCAATTATAGATGATGACTAAGACAATAGCTTGTGAGACAAGCAGAATTCATAAGATGTGTTATATATAGATAGCAAGTTAGCAGTCTGTAAAACATGTTAAAGAAAAATAGAATAAATGAAATACCTGTGGGAAAAGAGAAGCATGTTGCTTACAGACAGAAAGGGATGAAGAGGTCAGGCCATGACTATGCCACCTCTGTGTGGACAGATACATCATCCTTAAGTTGGCCACCCATTGGTGACACCTACTCTGGTCCCACGTGTCCTCTGTCCAAGAAATGAACATAAAATCCAGAGCATTTGGGCTATTAATGGGGAGCTACAGTGGTGGCCAGGCAAGCTCGCTCTTGTGTCTCTGCGACAGCAAGCGTGTGTCTCCCGCCCAGGGCACTTTCTGTCTATGGGCCCCCACACTGTAATCACCCTCTGGTGGCTCAGATGGTAAAGAATCTATCTGCCTGTAATGCAGGAGACCCGGATTCCATCCCTGGGTCAAAGAGAAGGTCATGGCAACCCACTCCAGTATTCTTGGCTGGAGAATTGCCAGGGACAGAGGATCCTGGTGTACTACAGCCCATGGGGTTGCAAAGAGTCAGACACGACTGAGCAGCTAACACACACAACATCACACTATGAATGGGGAAGGCTGATGTCACACCCACACACATACCCACATACACAGAAAGAGCAGATACGCATGTGGTCCTTCCATCCATTTGCACTTCCCACCCCCACCCACCTCCCATCCCCATCTCTTTCCCTTTGCCTCTCATGGTGTATTTTAATAGGTTTACCAAAACAAGCAACTTGAACTCATTCTATTTTGAGGCTTTGAGCTTTTCCATGCTGTGACCTCAGGCACGATTTGCCTGGGACTGTTCTCTGAGGCTCCCTTTGCACTGAGGTGAATTCCCACATGACACCCACGTTAGACTGTTTCCATTTGGATCTTTTCACTTGTCTCCTCTGTTTCCTTGGCTAAGACTCCAACAGTGGATACTTTCACTCCATCAGAGGACCTAGGAAAGATCTGTGCCAACAGGGTTTGGAATGGAGGCAAAACTAATTTTGGAGAGCTCCACTGTGTGTTGAAAAAGATAGCAATCAAATAAATGTGTTATATCACATCCTGAATATGGTCTCAGGCCCTCTGCCAGGTAGTCCGGGAATATTTTTTTTTTTTTTATGAATTTGATTTTTTTTCCATTAGCAAAATTACCAAAGTTCTGAATTAACAAGAGCAGCACAAGAGGGACAGCATGGCTCTGTCATCCATTCAGAACACAGTTGGGAGGAAGGAAGAACGATGGTTTGTAAAAATGGGTCCATAAATAATGAATGATTTTAATACCTCTGAGTGACTTGGATGCTCACACTGAGTGACCTTCTCAATATATTATTTATACTTTTTGTGTTTTTTTTTTTCNATTGATATTTCTCCCAGCAATGTTGATTCCAGCTTGTGTTTCTTCCAGTCTAGTGTTTCTGATGATGTACTCTGCATATAAGTTAAATAAGCAGGGTGACAATATGCAGCCTTGACGGACTCCTTTTCCTACCTGGAACCAGTCTGTTGCTCCATGTCCAGTTCTAACTGTTGCTTCCTGACCTGCATACAGATTTCTCAAGAGGCAGGTCAGGTGGTCTGGTATTCCCGTCTCTTTCAGAATTTTCCACAGTTTATTGTGATCCACACAGTCAAAGGCTTTGGCATAGTCAATAAAGCAGAAATAGATGTTTTTCTGGAACTCTCTTGCTTTTTTGATGATCCAGCGGATGTTGGCAATTTGATCTCTGGTTCCTCTGCCTCTTCTAAAACCAGCTTGAACATCAGGGAGTTCACGGTTCACGTATTGCTGAAGCCTGGCTTGGAGAATTTTGAGCATTACTTTACTAACGTGTGAGATGAGTGCAATTGTGCGGTAGTCTGAGCATTCTTTGGCGTTGCCTTTCTTTGGGATCTTTATCTTCAAGCTGGGTGTCCATCAACAAGGGTCCCCTGAGTGTGTTCCCTGCTAGGCTATTCTTTGCCTCCCTTTTCCTGTCATTTTCTACCTGTCCTTTTCAATTCAGAGCCTCGGTTTCCTTCCTGGTTGGTGTATCTTTCCCGGCTGTGGTATTCAGAGCTGAAGAGCGTGTGGACTTTTCACAAAGAGTTACAGTATGTATCTGCAGATGCAGCTGTGCACACTTGGAATATAAGCCTCTGGTGCCCTGAAGAGGCTCTGAGTATCATGCTGCTCTGCGAGGGCAGATCTCAAGATGCTGCTGCCTCCTGCAGGTTAAACTAGTTCTAAACCAGCTGCTTAATTTTACAGTCTATCTTCACATCCTCCTTTTTCTTCCGGGGACTCTTTTTTTTTTTTTTTAATTGAGGTAGCATTGACTAATAACATAATATTCCTACTTCTGTATACCCTACCACGTGCTTACCATCTAATGTTTATTTTCCATCCATCACTATGCAGTTGACCCTTTTTACTCAGTTTGCTCTCCCTTCCCCTGTCCCTTCCCCCCTGGTCACCATTTCTCTGTTCTCTGGGTCTACATGTTTTTGTTCGGCTTGTTCACTTATTTATTAGTTTTTAAATATTCAACATATTAGTGAGATCAGGTGGTCTTTCTCCATCTGGCTGGTTTCACTTAGCATAACACCTTTAAGGCCCATCCGTGCTGCCATGAATGCAAGACTGCATCATTTTTATGGCTGAGCAGTATTCCCGCTTCTTTATCCACTCATCTGTCGATGGCCTGGTAGTCATTTTTGAATGATCCATTTTACACACCACTTTTATCACATGTTAAATTTGAATGTGTATTTGGATGTATTTATAACCTTTCACTTCTGTTTCACTGATCTGTTTACCTATTCATTCACAATACTGCATTAATTATCATAGATTTATAGTACATTTTTCACATCTGCACGGTATTGTTGCCTTTCCTGGACTGTTTCAGAATTTGCACAAAGATGCTTGCTGTTTGTTTTTCCATTTGAATCTTAGAATACAAAAAAGAGTCTTGTTGGTGCTTTAATTGGAATTACACTAAATTTGTAGATTTACTGAGGAACCATTGTTGACTCTTAGGATGCTGTCTCCTTAGTCAAAATACACTATATCTTTCTATTTATTCAAACCCTTGGAATGCTTAGACTTTCGCTTATGTGAAAGTGAAAGTCACTCAGTCATGTCCGGCTCTTTGTGATCCCATGAACTCTACAAGCCATAGAACTCTCCAGGACAGTATGCTGGAGTGGGTGGATAGCGGTCCCTTCTCCAGGAGATCTTCCCAACCCAGGGATCGAATCCAGGTCTCCCACACTGCAGACGGATTCTTTGCTTATGTATCAGGTATGAAACTCATTTATTCCTAGATATTTGATTTACTGTGGTACGGGTATATGAGATATTACCTTTTATTACATCTTCTATCTGCTTGTTATTTGTATTGGTAATGGCTATTCCCTTCTATACACTAATGTTTTACTGCACTAGCTCAGTAAATTCTCTTATTACCAAAAATAGTTTTGAACTTCATTTTCTCACATTTCTCATGCATAAAAGTTTATTAACCTACATAAAGGATGATATTTATTATTCCTTGTTAATATATTAATGTCAAATGTTGTATTGTAATTAAAGTATCCTTTCTAATTAAAGATNATAAGAATTTGAGAAACATAAAATTGGATGAAATAAATATTGCATATGTAGAAGAAGAAAGTTTCATTCATTACAGGATTTAGAAAAGACAAAGGAACCAGAGATCAAATTGCCAACATCTGTTGGCTAATAGAAAAGCAAGAGAATTCCAGAAAAACATCTACTTCTACTTCATTGACTACGCTAAAGCCTCTGACTGTGTAGATCACAAAAAACTGTGGAAAATTCTTCAAGAAATGGGAATGCCAGACCACCTTACCTGCCTCCTGAGAAACCTGTATGCAGGTCAAGAAGCAACAGTTAGAATGGGACATGGAACAACAGACTGGTTCCAAGTTGGGAAAGGAGTACGTCAAGGCTGTATATTGTCACCCTGCATATTTAACATCATGCGAAATGCTGGGCTGGATGAAGCACAAGCTGGAATCAAGATTGCTGGGAGAAACATTAATAACCTTAGATATGCAGATGACACCACCCTTATGGCAGAAAGGAAAGAGGAACTAAAGAGCCTCCTGATGAACGTGAAAGAGGGGAGTGAAAAAGTTGGCTTCCAACTCAACATTCAGAAAACTGAGATCATGGCATCTGGTCCCATCACTTCATGGCAAAGAGATAGGGAAACAATGGAAGCAGTGACAGATTCCTTATTTTCTTGGGTTCCAAAATCACTGGAGATGGTGATTGCAGCCATGAAATTAAAAGAGGCTTACTACTTGGAAGAAAAGCTATGATCAACCCAGACAGCATATTAAAAAAGCATAGACATTATTTTACTGACAAAGGTCCATATACTCAAAGTTATGTTTTTTTCCAGTAGTCATGTATGGATTTGAGAGTTGGACCATAAAGAAAGCTGAGTGCTCAAGAATTGATGGTTTTGCACTGTGGTGTTGGAGAAGACTCTTGGGTCCCTTGGACTGCAAGGAGATCCAACCAGTCAATCCTAGAGGAAATCAGTCCTGAGTGTTCATTGGAAGGACTGATGCTGAAGCTGAAGCTCCAATACTCTGGCCACCTGAGGTGAGTTCAGTTTAGTTCAGTTCAGTCGCTCAGTCGTGTCTGACTCTTTGTGACCCCATGGACTACAGCACACCAGGCCTCCCTGTCCATCACCAACTTCCGCTCATGTCTGTTGAGTCCGTGATGCCATCAACCATCTCATCCTCTGTCATCCACTTCTCCTCCCACCTTCAATCTTTCCCAGCATCAGGGTCTTTTCAAATGAGTCAGGTCTTTGCCTCAGGTGGCCAGAGTATTGGAAATTCAGCTTCAGCATCAGTTTTTCCGGTGAATATTCAGGACTGAATTTCTTTAGAATGGACTGGTTGGATCTCCTTGCTGTCCAAAGGACTCTCAAGAGTCTTCTCCAACACCACAGTTCAAAAGCATCAATTCTTTGGTGCACAGCTTTCTTTATAGTCCAACCCTCACATCCATACATGACCACAGGAAAGACCATAGCTTTGACTAGACAGACCTTTGTTGGCAAAGGAAGGTCTCTGCTTTTTAATATGCTGTCTAGGTTGGTTGTAACTTTTCTTCCAAGGAGCAAGTGTCTTTTAATTTCACGGCTGCAGTCAGTGATTTTGCTGCTGCTGCTGCTGCTAGGTCACTTCAGTCGTGTCCGACTCGTAGCGACCCCATGGACTGTAGCCCACCAGGCTCCTCTGTCCATGGGATTTTCTAGGCAAGAGTACTGAAGTGAGGTGCCATTGCCTTTTCCCACAGTGATTTTGGAGTCCCTCAACATAAAGTGTTTCACTATTTCCACTGTTTCCCCATCTATTTGTCATGAAGTGATGGGACAAGAGGCCATGATTTTAGTTTTCTGAATGTTGAGTTGGAAGCCAACTTTTCACTCTCCTCTTTCATGTTCATCAGGAGGCTCTTTAGTTCTTCTCTTTCTGCCATAAGTGTGGTGTCATTTGCACATCTGAGGTTATTAATGTTTCTCTTGGCAATCTTGATTCCAGCTCGTGCTTCAGCCAGCCCAGCATTTATCATGATGTACTCTGCATATAAGTTAAATAAGCAGGGTGATAGTATACAGCCTTGACACACTCCTTTACTGATATGGAACCAGTCTGTTGTTCCATGTCCAGTTCTAACTGTTATTTCTTGACCTGCATACAGGTTTCTCAGGNGATTCTCCAGGCAAGAACACTGGAGTGGGTTGCCATTTCTTTCTCCAATGCATGAAAGTGAAAAGTTAAGTGAAGTTGCTCAGTCGTGTCCGACTCTTCACGACCCTGTGGACTGCAGCCTACCAGGCTCCTCCATCCATGGGATTTTCCAGACAAGAGTACTGGAGTGGGGTGCCATCACCTTCTCTGAGTGGAACTCAGCTATTAAAAAGAACACATTTGAGTCAGTTCTAACGAGGTGGATGAAACTGAGCCTATTATACAGCGTGAAGTAAGTCAGAAAGAAAAACACCAATACAGTATATTAACGCATATATTTGGAATTTAGAAAGATGGTAAGGACGACCCTATATGTGAGACAGCAAAAGAGACACATATATAAATAACAGACTTTTGGACTCTTGGAAGATGGTGAGGGTGGGATGATTTGAGAGAATAGCATTGAAACGTGTACATTACCATGCATGAAATAGATGACCAGTCCAAGTTTGATGCATGAAATAGTGCACTCAAAGCTGATGCACTGGGACAGCCCAGAGAGATGGAGTGAGGGAGGCGGTGAGAGAGGGGTTCAGGGCAGGGGGACACATGTACACCTGTGGCTAATTCATGTCTATGTATATAGCAAAAACAACAATACTGTAAAGTAATTAGCCTCCAATTATAAATAGTTATAATAATTAGCCTCCAATTTAAAAATAAATTAATTTTTTTAAGTTAAAAAGGAAAGAAAACACATACAAACAAACAAAGACATTTAGAAGCCAAAGGAAGGAAAATGCCACATCTTCAGAGAGGTTTCTTCCTCTCCGCCACACCCATAAGATGAACAGTGGCAGGACAGAGGTTGAGCATAAAAAGAGGAAGGCCAAGTTTCTAGAAATCTGTTTCCACCCATCCCCTTAAGAAGCAGCATTCTGAAGCATAAACTGGGTGGTCTGAAGCGGATGGGGTCTAGTTTCTTTGACTCAGGAGCCACAGGGAGGCCCAGAGGAGAAGTCATAGGCTAAAGTTATTGGCTCCAGGCTGCTGCTCCAGGGACAGCTGGCCTTCCAGTTTGTTTTTTCTAGAGGTTTGAGATACTTGAAGGAATATCTTTCATGAATGGGTGACTCTGGCCCAGAAATCTGCAGGAAAATGAGCCATCAGTCATCTGGTATAGACTCTGGGTTGAGGACAAAGGGACTCCCCAGCTGGGGTAATGCAGAGCTGGAAGGAGGATGTGGGGCCAAATGGAAGCACACAGGTCCCAGGTCTGTCAGAAGTTCGCTGGGACCCAAGATTGCTCTCACTTTCTGGCAAACAACTACTGGGTGGAGATCCTAGGGAGTTAGTGAAGTGTGACATCCAGATGTCTTCACTGCAGCTGGGTCTGAGGGCAGGGGGATGGAGGCAAGGCTTTCCATCTCAAAAAATCAGAAAGCCAAACAGGAGGTCTTTTAATTCCCTGCATCCTCCTGGCTCCTTTTAAGTAGCCAGTGAGTCCTTGTTTCCACCTCCCTTGCTTTCTGTCCTCCTGATNGGAGGCAAGGCTTTCCATCTCAAAAAATCAGAAAGCCAAACAGGAGGTCTTTTAATTCCCTGCATCCTCCTGGCTCCTTTTAAGTAGCCAGTGAGTCCTTGTTTCCACCTCCCTTGCTTTCTGTCCTCCTGATTCTTGAGCAAAGAAGTCCTTGGCCACTCCTGCCCCCTCCTTAACCAGATGCCCCTGTACATGCTTTCATGATGCTGTCTGGGGTGTAGAGGAGAGGGAAAGACCTGAGCTTAGTTACTGATGGCCTGTGGTCTCAATGGCAACCAACAACCTCTAGCCCCAGCCCCGCAGTCCAGTCTCAGTTTCCAGATCTGTGAAATGGGTAAACTACACTATCTCCACCTCCCCCAAAATGGTTTTACCTCCTAAACTCGTCTTTCTTTACTAGTGTCCCCCTCCTAAGTTTTCTCCCAAGTGAACTCAACTAAGAGATGAGAAAATAAATTACAAAAGAAAAGATAAACATGTATTTTCTATGGGAGGAGGATCTTTGAGGCAGAGAATCTTAAACTTTTTAAATAGAACTGCTTTGAAATTTTTGATGAAGGGCATGACTCCCTGGGAGGAAAAAAACCACGTATGCATTCACAAATAAAGTTTTACTTGCAATTTCAGAAAGACTTAGAACCATTTCATCATGGGCCCAGGTGAGAATCTTTGCTTTCAGAAAAACTCTGCTGTAAAAATTAACTTCGTAAAAGATGACATTTGTGTGCTAAGTTGCTTCAGTCGAATCTCACTCTTTGCAACGCTATGGATCATTGCCCTCCAGTCTCCTGTGTCCATGGGATTCTCCAGTCAACATAATGAAGTGGGTTGCCCTGCCCTCCTCCAGGGGACCTTCCCAACCCANGAAAATCTATTTCAGATTGTACCCAACTTTTAGAGATGTTCTTAGTGCACAGGGCATCCCTGTTTCCTAGTTTAATGTTAATAGAAGATGTAGTTCCAAGTTAAACTGCTCTCCATTTTATGAGCCAAAATACAGAGCATAAATACGGAAAGCCTGGGTTTATTCCCTGGGTTGAGAAGATCCCCCGGAGAAGGGAAATGCTTCCCACTCCAATATTCTGCCTGGAGAATTCCATGTACTATATAGTCCTTGGGGTCACAAAGAGTCGGACACGACTGAGAGACTTTCATTTCCTCATTTCTTCACATATTCAGTCATTATTAGTGTTCAGCTTTGTAAGAAAATGGTGTCTCCAGTTATTGAGTTTCCTTTGAAATTTTAAGCACAATATTGTTATCTCTCATATAGTCACTTTTTAATATTTCTTCTGATTTCTGGCTTCTTAATTAGAATCACAGTTTTTACTATCTAGTATTCCTTAAATCTGCCTTCAGTTTATTACGTGACCTGTACTGTTCATTATAGGGAGAATGTTGTCAGAACCACCGAGTCATAATGTCAGTAGAGGCATGAGCACTTTATCATCAAACAATAAAAACAAAAGAGGAGCTTAATGAAAGAGACATCAGAAATACAGGAGATAGAATCAACATGGCAANTTTTGCTGACTGTATAGAGCTTCTCCATCTTTGGTTGCAAAGAATATAATCAATCTGATTTTGGTATTGATCATCTGGTGGCTGTGTGACACTGGAGCATCTTTGAGGAGATACCCAATGTCCAAGGGCAGATGGTAGGAGATACCCAATGTCCAAACCCCAGCAAGGTGGTAGGAGGTGCAAAATCACATTTAGAATCAAACCCCATATTCACCAGAGACGCTCAGAGGGCTCAAACATACCTTGTGTGCACCAGGACCCAGGACCCCACAGAGACTGAGACAGAACTGTGTTTGAGTGTCTCCTGAGGAGGTACGGGTCAGCAGTGGACTGCTGCAGGGGCAGGGGCTCTGAGTGCAGTAGACCTGGGTATGGCATAAGCCCTCTTGGAGGTCACCATTAACCCCACCATAGAGCCACCAGAACTTACACAGGACTGGGGAAACAGACTCTTGGAGGGCACAAACAGAACCTTGTGTGCACCAAGACTCAGGCGAAAGGAGCAGTGACATCAAAAAGACTGACCCAGACTTGCCCGTGAGTGTCCAGGAGTCTTGGGGGAGGCATGGGTTGGTGGTGGCTTGCTGCAGGGTCGGGAGCACTGAGTATATCAGCGCATGCATGGGACCTTTTGAAGGAGGTTGCCATTATCTTCATTACCTCCACCATAGTTTGGCCTCAGGTCAAACAACAGGGAGGGAATCCAGCCCATCCATCAACAGAAAATTGGATTGAAGATTTACTAAGCATGGCCCCACCCATCAGAATAAGACCCAGTTTCCCTCTTGGTCTGTCTCTCTCATCAGGAAGGTTCCATAAGCTTCTTATCCTTCTCCATCAGAGGGAAGACAGACTGAAAACCACGGTCACAGAAAACTAGCCAATCTGATCACATGGACTACAGCCTTGTCTAACTCAGTGAAACTATGAGCCATGCAGTGTAGGGCCACCCAAGACAGATGGGTCATGGAGGAGAGTTCTGACAAAAAGTGGCCCACTGGAGAAGGGAATGGCAAACAACTTCAGTATTCTTGCCTTAAGAACTCCATGAACAGTATGAAAAGGCAAAAAGATAAGACACTGAAAGTTGAACTCCCCAGGTCAGTAGGTGCCCAACATGCTACTGGAGATCAGTGGAGAAATAACTCCAGAAAGAATGAAGAGACAGAGCCAAAGCAAAAACAACACCCAGTTGTGGATGTGGTTGGTGATGGAAGCAAGGTCCTATGCTATAAAGAGCAATATTGCATAAGACCCTGAAATGTTAGGTTCTTGAATCAAAGCAAATTGGAAGTGGTCAAACAGGGGATGGCAAGGGTGAACATCAACATTTTAGGAAAATGGACTGGAATGGGTGAATTTAACCCTTAGAAAAAATGATGTAGCCACCATGGTCAACAAAAGAGTCTGAAATGCAGTACTTGGATGCAGTCTCAAAAATGACAAAATAATCTGTTTGTTTCCAAGGCAAATTGTTCAATATCATGGTAATCCAAATCTATGCCACGACCAGTAATGCTGAAGAAGCTAAAGTTGAATGGTTCTATGAAGACCTACAAGACCTTCTAGAACTAACACCCCCAAAAGATGTCTTTTTCATTATAGGGAAACTGGAATGCAAAAATAAGAAGTCAAGACATACCTGGAGTAACAGGCAAATTTGGCCTTGGAGTACAGAATGAAGCAGGGAAAAGGCTAATAGAATTTTGCCAAGAGAACACACTGGTCATAGCAAACACCCTCTTCCAAGAACACAAGAGAAGGCTCTACACATGGACATCACCTGAGGCAAAGAACTGATTAATTAGAAAAGACCCTGATGCTGGGAAAGATTTAAGGCAGGAGGAGAAGGGGATGACAGAGAATGAAATGGTTGGATGGCATCACGGACTCAATGGACATGAGTTTGAGCAAGCTTCAGGAGTTGATGATGGACAGGATAGCCTAGCATGCTGNAAAAGACCCTGATGCTGGGAAAGATTTAAGGCAGGAGGAGAAGGGGATGACAGAGAATGAAATGGTTGGATGGCATCACGGACTCAATGGACATGAGTTTGAGCAAGCTTCAGGAGTTGATGATGGACAGGATAGCCTAGCATGCTGCGGTCCATGGGATTGCAGTCAGACACGACTGAACTGAACTCAAAGAAACAAACAAACAAACAAAAAATTGCAGCAACAAAATTCTCACTGTGTCGGAGAATATAAGCTTTGGTTGCTTTTGATCGAGAGGAATGAAGTTGTGTATCAAAAGGGTCAAGGTTTAGGTGTGCGTGATGAAATCCCACGTGGTACATCAATTCCTATAGAGGACCTCAGGTTCCTGGGCAGCATCCCTGTGGGAAATTATTTGGCAAAGAGAAAAGGATCAGGGCCCACTCCATATGCACCGCTGTGTTAGGGGGCTCTGAAGGCTTTTCCTGTGGCCACTTTGACCTTGGAGATGACTTCTTGGGACCTTGCTAACAGGAAAAGAGGCAGTCACCACTTTCAGGCAATTGTAAGGGACAGGGAGATTTCTGTGCCTGAATTTATAGGGTTAGATAGATATTCCTTTTCCTTCCTCTTACACAACTCTGCTCTTCCTTCCTAGGTTTATATCTCTCACAGGATTCTTCTGAGGTGCTCCAACTTTTGAGTTCAACAAGACAATGGCATCTACCCAAGACCTAGAAATTGCTTTCAAAATGTTAAAGCATTGAGGAGTCAAAAAGCAAAGTCCAGAGAAACTCTCCAAGCTATAATTTGTTTCCTTTTTTTTTTTTTTGGTTACAGCATGTCTCACGGGAGATCTCAGTGACACAACCTGAGATNCTTTCAAAATGTTAAAGCATTGAGGAGTCAAAAAGCAAAGTCCAGAGAAACTCTCCAAGCTATAATTTGTTTCCTTTTTTTTTTTTGGTTACAGCATGTCTCACGGGAGATCTCAGTGACACAACCTGAGATCCAACCTGTGCCCTTTGCATTGGAAGCAGAGACTTGACCTCAGGGCTGCCAGGGAGTCCTCGGAGTTTTAGCTTTGTTTCTATAAGTCTTCTGACTTAGATGCATCCTCCAATAAAAGGTCTACTTTTTCCTTCATTTTAGCTGTCCGTGGCTCAAATGGGTGGGGCGAGACTCCTCTGTTTTCTATTGTATTAATGGGCAAAGTAGCAAAATTTATGCCAGGAAATCTTACTGGAAAGAGTGAGTGGCCTGCCAGAGCCACCCAGTTTCACAGCAATAATATTTGAATTGAAATCAAGGGAGTGCTTCCCAAACAGGATTCCCCAGAACACGAGTTGGCTGAACTGCTAATTTTTTTATTTTTAAAATGTTCATACAGTTGACATCAGCAGGCTTGCTTCATGTCAGCTCCTTCGCTGCCTCACCTGGGAGCAGGGGCTGCTTCAGCTGCCCTGCCTACTTCTTGTCTGTGATGATCAGGGTATAAATGTGTCTGCTGCATCGGACTTGAATCTTCACGTTATCCTTACTTTTCTTCAGCTTGACAGACTTGGCCTTCTTTTGCTTGATTGTACGCAGAAAGTCCTTGATTTTCTCAGTTTTGTGAGGAGCAGAGAGTGTGGCTGAGAACAGCTTTCTGCAAGAAGCTGAGCTGATCTTTTGTTTAGTATTTTAACCATTGTGTATGGTTCAAGGAAAAGAGTGTGAAAAATCCCGAGTTGAACACATTTCAAGTAATTCCTTTCTCTGCAAGGCATAAGGAAAAAGATAGGGGAAAGGAGATGCCACCATAGGGATCCAGAGAATCAGGGGACAAGTCAGTCCATTCCACTTTGTCTGAGGTAAGGTCTCAAAGACCCAGAGGAAAGGGGAGAAGGTAACTATATGGACTCAGCTTGCTTCCGGGATTTTTCCAGAGCCTTTCTGGTAGTCCTTGACAAATTCAGCTGAGTGCCACACTTCACCAGGGTCAGGGATCCAGATCCTTATGTAGTGAATGAGGAATGACCTCTGAGAGTGGTTCTCAACCAGAGTATCTAAGTCTACAACTGTCTTGGAGCCCCACTCTCTCCATACCAAGCTTTTAAAATGGTCCCTTTGAATCCCCTTCCTGGGGGCTTCCCAGGTGGCACTAGTGGTAAAGAATCCATCTGCAGTGCAGGAGACCCGGGTTCAATTCCTGGGGCAGGAAGATCCCCGGAGGAGGGCATGGCAGCCCACTCCAGGATTCTTGCCTGGAGAATCCCATGGACAGAGGAGCCGTCAGACATGACTAAGTGACTTAGTATGTACGCCTGGGGCTTGAAGTCAGGGGGAAGTGCCACCTCCTGTTTTGGTGTGGAGGAGGGACCCACAGCAGTTTCCTCTCCAGGGCAGTCTTCCTCTAAACCTTCCTTCTCCCCACTCTCTCTCAGTCCTATAATATCTCCAACGTTAGTCAAAAATTTAAAAGAGTAGGTAACCACTTTATAGTTCAGTTCAGTTCAGTCGCTCGGTCGTGTCTTTGCGACCCCATGAATCGCAGCATGCCAGGCCCCCTTGTCCATCACCAATTCCTGGAATTCACTCAAACTCATGTCCATCGAGTCCGTGATGCCATCCAGCCATCTCATCCTCGGTCGTCCCCNGTGTAACCACTGCACCGAACTGCCTCTGACACTAAACACAGCATTCACTACTGGGATTGTCCTCAGAGGCTTTGTCACATTCGTTCTCAGAACTAACCATCAGGGATGCCAGACCTGAATGTGCAAGAAAAGAATCGAGAGGGTGCTGGGATCTGGCTTTGCTGGCTTTGTTTCTCTTACCTTTGATGGTGAAGCAGGGCCCACAGCACAGTTGTGCTTGGTGCATAATAGATGCTCAATCAAGGGCCATCGTATGACTGGATAAATGATACAGCCCACATAGATAATGACACAAATGCCTGCTCTCTGCATTTGTATTTTCTAACTTAATATTATCTCTAATTGTCATAGCAACAGTGTAAGTTAGATATTATTACTTCTGTATTATAAATGAGGAAGCTCAAGTGCAGAGTAATGAAGGGTGTTTTCTTGTCTAAGGACATAGAGCCCATCAGCCACAGATTCAGGTTCCAGACCACATCAATCACCTCTTTTGTTCACCTAATATTTCCCACTTATGTCCTATGACCTTTACAAGAATAATATTAAGTATTAGCTTATGTCTGTCCCCTTAAAATAGTCCATTGAAAAGACCCAGCTAGTTTGTGCCCATTTAGATTCCTCAAATTCAGTCTCACTATTTAAATACTTCCTTGTGTCTCCAAACTGATTGTTCACATCATTTTCATTAAAATTAAACCAGAATAATCTCTCCATAATTCAGAACACTATTGGGTTTGTTAGAAAAATCCCTAATTACATTTTTCTCACGTGACATCTTTTGGAATTAATTATTCCATTGTGCCATATCCTCCTTCTGCACACAAGCCCAGCAGCTCTGTGGGGAGCCTGGGAAGACCTTTCTTCATTGTGTCTCCTGAGGGTGAGGATGTCTTGCCGTCAGCATCACAGGAACAGAGGCCCTGACCTGGAGCCAGAGCATCTGAATTCAGGTGGTACTCTGCCCCTCACCAACTGCTCTTGACTTCAGTTTTCTCCTCCATGACATGAACAGGCATTATGAGAGGCCAAGGAAATGCTAGGTGCGCCCAGGGCAGATGTCATGAATCTCTCCAGGAATCCCCCCTTGCTGATTCTCAATGCAGTTTCTCAAGCAAGTTCTATGGATCCATTTTAGGTGAAATCTATTATAAGTCTGTGAAAGTTAGTTGCTGCCTTAGTTAAATAAGAATGCTCATTTCCCGCACAGTTCTACTCTTATTTGTGGTCTTGCAAAAGGGCATAAGGGGAGGCCAAGTACTATGTGTCTAAATATTTTAAAGTTATAAATGCAGTTATAAAGTTTTAAAGCTAACAAACTGTTAAATAATACATGTTTCACTTTCCTGTCTTGAAATATGTGGCTTGACTGTAACCTGGAATTCTCCTGCTCCTTAGAGTTCCACATTGGAATGTGGCAGGATGGGGAGAACTGGTTTACCACTTTTCATCTAATACCTGCAGTCATGTTATGAAGAACTCTGTGTGTAAGTGTGTGGTCACCCCAACCTGCACATCCACACCACCCACACTGCTGTAAGCAGCTGCCCCCTGCCACCTCGGCCCCAGATATGAGCATCCGAATGGTGCAATCAGCCTTCAGGATTTGGGCAAGAGGACTGTACAAAACTTGGACTTGGGAGGCTCTTTGGGGAGAAGGTTCTAGGATTGTGGCTATGGACTTCAAGTTGAAACACCCTATAGGCCTTGTAGACTCTTTAGCTTGTGAGAAGGGAATGGAAGAGGGCTAGAGTGAGCTCTCTGAAGAGCAAGCTTCCTCTGGTCAGATTGCTTCTCTAGACACCATTGAGGGTGAGCTCATCCTTTTCACCACTGGTCATTTGTGACCATCTGTGTGGACTACTCTCAAATTTATGTGCATGTGTGCTAAGTTGCTTCAGTCATGTCCAACTCTTTGCTACCCTATGGATTGTAGCCTGTCAGGTTCCTCTGCCCATGGGATTATCCAGGTAAGAATACTGGAGTGGGTTGCCATTTCCTTCTCCAGGGGGTCTTTCTGACCCAAGGATTGAACCTGGTCTCTTATGTCTCCCGCATTGGCAGGTGGGACATATTCTTTACCTCTAGTGCCACCTGGAAAACCCAGTTAGAATGAGATTTAGGGTCAAAAAGGGTCAAATTTAGAGTCAACTTTTAAATGGAAGGATACGAGAATGTTTACAGGCTGGGAGAAGGAACTACTAGAGAGGGAAGGTGGAAGGTATAAGAAAGAGGGATAAGTGACAATGCAAACAGAAGACTGGGGTCCAGAGCACAGGTGGAGGGATTAAACTTTGAACTTGAGATAGGATTCATTTTCCAGAGTTGGAGATAGTGGCAATGTGGACAAGTTTGTAATTGGGTTGTTAAGGCAAATTGTGATTGCTTAGATTTTTTCAATGAAGAGATAAAGCTACATGCCGAGAGTGAAGGGAGAAAAATGTGGCCTGAGGATTGAAGGAAAGTGTTGAAATTTTGGAATCACTGCTTAGTAGAGAAAGCAAAGTTTGCTGATTAAGACAGTTGAATTATCTAGTGGCACAAGGGCCAAGTTGAGTATGTTGAGTGTGAATGCTGCATGGCAAAAATCTGTGAGATATTTTGATATATATATATTTTTCCTTAGAAGTAGTTAGCAGCCCTGGTAGTGGGCAGAAGAGATAGTCTGTGTAAATGACCCAGAGGAGATGCAGGGCTGATGTGCAAAACAGTTAGAAGAAACAGACGTTTAAGGGAGGGGCGTGCATGTATGAGACTAGAACAGGTAATCCTTGAGGTGTAGACCCAGAGACTGAATAGGGAGAGACGTGGTGCCTTTAAGGGGTTGACCCATTCTAAGCTGAAGTCAAGGAACAGCATATGTAGTGCAGGTACGAAAGAACTGGATAATAAGAAGAACCCTGGAGATGAATACTCAAGATTCCAGAGGAGAAGCAGTTGCAGGTGATGACAAAGCCTTGGATGAGGCCTTTGGAATAAGTGATATTTTGCTGGAATGGAGGTGCCGACTGAAGTCAAGGAGATCATGGACATTTGACATCAAGGTTAATTAGAGTTTACACATTATAAGAAACTGACAATAATACAATAATTGTAGGGGATTTTAACACCCCACTTACATCAATGGATAGGTCATCCGGAGAGAAAATCAATAAGGCAACAGTGATCTTAAATGATGAAATATCCCAATTGGACTTATAGATATCTACAGGATATTCCTTTGAGGAACAGCAGAATTCACATTCTTTTCAAGTACACATAGAACGCTCTCCAGGATAGATCACAAGTCTCAACAAATTTAGGAGGATAGATATATCAAACCTCCCCCTCTCGTTGACCACAGTGGTATGAAACTAGAAATCCATTACAGGAAGAAAAATGGCAAAGTACAAACACATGGAGACTAAACAACATCCTAGTAGATGTTACACACTGTAATTGTAAGAGTAATAAAGGGCTTGACGAAAAGAAAAAAGCTGTTAACACTATATATAGGATCCTCATCTTATTTAAGGCACAAACTTTATGGACATGCTATTCACCCTATCTTTTTATTTATTTTCATGTACAGGAGACATAGAATACCACGGGGAGATGGGGATATAAGGGCAGGAAGGAGGGGGTGAATCATGAGGATGTATCTTGGCTCCTGCCCAAGGCTGGCAGGGAGGCATGTCGGTTCCAAGTGGCATGTTGTGCTTGCCAGCTGGTTCTAGTCAGGACTTGGTAAGGCTGTGGGAGCTGGTCTGCCACTTTCCATACAGGTTCAGCATCCCAGGAGTCAGGGATGTTGAAATGGAGAGTCTCAGAAGACTCAGCTTTATGGGGTTGATTCCTTGAACTGAGGGTGGTGGAAGAAGCAAGGACAGTAAATGGCAGAGGGAGAAGGGAAGAGAAAAATCATGTTTTTTAAGGCTCATCAAGCACGTCACAGACTTTCATTTAATTCTCATGATAATCCTGCAAAGGAAGCACCATTATTCTCATTTTATAAATGACATGTCAGCTTGCCTGTAACATGATGTGAATTTCTATAGCGATGCAGATTTTTCTTCCTAAATTCCAAAAGTAGACAATGCACACATGGAAAGTCAAATAATACAGAGAAATAAAAAAGCAAGTCAATAAGCAGCACAGCTTTCACGGCTGCCTTCGGCTCCTAGACAATATTTTCTCATTCCTTTCCTGTCTCTTCTGTTTAATCGTGGCTCAGGGCCTATCTGTATCATCATTTGACAGGATTCAAAGTGCTATTTCTAACCTTCACCAGTAAAAATATTCAAATTGAAGGCTTTAAAGAGTAATTCGCTTCAGATTGTCTCCCTCTGGGGAGGCAGTTCTGATGAACTGGAAATGCTGCATTGCAAATTAAAACCATGGATACTGGTTCTGATCTTTGCTACCGACAAAATATGGGACCTTGGGCAAGATATTCAACCCCTCGAGTGTCCTCCCTCTAAACAGGGAAAATGATATCTGAATTGCTCACCTTACAGGATTGATGTGTGGGGTAAGTGAGATGGTGAAGGTGAGAAGGCATCAGTGTTACGCTGTTGGCAAGGACTGGTCTTTTCTAGAGACAGGTAACTCAGAACTACCCATTTTTTGTCATGCCATAGGCAGCGCGGACTTGAAACAGCTGCACAAACCTTTGTGGCCAATTTGTGTGTCAGAATGAGGCTGCCTTTTTCTGATTTTAGAAAGGTAAAGTGGTGCCCATGTTGCATCTTACTTACCCCTATTGAAGTCCAGGCATTTCCCCGTGGCTCAGTGGTAAAGAATCCACCTGCTAATGTAAGAAAAGTGGATTCGTTTCTTGGGTCGGCAAGATCTCTTGAAGAAGGAAATGGCCACCTACTCCAGTATTCTTGCCTGGAGAATCCCGTGGACAGAGGAGCCTCGTGGAATATAGTTCTTGGGGCTGCAAAGAGTCAGACTAAGCACCTACACACACAATGCACAGTAGGCTGAATAGTGGCCTCCCAAGGATAACATGTCCTGATCTGTGGAACCTGTAAATGGTTCCTGGTAGGAGAAGGGATATTTTGTAGGTATGATTGAGTGAAGATTTTGACATGTGGGATAAACCTGGATATCTGGGTGGGCCCTGAACGTCATCAAATGTGTCCATATAAGAAGGCACAGACTGCTTTGACAAACAGTGAGGAGAAGGTGACGCGACCTTGGAGGCAGAACCTGCAGTGATGCAGTCACCAGTCGAGGAATGCCGGCAGTCACCAGAAGCTGGAAGAGGCAGCGCATTCCCCTAGCCTCAGGAGGGAGTGCGGCCTGGCTGACACCTTGATGTTGGCTCAGGGAAACTGATTTTGGACTCTGGTGTCTGAAACTGTGAGAGAATACATTTCTATTGTTTTAAGCTGCCAAGTTTGTGGTAATTTGGTACAGCAGCCACAGAAAACTAATTCAGTCAGGTTTGCTACAAAATGAGTTACCAAAAAAATTTCGAGCTGTCAGAGTTTTGCATTTGGGAATTGTAAACAGAGTGTTGATATGAATCTAGCACTGGTAACCAAGTATCTTTCCAAGTGGTTGTTAGGCTATTTGTTCATTCACAGCTGATCAGAATGGTAGGGAGGGGCCTAGAATTGCTGGAGAAGGGAGTGACAGAGGATGAGATGGTTGGATGCTATCATCAACTCAAAGGACCTGAGTCTGAGCAAACTCCGGGAGATGGTGAAGGATAGGGAAGCCTGGTGTGCTGCAGTCCATGGGATCACAAAGAGTCCAACATGACTGAGCAACTGAACACCAACAATAAGCCACCCACTATGCAGTGAGATGGACACTGAGGTATTTTGGGGGAGGGGGGAAGTGTGAGCCTATCCAGTGACAACATTTGATCTAGAAGGGGGGCAAGGTGTTTTACTTAAGTGAAAAGTAGAAGTGTTAGTCACTCAGTCCTGTCTAACTCTTTGCCGCCCAATGGACTATAGCCTGCCAGGCTCCTCTGTTCATGGAATTCTCCAGGCAAGAATACTGGAGTGGGTTGCCTCTCCCTTCTCCAGGGAATCTTCCCGAGAAGAAGCACAACAATTTCTAGCCGTGAATCAGGCAAATGGCTGGTCCCTTCAAGGCATTCAGTAAGTAGCAGAGTATCTCACAAGTTTGTGATTCTCAAGAGTCCAGGTACCAGACACAGGGAAGGGAGTCTGGGTATCAAGTTGCAGGTGGGGTTCAGGTCAAGGGCTAAGGAGACATCAGTGGACACGGATTTCTGTAAGAGAAATTGAAGACATAGGGACTAATGCAGAAGCTCAGTTGTGTCAATATGTGTGTTCAGTTGTTTCAATGAGTGTGTGTGTGTGTGTGAGAGAGAGAGAGAGAGATACTGTTTAGGGTATTTGGATGAGAAAAGTTCTTTATTACAGAACATCTTGAGGTGAGTGGGAAAGGTGACTTGGGAAGAATATAAGCTCTGCCAGCGTCCTGGGCCAGACTGGAAGCAAGAGAAAAACTCGAGTGAACCCCACAGGGTATGACTTGGGGTACAAAGCAGGAACTTGAACTAACATTTTTTAAAGGTATTGTTTCAGTTCAGTTCAGTAGCTCAGTCGTGTCTGACTCTCTGCGACCCCATTGACTGTAGCACACCAGGCCTCCCTGTTCATCGTCAACTCCCAGAGTTTACCCAAACTCATGTCCATTGAATCGGTGATTGTTTAGTTTTTTTTTTTAAATTATTTATTTTGGCTGTGCTGGGTCTTCACTGGTGGCCTGCAGGCTTCTTCACTGTGGCATGTGGGATCTAGTTCCCTGACCAGGGATTGAACTCGAGCCCCTTGCATTGGGAATGCGGAGTCTTGGCCAGTGGGCTACAGGGAAGTCCTCTGAGTTATCGCTGATGCACTTATCGCGGGTCAGGATGACCAGGGGACATGATCAATACTGCGGCCCAGTAGTTTTTTCTTCACACCAAGCTGACTAGGAAATGGGGGTTGAGTGGGATATGTGGGGACAGGAGGGTGACCCAGCAGTAGAGAGCCATGGGCCACTGAAGGGAAATCTCTCAGGCGGGGACATGCACACACACACACACACACCCACCCACCCAGTGTGGGAGGATGTGGAGAGGCAGAGAGGACAGTTGCTGATGCTGTCAACATCTTTGTCTTCTTTTGTTTGTTTTAAAATCAACTTCCTGATGATAAAATAGTCCATGTATCATGTCATGGATGTGTCTATGATGAAATGACTTAAAATCTCCATTTAAAAACTCATTAAGTTTATCGGAAGGCTATTTTTAAAGTTATGATCTAATCTAAATCACCAACACAGGGCCCAGTTAAGTAAACCGTGGGCATCTATGCAACCAAACATTTTACAGTCATTAATATTATGTTTACAAAGAGTTTCTAAAATCTTGGGAAAATATTTACGTTATAATGCTATGTGAAAAAGGCAGGATACAAGATTGTTTACAGAATATGAAGAAACAAAAAAAGTAAAAACTATGTATGAAAAACTATCTAGTAGGAAATCCATTGACATATTTATACAATGATAGTCTCTGGATAGTGGGGCTAATAGCATTTTTTAAAATCGCCTCTCTGGTTTTCTATTTTCCTAATTATACTTTTTCTTTTAGTTATTTTACTTTAGTTTATGTTTAGCTATTTTAGTTTTATATATCATATTACTTTTGCAAGGGAAAAGACTCAATAAACTCCCCTTTCTGAAAGAGGCTACACCTAACTTTCCTGGACTTTGTTCAAAATATTTTGTGTTTCATAGGGCAATGGTATCTACAAAGACAAATGTTACTGCATTAGCATTACCAGTTGTATGAACTCTAGATACAGAAGGTAAAAAATAAATGGCTTTTCCCTATTCCTGCCCAATAAGCCTAACAACAAATGGACTTATTAATTTGTTTATTTCTTTTTAAAACAACTGGCAAGAAACTTCAGGCTGTGGAAAAGCACTTGGAACAGATCATATTATGGTGCAACAAGTCTTGAATTTGCGACTTAAACACTTTTGCTGCAGGAAGAGGCTGCTTTCAGAGGTGGGTGTGGAAGAGGAGTGGCTGTCTCCTGCAGATTTCCTCTAGGAAGCGAATCCTTCCAGGCTCTTCTCAGACATTCTCTCTGGATTCCCCCCTCACCCCACCCAATCCTGAGCTGGAGTAAGTGTCCTCCCTGTGCATGTCTCCATCACTGTCCATATCATGAGACATCATTTCACCAATGAGGTAAGAGTCGGAGAGGCAGAGACTGTTTCACTCGGGCTAGTCTTCACAACACCTAGCAGAGCTCTTGGCAGATGACAGGTGCTGAATAAATATTTGTTAAAGAAGCCGAGCAAGTCACCCGAAGTGTGAGAGAAACTGTACAAGCTTCCCAGGGTTGCCATGATAAAGTACAGTAAACTGGATGACTATCCAGGAAATCAGAAATCTAAAATTGGGAAGGTTGGTTTCTTCTGGAGAGCTTTGAAGAAGGGTCTGTACCATGCTTCTCTCCTGACTTCTGGTGGTTGCTGGAGATCCTGGACATCCCTTGACTGGCATTTGTCCCACAGACTCCGCTTATGCTTTAGGGCGATGGTATTCTCCATCCGGGTGTATCTCTTCTGCACCCTTGGGTCCACATCACTTTCTTCTTATAAGGACATCATTCATATTGGATTCAGCATGACTCTAATTCAGTATGAGCTCATCTTAACTTGACAATGTCTGCAAAGACCCCATTTCTACTGAGATTAGAACTTGAATATATGTTTTTGGGGGACACAAATCAACTCACAACAGAAACTATAGGGAATTTGAAATTGAGTGAAGTAATATAACGATTAGGCTGAGAGAGCACCCGAGTGACTACCAGCCATCAGAGGCCAGGAGTAGAGGTGCTGGGTCGACACTACCGGGTGGTAACGTGGAGAGTCAAGCATGTGGGTGCAAAGAACAAGAAACAAAGAAACGGAGTTTCAGAAATTGGGCCAAGTTGCCAAGCATGAGGAGAGAGGAATTTGGGGTTAGTGAGGGAGTAGAGTGATTTACTGATATCTATCAAATGACCCCCGTCTTGTCCACCCCGTTTATCATTTGCGTGTCTGGTCATCTTCAGCTCATGGTATTTACTTAGTGTGTGTGTGAAGTCGCGTCAGTCATGTCTGACTCTGTGTGACCCTATGGACTGTAGCCTACCAGACTTCTCTGTCCATGGGATTCTCCAAGCAAGAATACTGGAGTGGGTTACCATGCCCTCCTCCAGGGGATCTTCCATTACTTTACTTAGTATCTGACCCTAAATCCACATCAGAAGGTCTGGCATGAAATAAAATAGGTAGGAAAAGAGTTAAGCATCTTTCCACTAGGAGTCAAAAGAGAAAATATGTGTTGACTCTGTTCTGTGGGAAACACACTGAGCTATACTCTACAGTTGTCCTAATCATGTATTTTCTGGCATATAAATCCCATAAGAATAGGTAGCATATTTAGCAAAGACTAAATATTCATGAGAGGCTATATATGAAATTTTATATGCAATGTATAACTCTGTGTTTTGAAGAGCAAAAGATGACATGTTGTAGCTTCACTTTAAAACTAGAATTTAAAAAATGTGTATTATTCATTGTAAAGAGCAACTAATAATAAAAAATTGGAAATTATCTCCATAAATGAGCACCCCAAAGAGGAATGGTTTCCATATGCTGTTCTTTGGGGAGAATCATTTTACCTGAAATCTCAGATGAACTGTTCACTGGTGAACCTGAGAAGAATGTGGGGTAGAATCTTAACATTTCCAAGATAAGGGTCTCCAACCCTTTCATGTTTGCAATCCCTTACTATCTGTTTCTTGACCAAGAACATCCAAACTTACGGAGATCTTCAGACTTGAATATCAGAAGGTTAAAGGAGAAATGAATGAACTGAAATGCTCTTGCTTGGCTCAGGGCCATGCCATTTGAATTTAGTTTAATTGCAGTAAATACATTACAAGTGGAGGAGAAACATGAGGAGGAGGTGGCCTGAGGAATGCTGAACTAGAAGAAGGGGGAGCCCTGGGATGCAGATCTATCAGACTCCCAGGAAAGACTGCCTACTCCCCAGACTTCTGAACAGGAGACTGGGATTTGCAAGGCCAAAAAAAGAGATGAGACCTGGGCCTTGTCAAGTGCAGCCATGGTTTTCATGCGGGCTTTGAGTCTGTTTTGATAACCAAGCATATCTTTTGTAACCCAGGCATAAGGGAAATATTTGTCCCACCAGAGGAGCTAGACCAGATCTGTGGGATGAGCTGTGAGCATTCCAGCCTCAAAGATAATGAAGATGCAAGAAGTTTTCTTCTTGAGCAAGAGTTCAAGAAAAGTTTATACTGACTTCACAATTGGCTCTGACCAAAAGTTCCAGCATTCTTCTTTTTGAGGTATTAACTTACTTGACCCCTAGTTTGTATATGCAACTGGTTAAAGAGAGAGGGGGCAACAAGAGAATATATTTTAAAAATCTGACTTTGAGCTATGCCTGGTATGCTAAAATATTTAATTCTTCAAAACTTGGCATTTAGAGTAGAGGGTGGATTTAAACAGAGGTTGACCAGCTGGCTAATTACATGTTGCCAGCATCTTCTGGCTACTTATTGGATGATCCTGTTTATGTCAAAAGCTGACTCTGTGGTTTATCCTCTCTCGTGGTCAAGAAATGGAATGCCATGCATTTTACTCAACATGAAATGTTCTGGTGAAACCCAAGGCAACAAAGCCCCACTTCACTCTCTTGGGCCAGACAAAGCAGGTGGTAGGAGAGAACCGGGGAAGGGCTCCGGGACAGGTTGAAAATGGCAAACAACTAGGAGTCCAGTTTCCCATCTTCTGCATCTCCTTTTAGAAAAGATAATTTCCTCTCCTTAAGATATTGTCAAGTAAAAAGCTATTGATGGGGGGTGGGAGGGAGGCCCAAGAGGGAGGGTATATGTATCAGTTCAGTTCAGTTCAGTTCAATCACTCAATCATGTCCGACTCTTTGTGATCCTATGGACTGCAGCACGCCAGACTTCACTGTCTATCAGCAAATCCTGGAGCTTGCTCAAAGTCACGTTCATTGAGTCAGTGATGCCATCCAAACATCTCATCCTCTGTCTCCCTCTTCTCCTCCTGCCTTCAATCTTTCCCAGCACCAGGGTCTTTTCCAGTGAGTCAGTTCTTCACATCAGGTGGCCAAAGTGTTGGAGCTTCATCTTCAGCATCAGTCCTTCCAGGGAATATTCAGAACTGGTTTCCCTTAGGATTGGCTGGTTTGATCAGATTTTCAAAGCTCAGCTTTCTTTATGGTCCAACTCTCACTTCTATACATGACTATTGGAAAAACCATAGCTTTGACTAGACAGACCTTTGTCGGCAAAGTAATGTCTCTGCTTTTTAATATGCTGTCTAGGTTTGTCATAATTTTTCTTCCAAGGAGTAAGCGTCTTTTAATTTCATGGCTACAGTCACCATCTGCAGTGATTATGGAGCCCAAGAAAATAAAGTCTGTCACTGTTTCCATTGTTTCCCCATTTATTTGCAATGAATTGATCAGATGCCATGATCTTCGTTTTTTTGAATGTTGAGTTTTAAGCCAGGTTTTTCACTGTACTCTTTCACTTTCATCAAAAGGATATAGGTATGTATACTTCATTGTAAATCAAAACTAATAAAACACTGTAAAGCAATTATCTTTCAATTAAAAAGAAAAGCTACTAATGGCACATCCAAGGCTAGGTTTTTCAGTGTGAGAACAGAAACTGATTTCTTAAAGCCCCATCAGTCTGGCTGAGCTCTGTGTATAAAGTGAGGGTGAGGTCAGCAGAGTTAATAACTGTAAAAGGGCGGGGGGTGGTCTCTACTTGCATGATTTTTTAAAAAACGAGTCTCCAAGGACCTCTGAAGTGGATTGCACATAAAAGGAACCAAGTATAAATTTGATAGAGGCTGGAAGAAAATGATGCACAGAGATAGAAGGGAAATGAGGGTACATGTGAGGGTCACATGCTGGATGTATCACCTAAGTCCAACCGTAAGAGGCCCATCAAAAAGACAGACTCTGGTAGGAACTGCAAACTCAAATGCCTCCAGGCAAGGACTAGTGGATAATATAAATGTTAGAGAGTATAAGACTATAGGGAATGTCAGGGACCATGTCAAACTGTAACACACTTATCTGGTATAAAGGCATTAAAAAAATTTTTTTAAACACCATGCCGATCAAACAAAACATACCCGTGAGCTGCATTTTATTCTGTAGCTGTCAGTTTGTGACTGCTATCTACTGAGAACTCAACTTTGGGGGTCTGAAATTTGGGGCTGTGTTTATTTGTTGAAAGTGGATTGTAAAGCTGCTTTACATAAGGGAAAGCTATTGTCCAAACTTCCTGTCATGACGTCAGATTATGTAAAATTCCTTTTTTTCCCCTGTTCTTTTTCTCTTGTTGAAAAATGAAGACTACATCCTTGGAAGGAAGACATTTATCTTGGAAATTGTCAGGAGGGGCTGCCCTTCACTTCCTCAATGAAGAGCTAGAGTAAACACACCATAATCCCCCTCCATCACCCACCCTCACCTCAGGGGTTATCAGCACACCATTCTGGGTCTCTCCTTAATTCTAGGCACACTCTGCTCCCTGCTCCGTCCTCTCCAAATCCCAGTGGCTCCATGAAGGAAACAAGCCATCACAACAGTTAAGTTTTAAGTCAATTTTGTGAATAGGGCCGGAAGTTTTTGTTGATTAGAAGGAGAGATTACTTTGTTGCTCTGTGTAAATAAATCAAAATAAATTCTTCTTAACCTAGGTGCTCCTATGGGGAGAAACTTGAATGCATAAGATCTACAGTTGGGATAACCTATGGCTTTCTATCCTCTAGGGCCCTAGAGACCTCTCACTGGAGGATTTCTGAACTCTTCATTAGGGATATTGTTTAAAAATAGCTTTGCTGTGTGCTGTGCTTAGTCACTTAGTCTGCGTCTGACTGTTTGTGACCCTGTGGAGTGCAGCCCGCCAGGCTCCTCTGTCCATGGGGAGTCTCAAGGCAAACATTCTGGAGTGGATTGCCATGCCCTCCTTCACGAAAACTGTCCAACCCAGGGATAGAACCCAGGTCTCTTTACTATCTGAGCCAATAGGGAAGCCCTTGGTGTTAAAAATAGCTTTAACACATGGTATATATCCCTTGAGCACATCTGAGGCTAAACATTATGATAGCTCCATGCTACAGGCCTTAGCTCACCCCTCTTACTGTTGCTGAGTTTCCCAGCATCCATTGTGTTCAGACTGGAGCTTCTGTGCAAAAGTTTCCTCTGATTAGACCATAGCCTTCAGGATCTTTTGCTGTGGTCAGACATAAACATCCTTACTCCAGACTGCTAGGGCAAAAATAACACTTGCAAATAGTTTACAACTGCTTATTGCCTACCTAGTAGTTGTATATGAAAAGTGAAACAGAAATATGTATTAGATGGGTGATACAAAGAAAAGAGCCATCATTCTAGCTGGAGCAGGAGGCTGGAAAAGCAGATCAGAGCTAAGCTACGTGCAGTGTTTCTAGCCTGAGGAGTTCCGACATCTTCCTGACGTAGGGAACCCTCCAAAGTTTTTGAGCAGAGATGTAAAATGATGGAAGAGACTTTCTAGAAAGCTTGACTTGGCAGACGTCTGCAAGGTGGTTCAGAGGAGAGAGAGACAGAGGCTTAGAAATCAACGATAATAAATCCAAGCATTAAACCTTCTGTAGACTTACAGTGACAAAAGGATACTGAGTTAAGGTGAAGACTAGTCAATATTAACTGCATGCTCTGATGTGCCAACAACTGTTGTATGTGCTTTATGAGCATTATTTAATTTAATATTTGCAACAGCATTAAAAAAATGTTTATTTTTATTTATTTATTTTATTTAGCTGTTTTGGGTCTTAGTTGCAGCATGCAGTATCTTCAGTCCTCATTGCAGCATGCAATATTTTTAGTTGTGGCATGTGGGATCTAGTTCCCTGATTAGGGTTTGAACACGGGCCGCCTGCAAAGGGAAGCATGGAGTCTTAGCCACTGGACCACCAGGGAAGTCCCCTTCAACGGTGTTCTTAGATATCACTCTTTTTCAGACAAGAGAACTGAGTCTTAGAGCAATAAAGAAACTTTGTAAGCATCACCTGGCTAGGAAGTATCAGAGCTGGGGGACAAACCCAGGTGGTCTGGCTTCAGGGTCCTCATCTTCAACCATGCTTCCAAAATTTTTATTTGAACATCTCAGTTCTTGGCCTTTCCACGCTGAGGCTGGGACCAAGCATGGGAACACTGCCATCACTCTGCCTCATTGTCTGTTATGTTTGTACATGGACGTCTACCTTAGATGGCATGTTTGCCTAGATGTTGATTTCAAGACACTCAAAACACTTGCAAATGCTTGTATCTAATTCAAAGGACAGGCTTCCCAGATGGCTCAGTAGTAAAGAATCCTCACACAAAGGAGGAGATACAGGTTATCCTTGAGTCCGGAAGATCCTTTGGAGAAGAAAAGAACCATTCTAATATTCTTGTCTGGGAAATCTCTTGGACAAAGGAGCCTGACAGGCTACAGGCCATGGGGTCGCAAAGAGTCAGACATGACTAGTGACTAAACAACAACAATAACAATTCAAAGGAGACTTGTGAGCAAAGAAGGGAAAGACGAGGCACAAATACCATGAAAATATCTCCAGGACTGCTCATCACATTCTCGCAGAGGAAGGAAGGAAATTCAGGACTTTTGGCCCTGTTACTTTTCATTAAATATTAATGATATTACTTCTCTGGCCTCACTGGCCTTGGTTCAGTATATTTTGGACTCATTTATTTCCAAAATGAGAGATCTGGAACTCACCTGATGGTAAATTGTTTAGTATTTTGCTGGCTCTTTCAGTCACTATCATATGAGAAAAATTTACTGTGAACCCAAACTGACTACAAGTTTTTCTCAAAGGTACTGTGTAAGATTCCTAAATGTTTTGAGCCTTTAGACAATCTAGGCCAATACAGTCCTCTAAGAACAAAACCAAGAATAGATGTTTGCTATTTAAATTTAACACTATTCACACAAATTTTAAGTCGGGTGCAGATTCAACCAGAAGGTGGCCTAATTAGATCATGCTTAAATTAAGGTAATGTCATATAGGTTGCCCAGAACAATTTATCTTTTTTTCTCATTGAAAACCTTTCTTTTATAGAGACATCCATGAACACAGAACATAATTTTGGCTTGGGTTCTGGACTTACATATTTACTCTTTTACACCATTTAATAACAAACACGTTGAGTTCAAGGAATTCTGTTGCAGAGAAACAGACAATACCTTGATTGTAGACCTAACCTTTTACAGATTATTGTCATCATATCAGGCAATGGAANTTTTGGCTTGGGTTCTGGACTTACATATTTACTCTTTTACACCATTTAATAACAAACACGTTGAGTTCAAGGAATTCTGTTGCAGAGAAACAGACAATACCTTGATTGTAGACCTAACCTTTTACAGATTATTGTCATCATATCAGGCAATGGAAGAAGTTTACACACAGGTATTTGATTAGACATCAGTCTCAACAAAACATTGGTTGAGGACCTGCATATAACTTAATCCATGTGATGCCAATTTATTGCTAGGTTGGCTTCTCAGTGCTGAATTGTATCATGTATAAGTTGTCTACTGTTTTAACTAGATGCCCTCTAGCCAGGTGTAGCTACAGTCTACTGCATCAGCAGATAAACTTATTGATTAACTGTTAAGATCTATTTTTAAATTAAAACTTTGGCCAGGCAGTGATTGAAACGAATTTATTTTTGCAAACAAGCAGATTACAGAGGCAAGCAGGCTTGGAAGGACAACTGGGAAACCTTGAAAGCATTTTCTTTAGGGAGTTAAATGTCTTTATTCCATAAGATAAACATCTAAGTCTGCATAGTAGGGGTTCTGTAAATATTGGCATTTAAATAAGCATTAATAAATTTTCAGCTTTCTCTGAAAATATGTTACTGATATGTAAAGTTAAGGCTATTAGAAAACTCATGCAACATTTTTGAAAAAGTTAATTTTTATTTGATTTAGTATGGGTCCAGCTTTAGTCAGAATTGATAATAAAAAGTAGGACTTTTTTTTTTTTAAACAGTAGAGAAAGTTCATCAAATCCTTGAGGAAAAGTTTAACATTTGGGTCATTCTTCCTAATAATATTGGGTTGTAGAATTGATATCGATCCAGGACTAAGAATTCTATTTCTGCTTAGGAGCTTTAAAAATTGATTTTAGAGAATCAATTTTTAAAAGCCAACCTTCCTCAAATCCAATTTCTTATTAACTTTCACTTTACATTATCTTTACTGTATTTTCTTTAATATTTTGCCTATAGAACTGACACTTTTTCTATTAAATGATAAAATTCCTTAAAATGGGTTTGGGTCATGTGACATGTTAAGAATAATGTTTAAAAAATTTAAACTGTGTAATATGCAAACATCTTTTAATAAAAGATTCAGATGGTGTTGTTTGAAAGACTCTTCCCACCACTCCCCCCAACATTACTTCCAGCTATACTTCTGTGTGCTCAGTTCAGTTCAGTTCAGTTGCTCAGTCTTATCCAACTCTTTGCGACCCTATGGACTGCAGCATGCCAGGCCTCCCTGTCCATCAACAACTCTCAGAGTTTACTCAAACTCATGTCCATTGAATTGGTGATGCCATCCAACCATCTCATCCTCTGTCATCCCCTTCTCCTGCCACCTTCCATCTTTCCCAGCATCAGAGTTTTTCCAATGAGTCAGTTCTTTGCATCAGGTGGCCAAAGTATTAGAGTTTCAGCTTCAGCATTAGTTCTTCCAATGAATATTCAGGACTGATTTCCTTTAGGATGGACTGGTTGGATCTCCTTGCGGTCCAAAGGACTCTCAAGAGTCTTCTCCAACACCACAGTTCTGTGCGTGGTGCTTTGCATATACAACTGTCTTAGCACATATAGATTTTTGAGTCCCCGCTTTACTTTTCTATTCAATTACCAAATTCATTTTGTCAGTAAAGCAGTACATGTACCAGACTTAAAAGGATAAATAATGTTTACTTCTTCCAGCTGCTGCTGCTGCTGCTAAGTCGCTTCAGTCGTGTCCGACTCTGTGCGACCCCATAGACGGCAGCCCACCAGGCTCCCCCGTCCCTGGGATTCTATTAACAGTTGAAACAAGAAGTTAAACACATGTATCTCATTAGGGAATCTTTTCTACGGCCTTATTACTCCTGTCCACAGGTGGGTGATTCTTCATTAGTGTCCAGGGGAATATAGNCATCCATGAACACAGAACATAATTTTGGCTTGGGTTCTGGACTTACATATTTACTCTTTTACACCATTTAATAACAAACACGTTGAGTTCAAGGAATTCTGTTGCAGAGAAACAGACAATACCTTGATTGTAGACCTAACCTTTTACAGATTATTGTCATCATATCAGGCAATGGAAGAAGTTTACACACAGGTATTTGATTAGACATCAGTCTCAACAAAACATTGGTTGAGGACCTGCATATAACTTAATCCATGTGATGCCAATTTATTGCTAGGTTGGCTTCTCAGTGCTGAATTGTATCATGTATAAGTTGTCTACTGTTTTAACTAGATGCCCTCTAGCCAGGTGTAGCTACAGTCTACTGCATCAGCAGATAAACTTATTGATTAACTGTTAAGATCTATTTTTAAATTAAAACTTTGGCCAGGCAGTGATTGAAACGAATTTATTTTTGCAAACAAGCAGATTACAGAGGCAAGCAGGCTTGGAAGGACAACTGGGAAACCTTGAAAGCATTTTCTTTAGGGAGTTAAATGTCTTTATTCCATAAGATAAACATCTAAGTCTGCATAGTAGGGGTTCTGTAAATATTGGCATTTAAATAAGCATTAATAAATTTTCAGCTTTCTCTGAAAATATGTTACTGATATGTAAAGTTAAGGCTATTAGAAAACTCATGCAACATTTTTGAAAAAGTTAATTTTTCTTTGATTTAGTATGGGTCCAGCTTTAGTCAGAATTGATAATAAAAAGTAGGACTTTTTTTTTTTTTAAACAGTAGAGAAAGTTCATTAAATCCTTGAGGAAAAGTTTAACATTTGGGTCATTCTTCCTAATAATATTGGGTTGTAGAATTGATATCGATCCAGGACTAAGAATTCTATTTCTGCTTAGGAGCTTTAAAAATTGATTTTAGAGAATCAATTTTTAAAAGCCAACCTTCCTCAAATCCAATTTCTTATTAACTTTCACTTTACATTATCTTTACTGTATTTTCTTTAATATTTTGCCTATAGAACTGACACTTTTTCTATTAAATGATAAAATTCCTTAAAATGGGTTTGGGTCATGTGACATGTTAAGAATAATGTTTAAAAAATTTAAACTGTGTAATATGCAAACATCTTTTAATAAAAGATTCAGATGGTGTTGTTTGAAAGACTCTTCCCACCGCTCCCCCCAACATTACTTCCAGCTATACTTCTGTGTGCTCAGTTCAGTTCAGTTCAGTTGCTCAGTCTTATCCAACTCTTTGCGACCCTATGGACTGCAGCATGCCAGGCCTCCCTGTCCATCAACAACTCTCAGAGTTTACTCAAACTCATGTCCATTGAATTGGTGATGCCATCCAACCATCTCATCCTCTGTCATCCCCTTCTCCTGCCACCTTCCATCTTTCCCAGCATCAGAGTTTTTCCAATGAGTCAGTTCTTTGCATCAGGTGGCCAAAGTATTAGAGTTTCAGCTTCAGCATTAGTTCTTCCAATGAATATTCAGGACTGATTTCCTTTAGGATGGACTGGTTGGATCTCCTTGCGGTCCAAAGGACTCTCAAGAGTCTTCTCCAACACCACAGTTCTGTGCGTGGTGCTTTGCATATACAACTGTCTTAGCACATATAGATTTTTGAGTCCCCGCTTTACTTTTCTATTCAATTACCAAATTCATTTTGTCAGTAAAGCAGTACATGTACCAGACTTAAAAGGATAAATAATGTTTACTTCTTCCAGCTGCTGCTGCTGCTGCTAAGTCGCTTCAGTCGTGTCCGACTCTGTGCGACCCCATAGACGGCAGCCCACCAGGCTCCCCCGTCCCTGGGATTCTATTAACAGTTGAAACAAGAAGTTAAACACATGTATCTCATTAGGGAATCTTTTCTACGGCCTTATTACTCCTGTCCACAGGTGGGTGATTCTTCATTAGTGTCCAGGGGAATATAGGAGATGTGCCACACTCTGTCCAGACCCTTAATTTGTTTCTATCCTATAGTATTATTTGTATGATCAGAAAGAACAGGGCACGTGAAACAGATTTTGATGCTCTTCAACCATGCCTTCTCTTCTCTTCTTTCCTTCTGGTCTGTCTTATTCTCTCATGATTGCAGTTGATCTTTTTTTAAGATTTTTTTTTTTTGATGTGGATCATTTTAAAATCTTTACTGAATCTGTTACAATATTGCTTCTGTTTTATGTTTTGGGTTTTGGCTGTGAGGCATGTGGGATCTTAGCTCCCCGCCCGCCCCCTTCCTGATCAGGGATCAAACCTGCACCTCCTGCATTGGAAGGTGAAGTCTGAACCACTAGACTGCCAGGGAAGTCCCGGTTGTTGATTTTTGAGATAAACCATACATTTATTTGACAAGTGTAGTCATATTTGTCTAGTGGGTTACACCCAAATGTCAGTGAGCACTGATTTCCTGGCATTGTGGCACAGTGAATTCTATAGACAGAGAGACTATCTCTCTGTGGCTGTAGCAAATGACTTCATCCAGCTAACCTTAGGATCCTCGAATAAAATGGGGGTAATAAGATCTATCTTATATATGGCTATTGTGAGGAAATAATGAAATAATGTATGTAGTATGTAAAATTCTCTAGTATAATCTCTCAGTAAAGTGTGGTTATTATCACAATAGTATCAGCACTTGCCTTGAGGATGATGGGGGACACAGGAAAAAGCTTGTAAATCTTTCTTTTTTTTTTGCCCCTGGAGAGTTTTTGCCTGTACTCTTTCCTAAAATCTGAGCACTTTCTCTTTCCCTCATCTGACCTGGACCTTCAAGTTTAGGCTTCAAATTAACTCCCACTGAGGCTTTCTCAGGCCAGCCTGTTTAAATTAGACTCTCTTCCCCATTTCTTTCATTTAATGCTTAGACTTTGATTTTCATAGTAGTTTTAGATTTATAGACTAAATGAACTAGACAGTATGCAGAGTTCTTAGGCAGCCCCTGTGTTGTTTTTCCTAGGATTAGCATATAGTTAATATGTTAATATAGTTAACTAATAAAGGGAGTTACAATTGTTTCGATTAATAAACCAACTCTATTGAAGGCAATGGCAACTCATTCCGGTACTCTTGCCTGGAAAATCCCAAGGACGGAGAAGCCTGGTAGGCTGCAGTCCGTGGGGTTGCTAAGGGTTGGACATGACTGAGAGGCTTCACTTTCATTTTTCACTTTCATGCATTGGAGAAGGAAATGGCAACCCACTCCAGTGTTCTTGCCTGGAGAATTCCAGGGACGGCAGAGCCTGGTAGGCTGCTGTCTATGGGGTCGCAAAGATTTGGATACGACTGAAGCGACTTAGCAGCAGCAGTAGCTATATTGATATTAACTGAAGTCCACATTTTATTCAGATTGCCATAGTTTTTATCTCATGTCCTTTTTTCTGTTCCAAGGTCTCATCTAAGTCTCAGTAAATCTTGATGCACGGTTCAGCTTCTGGGAAGGAATTTTCTGAATTGGCAAAACCTTTTGTGGAGAAGTGGAGAAAGGAGGGATCAAATGTAAAGTTACTCAGACAAGGCACTAGGTAAGATATTTTGAATTAGATTAAGTTCCAAGGGGTAAGTACAAAAAGTTCACAGGACAAAATCAAAACACTACAGTGCAAGATAGGGAAAGGTGGAGTTCAGCTTCATGTGGTGACCTTCGTAGAACTAGATGAATGAGTGCTGTTTTATTTGTAGAACCAATAAGATAGTGGGACCTAGGGAAGGCCAAGGGCAGGAAGTGGCCTGTTAGCTTTTCCCTGTGCTGGTCTGACCCCAACTGTGGCCACTCTGTGTCTCCCCTTTAAGGAGGATGTGGGGAACTGGCAGAACTCCAGAGAAGAGCAAAAATGTAATTAAGGCTTGGGAAAAAGGGCTGAGAGCAAAGGCCACAGAGCTGTGGGGTTATTTAGCTTAGAGAATAAAGGTCTAACAGATTGGAAGGGTCATTATATGAAAGACATCGGTTGTTTTCCATCTCTGCAAATGACAGGACAAGAGGAAAGAAGTTTATACTGCAATCTAGAAGGTTTTGGGCTGTGAGAATTATTACCAAGGAGGCTGTCAGGCTCACACTGGCATCTGAAAAGAAAAAGGATTTATGTACAACTATGGGGATACAGGGCCTTCCCTGGTGGCTTTAGTGGGAAAGAATCTGCCTGCAATGCAGGAGATGTGGGTTCGATCCCTGGGTTTGGAAGATCCCTTGGAGGAGGAAATGGCTACCCACTCCAGTATTCTTGCCTGTAGAATCCCATGGACCGAGAAGCCTGGTTGGCTCCAGTCCATGGGGTAATGCTTTGGGGCCTCCCTAGTGGTTCAGGTGGTAAAGAATCCATCTACAATGCAGGAGACCCTGGTTTGATCTCTGGATGAAGAAGATCCCCTGGAGAAGGGAATGGCAACCCACTCCAGTATTTTTGCCTGGGAAAATCCTGTGGACAGAGGAGCCTGGCAGGCTGTGTTCGATCCATAGGGTCGCAGAGCTGGACACAACTGAGTGATTGAGCACAAGCACGCCTGGGGATGCAGCATTCACAATTACCTGGAAAGAGAAGGAAGGTAGTATTCAGATACTAGCCTTTGGATTATTTTGAAAACAAACCACTTATCCTTTGCATAAACTCATAGTTGCTTACCATTTAAATTCAGTTATTAACAAAAGTCGGTTTGAAGGTATAGACATAAACTAGATAAGTTCGTGATTTCTTGAGATAAGATCCTGCCCCTTCATTTGATTTTGGCTAACACCAACTAAAATGCTCACAGGTTACCTTTATTTACCATGTCTTGATAATTTTTTTTCCACTTCTTGTTACTGAGTTACATTTTCGTTACATCTTTGCACATGGCATCATCAAATCCACCTAACTGTATTTTAGAGATTGTTAACTGTGCTCTTTTAGTAATGACAGGAATGTAGCAAGAACACATACTCCTCATATAATGTTTACTTCCATAAATGGATCACCAGGGAAGCCCTTATAGACACAGTATCACTGGTAAAGAACGAAGTATGCGTACCACATATTTCTATCAGCTACTTGGGCTTTTTAGCAAGATGCCAGCTTTCAAGTCAGCAAAATTGCCTTAGAAAGACCCTCAAAGTTAGCGATATTTAATTCCTTGTTTCCTCCAAAGTGGACATAAGTTTTCCCTGCTTTAATGCAGACTGTCTTTCTGCATTAAAGAATGAGAGAGTCAAGGCCAGCCCCACATCCACTGTCTTTGATATGGTTGTAGTTTTCTGATGATGATAAACCCACAAAGCAAGTTTGAATCTATGATCTGACAGAAAAGGTTTTGTTCAAAGTGAGCTATGATTATTTCAATAGAAATATACTTTGAAATGTTATTTCTGGAATGTGTCATATTGTGATATATAAGTCTAGAAGGAGATATATTCTTCCTTCCCCCAAATTAAATCATCCTGATACCCAAGAAATGTTAACATTTTGGTAAACATTCCTTCTAATGTCTCTATGTGTTTATTTTGTCCATCTCTGTCTGTGTGTGTATTTATGTAAATGATACAATATTCTGTTGTGCCCTGTTTTTTCACTCAGTGATCTGTCGTGGAGATTTTCTTTCCTTTAGTAAGTGTCAAATTCCTTTTCACAGCTACATAACCACCCAGTGTATGGACTTACCAGAATTCAATTCCCAAACAATGGATATTAGATTGTTTCTGAAGTGAAATGTTAGTCCTTCAATCATGTCTGACTCTTCGTGACTCCCTGGACTGTAGCCCACCAGGCTCCTTTGTTCATGGAATTCTCCATGCAGGAATACTAGAATGGGTAGCCATTCCCTTCTCCAGGGGATCTTCCCAACCTAGGAATTGAACCCGGGTCTCCTGTATTGTAGGCAGATTCCGAGGCTTAGCTGGTAAAGAATCCGCCTGCAATGCAGGAGACCTGGGTTCGATCCCTGGGTTGGGAAGATCCCTTGGAAAGGGAACGGCTACCCCCTCCGGTATTCTGGCCTGGAGAGTACAGTCTACTGGGTCGCAAAGAGTCGGACACAATGGGGCAACTGTCACTTTCACTTCTTTACCATCTGAGCCACTTGGGAAGCCACAGGGTGTTTCTAGTTTATGATTACAATAAGCAAGCACTGAGTTAACATTCTTGTATCTTTATCTGAAGAACTTACCAGTAGAATAGACGAATTCCCAGAAGTCTGATCTATGTCACTCATTCGCTTTCCAAAAACTTTTTTGTTTATCAATTTCATTTCTACCAACAGCATTGGAGAATATGGTAGCAGATCCTTCAGCTCACTGACCTGAAAGTCTTCAAATATTCAGTCCTAATAAACATTAATTTTGGCAGACAGGTGTCAAGTGTTCTCACTGAATAGATCAAAACAGACGTGACATTAACAATTAAGAAGTCTTTCCAACTGTTTGCCAAGCTGTCAGAAAAAAGTTTCTTTTCCACACTCCTACACACAATACTTTGTATATCGCTCTCTTGAAACATATTTGATTTTGTCATATATTCTTAGGTGTCTTTCCAATTAAAATATTAGTTCCTTGAAGACAAGAATTGTCCTGCAACCCTGCAAGGATCTTGTAAACTGTGCCTGTCTGTCCCACAATAAACTTTGTGGATGAACAACCACAAAGTTTCCGTTTGCTTCTCCCTCATTTAGCAGCTTCCATCTCCTTCTTTTCCTTTGGCTTTTGAATATAAGAGTAATATTTGCCCAGGGCAAACAGACTTGGAGCTTCGGAGGCGGTATTGTGTAATGGATGTTAAATCAGCCAGTTTAACTTTTGGCTTTCTCATTTGTTAGCTCTATAACCCTGGGCAAATTGTGTAACTTCTAAATCCTAATTTTCTTCTCTGTAAAATGAAGATAATATTTGACTTCAAAAAGTACAGATTAAAGGAGATCGTGTTTTAAGACCTTTAGCATGGTGCCTAGTATAATACTTAATAAATAGTAGCTGTAACTGTTATTTCCTCAAAGGAACAGATATACTAAAAAAGAAAAAAAAAAAGCCAAAACCCAACCCGCCAAACAAAACACAATGTCATTGGCTATTTCTGTCTTCTACTCTAGTGGACACATTAACTTCTGGATTGGTGGCAACCAGAAGCTAGAAGTTAATGTTGACTAGGTCCGAGATGCTTAACAAAATCAATCTAAAACATATCTGTAGATAAAAATTAGGTTTTTGTTTTTCAAAACTAAAAGAGGTGCTCAGTTTATTGAAATAAGGGAAGAATAGGATTGGGCCAAGTAGAAGTAAATATTGAGTATTTTATTTGATTAAAAACTGAGTTTAGGTAGTCTCTAGCCTTAAGTACCTCATTGTACAATTCCAGGGAATTTTTTTAAAAATGTGAAAGTTGAACTATTGTGATCTTTGTTCTTTCCTAACTAGCAGCTGACCTTTTGTAATGACAACAGTCTGTAATCTTTTTTGTACTCGGACCGTTTTGGGTTTTCACTAGGCTTGCCTCACTACACTTGAGCATATGTATCTGAGCTTATTTTCCATGTAACCATTGAGTCTTACAACTGTGAGAACATCTTGTGGATCTTCTCATTAAAGCGTTGATCAGGTCTCCATATTTGCTGCTAGAGGTGGCTCAGAAAAACTTAGCATCACCCGTGTGTCATATTTTCAATACTTTCTTCCCTTCACCTGAACTTCTTGTATATTAAGCTGATAATAAACAGTGAGTGCTCTTCTAAAAAAAAAAAAAATCTATGGCATCAAAGGTGGCAACATCTTCTGCACATAATAAGTATTCGCAAATCTTTTCAAAGATAGCTCTCTTTGAAAAGCAGAATTAAAAAAATGATGAGTAAAATATATACTTCATGAGATCAAGTGCACATCCTCTTCTATGGAAGCAGACACACTTCTCCCCCTTCTTCTTAGGAAGCCAAATCCTGATTCATTTTTCATTCAAGACTCAGCAGAAACACAATGCTTCGTTTTGCAGAGGCTTATTGCAACACAGTGACAGCACTATAATTTCCTTCAGGGCAAAGTGCTTCACTTGGCTTTAGGCCTGCTAAGCTCCGTGTCAGTTAGCATGTGTATAGCTTCTGACAGAGGCGACTACCCTCACGTTTGTGCGTTCTAGCTTCCTTTAGGAAGCATTTTTTAAAATGTTGTTTTAATAGCAACTCTTTAGAAGCAGCAGTTAGATTATGTACATGCCAGACTTCTTTTCCTTTATGCGGACATTCAGACAGTCTATAGACCATTGCAAGTGACTGTTCCACGCACTTCTTCTGAGGCCAAAGCAGTCTTAAAATGTTTGGCATGCAGGGGGCCTTCTGTCAGAGGAAACCTGTAATTGTAAAATTCCTCCTTGGCCTCATTGTTCACATAGACCTACATAGCGTCCCCTTGTCTTTTTGTGGTTATGCTATGCGGTCAGTCTTGACGTTGTTCTGAAGAAGTTATAGACGGTTAAAGAAACATCTTATGGAAATAGCTAAGATCTAAAGCTAGAAACACTTCATATTTTTTGTCTATTAAAAATAAAAAGGCATATTTTTTTTTCTCAGAAGCCTGTGACCCTGCCCCGCCCCATGCCTTGTTATCACTGTGGACTTTTGCCTCAGGAGACTATGTCTCTACATAAAAGTTGTGCAATCCTTGTTTCCTGAANCATTGCAAGTGACTGTTCCACGCACTTCTTCTGAGGCCAAAGCAGTCTTAAAATGTTTGGCATGCAGGGGGCCTTCTGTCAGAGGAAACCTGTAATTGTAAAATTCCTCCTTGGCCTCATTGTTCACATAGACCTACATAGCGTCCCCTTGTCTTTTTGTGGTTATGCTATGCGGTCAGTCTTGACGTTGTTCTGAAGAAGTTATAGACGGTTAAAGAAACATCTTATGGAAATAGCTAAGATCTAAAGCTAGAAACACTTCATATTTTTTGTCTATTAAAAATAAAAAGGCATATTTTTTTTTCTCAGAAGCCTGTGACCCTGCCCCGCCCCATGCCTTGTTATCACTGTGGACTTTTGCCTCAGGAGACTATGTCTCTACATAAAAGTTGTGCAATCCTTGTTTCCTGAATGGGACCTACCTAAGTGCTTGCACATAATAGTCACTTCCCACGTGGACAGGCACAGTGGCTGCTGTGTGAGGGGAGGGGACATTCCAGAGACATGAGGGGAGGAGTCCACAGAGGCAGGCACAGCTGTGGAGCAGGTCTCTGATCCAACAGCAAAGCTGAGTCCAGCCTATTAGAGACATTGCATTCTCCATTAGTAATTCTGCATGACATGGCAAGCATGTTGAGACTGCTTCCAAAGATTTCCCTCCTTTTGGCTTAGATTGGGGGTGGGATGAGGATAGGAAACAAGAAGTCTAAAGGGAAAAACAAATGATTTGTTTCTTCATTTATTGACTACAAGCTCAAACATTGACTAGGTGCTCCATGTTGCGCCAGGCACTGTGCTCAGCATTTTACATGTAATCTCTTTCTTAATTCTTATAATACCAACAAACAGGTAAGTTTTTTATCTTCATTTAGCAGTGGAGGAAACTGAGCCTTTGGAGAGGCTGAGAAACTTGTTCAGGGTCACACAGGAAGAGGCAAAGCTGGGACAGTGTGCTGCTAGGAGGCCAAACATGTGCTCTTAACCACTGTGCTACACTGCCTCCCTGTGTTAGAACATCTTTTCTCCCTAGCATAGTGGAAGCTAAGAAGAAGATAAGAAGTCTGCTAGGTGGTAGATATCAGCAGGCACTATTTCTTTGTCATTGTATTAATATTTTGTTATTATAGTTCAGCATGTTAAATGGTTATATTTATACAAAACAACTGAGAAACTTAAATTGACTTGAGCAAATGTAATTTGAGCTGTTTGTGATTATAAAATGGGATGATCATGATGGCTGTCTGTTGGCCTCTGTCTGTCTCTGATTTTCTGAAGTGAGCTTTTGTTTGGCAGGAACAGTTGTTAGGGAGCAATACCAGCTGCAAGGGAACAGTTCTTGACGTTACCTCCTCCCCACTCTCTGTCTTCCCTCTTCACAACCTCCGCTCCTGGCAAGTTTACTGTGGGGCAGATACAGTTTACAAGGTCCTTGCAGGGTTGCAGGACAGTTCTTACCTTCAGGGAGCTAGCATTTTAATTGGAAAGAGACCTAAGAATTTAAGTCAAAATCAAATATGTTGCAATAGAGCAATGTACAAAGTATTGTGTGTAGGAGTGTGGAAAAGAAACTTTTCCACAAGTACTCTTATTTTGAATGGATATTGCCAGGATGGGAAACTTTCATATTTATTTCTCTGATACAATTTACTGAAGTCAAACCTTCTTCAAAAGAGAACCCAGCGTTGTATCTGGCTCAGGGGAGAAACTTCGGGGAAGAGAAAGTCTGACTATGCTATTTATTTGGAAGCTAGAGAGACAGAAGGAGGAGAACACTTCGAGAGTTTTGAGCACTCTGATGTTCACAGTCTTCTATTTTTGGCAACCTGAAGGACATCTCAAAGCAGAAACTGGAATTCAGAGAACTTCTGAGATCATATAATGTTCTCTGTTGGTGACATTAGATTTAGGGCTGATCTAATTTATTCTTGAGAGTCCCTTGGACTGCAAGGAGATCCAACCAGTCCACTCTAAAGGAGATCAGTCCTGGGTGTTCTTTGGAAGGAATGATGTTAAAGCTGAAACTCCAGTACTTTGGCCACCTCATGCGAAGAGTTGAC
>SJYV01014081.1:838572-900382 GCA_006410875.1 Neotragus pygmaeus | reverse complement strand
TTTGGAAGGAATGATGTTAAAGCTGAAACTCCAGTACTTTGGCCACCTCATGCGAAGAGTTGACTCATTGGAAAAGACTCTGATGCTGGGAGGGATTGGGGGCAGGAGGAAAAGGGGACGACAGAGGATGAGATGGCTGGATGGCATCACTGACTCAATGGATGTGAGTTTGAGTGAACTCTGGGAGTTGATGATGGACATGGAGGCCTGGCGTGCTGCAGTCCATGGGGTTGCGAAGAGTTGGATAGGACTTAATGACTGAACAATAACAAATTTACTTTGACTACTCAGTTCTGAAAATGGCCTCCGAGGTGCAGAATCCATCCTTAAATTAAGCCTTCTAACTCCATATTTCCTGCGAGGGAATATGTTTGGATAATCAAAATCAGATAACCATACAAATAGCCAAGATCTGTGTGTATTCCCCAGGTCTTGCACCAAAGCATAAAGCTTCCTGTTATACTGGAGGTTCTCAGTCTTCCGTGTTTGTAGCATGCTTTCAAGTGCTGGAATTATTGGCAACACAAATGAAGGGCTTCAAAGAATAAAATCTATACCACCATCCACATAATAATAAAACAGTATCTCATGGTGTTCATAAAAATAGCTACAGCAGGTCACAGCTTGTGTGCTTGCCTTTCTGTACGATGTCTAGGTTCAGGGATAGCTGTTTACTGCCTTTACTGTGATGTCTAATATGTTTATGGAAAAAAATAGTTACATGTTTTAAAAAACATACAATCTTTCTTTGTTGCTGGTCTGCTATTACTCTTTGCAAGATGAATCTTGACTTCTTAGTGACAGTATGTATACTCAGTTGCATCAAACATCAATTTTTTTTTTTTTCAAAATTTGGTGACGAGTTCAATTTCTAGGGTGCCACAGCATAATGTTTAGAAACCATTGCCTTGTATACTTGAAAAACAAATCACAATAAAAGGAAGAACAGAATAAAAAACCAAAAATACATCTGGAGGGAGCTTGCCCAAATGGCCCTACACTGGCATCTGAAGCAGACATTTATCCTTCTCTGGGTGGGGTGACAATGCTTTTCATCATACGACACTGAGCTGACTGCTCTGGGAGACATTTAGACATGAGTTAGCTTGGTAGAGGCTGGATAATGAGCCAAGAATTTCAAAGGATTCTCATAGTTTGATGATTTAGAGGTGGATATGTGGAAAACGGTATTAAATATATATACTTTAAAGTTGTCACTTGTTTGGTATTAAAGGATCAGGTTGACAAGTGCCTGGCATGCATTTAGAGAAGCTTGTGGTATTATCACTCCATGTTCAAAGTTCCCCAAGTGATTCAAAGGAGATTAGGCAAGTTTATTTTATTTATATGCACATTAATTTAGGAATTCAGCTGAAAAACTTTCTTTCCCTTTTTCTAAAAGCAAATATTTTTAGTCGATCCCTTTTAAATACTGCAGAATTCATTCTGAGTAGTTTTGAAAAATAGGCCAGAAAGAGAAGGGACGAATAAAACCCAGCATATGTCAGAGTTAACCTGTGCCTAGCACTTATATGGGGTGTGGCTGGACCAAAGCTATCTGGTTCAAACATTTGTGATGGTCTACCATGTACTGAGTCTAAGTTTTAAACTCTGGGGATATAACAGTAAGGCAGATAAGTTTGCATTGTCCCTGATCTTAAATTTTACTAGAAGGGATGAATAATAAGCAAGTATAAGACATGGTAGAAAAGGAGGAACAGAGAGTCATGGGGTGGAAAGGGGGACACCAGGGCTAATTCATAATGGGCAGTTAGATGAACCATGTGGGTATCTGTGCCAACTGTATTCCAGGCTTGTTGCTGCTGTTCAGTTGCTAAGTTGTGTCCAGTGCTTTGTGAACCCATGGACTGCCACATGCCAGGCTACCCTGTCCTTCATTATCTCCCAGAGTTTGCACAAACCCATGCCCATTGATTTGGTGATGCCATCCAACCATCTCATTCTCTGTTGCCCCCTTTTCGTCCTGCCCTTAATCTTTCCCAGCATCAGGGTCTTTTCCAATGAGTGGGCTCTTTGCATCAAGTGGCCAAAGTATTGGAACTTCAGCTTCAACATCAGTCCTTCCAATGTCTATTCAAGGTATTCCAGGCTTAAGAACATCAAAGGCAAGGAAGCAGAGGTGGCAGCATGACTGGCAGGCTCAAGGAGTAGCACTCTGACTGTTTCAGAGTGAGCCAGGATGGCACTGGTTAGGTGATAAGACGGAGGGTGTGGGGAGAATCACGTTAGTCCCTATTATAGATCACTGTAGGACTTGGCTTTTATTCTGAGTGAGAGAAATCCACTGGAGAGTGTCAAACAGGGGAGTGACATCATCAGGCTTCTATTTTGGTTGCTTTGTGGGAGACATGGTGGCAGGGAGAGTGGGTAGGAGGCTATTTTGATAATCCAGGTGGGAGATGATGGTGGCCTGGACCCGGATGGTCGTGGCGGTAGCGGTGAGAAGTGGTCAGACTCTGGATGGATTTTAAAGATAGAAATGATGAACGTGGAGTGTGAAAGAAAGAGACAAAGATGACTCCAGGGTATTTGCCTCTTGAAGCCCAGGGAAAGTTGACTCCCCCGGGCAGGACTTCTAGATGTGAATTGTGGGTGGACTGTGGGGAGCGAGGGCACAGGAGGCAGGATGTGCTCAGAATGGGGATTTAGGCGGCCTGTTTCTCAGTGCCAAATTACAAACGGCTTTGGTTCAACCTACTCCTTCAGTACCCAGAGTCTGTAATGATGTTTGGGAAACCTCAAACCCAAACCAGAGCATTTTCCCCTGCAATTCTGAAGGCAGTTCTGGTTATTCCTCCTCAAGAACGAGGAAGGGTAGAGAGGAGGGTATAGAGGGAACATTGTTTAAACACCTGGAGGGCAGACAAAGAAGTCTTTTCTCTGAAAGAATGAGGAACAGTTCAAAATTTGCTAAATTATGAAGGGCAGGGGGAAAAAAAAACACGGATTTTTTTTCACCATTCCTTTCAACATTAGAATTTGTCTAGTTAAGCTTAAAGAGTTGGTATTAAGGCAGTGAAAAGGAGCTGTTATTTTGCACAGTAGATAATAAATAAATAGAACTATACTCCAAGGATGATACAGTTTGAAAATATAGAATTTAAAAGAGTTTAGAAAATTCAGTGATGGTGCATATAATAAATTATTATGCAAACTAGGGATTCAGTTTTACTTTACCAATTTTTTTTGAGTATGTGTTTGTGTTTATTATACTATTATTTGAGATATAGTGATAGGTAAAATACAAACCCTTTTCTCAAGAGTTTATAATCAACTGTAATCAATCAGTTGAAGCTGAAGCTCCAATACTTTGGCCACTTGATGTGAACAGCTTTGACTCACTGGAAAAGACCCTGATGCTGGGAAAGATTGAAGGTGGGAAAAGCAGGTGACAGAGGGTGAGATGTTTGGATGGCATCATCGACTTTTTGCACATGAGTTTGAGCAAACTCTGGGAGATAGTGAAGAACAGGGAAGCCTGGTGTGCTGTGGTCCATGGGGTTGCAAAGAGTTGGACATGACTTAGCAACTGAATAACAACCACCACCACCACTACCCCAACACACTTCATGTCCCTCCAAGCAATTGATACCTGAGTTCCTAACATGGGACATGGTCTCTCATGCCTTTCTATATTCTTTATCTGTTTCTGAAAAACACTTCATGCCTCTCTCTTCCTGGATAGCTATCCTGCCGTCAAAGCTCAGTTCAGCTTAGCTACTCCTGTGGAAAGTCATCCTAATGCCCTAGGCTGGATTATGTGCTTCTTCCCTGTGCCAGGGAGACCAGCTTTAGCACACACTGGTAAGTTTATTAAAAACATTTCTTTACCTTAATGTAACAGAGTTCTAAGTCCTGTAAAGAAAGGAGAAATATTAAGAAAACTGAGAAGTCTTCATAGAAAAAGCAGTAGTTGAAATGCTCCTTATGGATGGAGAGGGTTTTGGAGGTGGAGAACATGTCAGGCAGAAGTTACAGTCATGAACAGTGGCAAAGCAGTACTCTGGTGGTTCATTCGTCCAGGAGCATTGTAGTGGAGAATTCATAAGCTGTTGCAGTGGGACAGGTTGGAGAAGGAGATGGCACCCCACTCCAGTATTCTTGCCTAGAGAATCCCATGGACAAAGGAGCCTGGTGGGCTACAGTCCTTGGTGTCGCAAAGAATTGGACATGACTGAGCAACTAAGCACATGGGACAGGACCATTTTCTGGGGGTTTAAATAGCATGTTAAAATATTTGCTCCATTTTGTATGGGAGTGTTAACATAAAAATCATATTTCAATGGGTTACTTTGGAAGCAGAGTGTATAGTATATTGGGGGTCAGAAGAGAGGGAGGGACTGGATATGTGGAACCATCTTTGGGTTTCTGGAATAATCCAGACAAAAGGCAGTGGTGATAGTGGGAACGTGTATGAATATATAGAACAGTCACTAAATGTGGAAGTTGGAAAAGAGGAGATAATTGAAGGTGACTCAGTCATCAGATGACTCTCCTAGTATCTAGGAAAGAGGAGCAGGCTTAGCAGAATATTGAGTCCAGTTTGGACACACTGGGTTTGAGAGGCATATAGGTAGAGATCTCTAGCAAGCACTGAGAAATATGGACCTGGGAATCAGATCAGAACTGGCACATTTGGGAATCTTTTATCTATAAAGGATCATTAGAAGTACAAAGTCCAGGAAGATGAGAAGCCCCAGTCAGATCCACACATAAAGCCTTTATTCATAGGGCAAGAAGAGAACATGGAGCCTGTAAGGGAGATAGAGACAGAAGGAGAAACTAGAGCCAGATGAAAGGACATATTGGACGAGGCAAAATGGGAGCCTAGACTGGGATGGTACCAATTTCAGATCAGAAGAGAAGCCAATGAGAATGAGGACTAAGAAGGCAGGAGTGAAATTGATCATTAGTAGGATGATGGTGGGTCTTTCCAGGCAGTGCTAATGGTAAAGAACCTGCCTGCCAATCAATGCAAGAGACATAAGAAATTTAAGTTTATTGCGGGGTGGGGAAGATCCCCTGGAAGAGGGTATGGCAACCCACTTCAGTATTCTTTCCTGGAGAAACCCATGGACAGAGGGTCCTGGTGGGCTAAGTCCATAAGACAGTTGTACACGACTGAAGTCACTGAGCACTCACACATGCAGGAGGTCGGTGTCTTTGAGGAAAAAAAATGTTTTGGTTTATAGTTACAGGTTCTGAAAAATCGTAGAGATTAAGTTGGGATAAATGAGGAAGTTGAAGCAGGGGGCATAGATTTCAAGAGATGTGATGAGAGATGAAATAAGAGTTGAGGATTAAGGTAAGACATTTATGATTTCAGCATTGGTATCGAAACACGGGTTAGGGTGGGATGGTGTTGGAATAAGGGATGGTTTAGAAACTCCCAGAGGAAATGGGAAAAAGAACTGAGAGCACATTAGGGGAGATTTACCTTTCATAGGGGAACTGCACCCTTTTTTTCCTAACATGCCAGATAGAAGAGGAGCATTTATTCTTTACCATAATGGGGAATAACCTTGGCTTCACACAGTCCATATATGAACTGTACTCACAGAGACAAAATATTCACACTAGATGATCAACCACTTGACATTGTCTGGCAACTGTCATTTCTTAACTTTTCTTAGAGTCAAAAGCGTTTAACAAATGAAATGTGAGTATGTTAGTTTCTTCAAAACCCCACTTTTAAAAAAGTGTATGACCAAGAAATGTCAAACTGCTGAGGTAAAACAAAAGCACATGGTGTTTTAAAGGGTAGGAAACCAAACAGATGTTGTTTATCAAATGCCTATTTATCCATCTTTATTTATGTCTCCAAAATTTGAGGGTAATGGGAATAGATAATAATTTTGGTGTAATGTTAGACACAATCTTTATATGCTTTTTAGCTGATCATGTCTTCATTTTACTTTAGTATTTTGTAAAATAGAAAGAAGTTTTCACAGGTAGTTTCAAAAATAGACCCTTAACTGTATATGTATTTACTTGCTTTATAATGAAGTGAAACACACATGAAAATATCTGTGCTAAAGTGGTAGATAATTTAAAAATTATTCATCAAAATTCCCTTCAATGTGATTAGTACTTTTATGACCCCAAAAATGTTGAGAATGGATCTTTGAACCAAGTCTTTATATAAGGAGCAGTTGAGGTGGGGTTTCTTACTGCTTTGTTGGTTTGGTTCCAGTCCTTAGTCGGTTCTTAGAAGATCTTTTATTAGACTATTTGGGTGACTTTTTTCATGGGGGGTGCCAGAATATGGATGGAATAAAAAGCCTAAGGGCAAACAAGGCTGTTGCAGGTGGGTGGACATGCTCTCGAGTTGCTTTCATGTCGTTTGGCAGGAAGTGAACCGGCCACCCCCACCTCACCCCTCATCTCCTTTCTCTCTGCCCTCGCACAGACTGTTGATGATGTTCGCTAAGGACAGGCTGCAGAGTTGAGGGGTCCCTCGGAAGAAGGACTGCTTTGATCTCTGCTGGACCTCCCAGCAACCCTGATCTCTTGGGTCATGTCTCCTTTTGAGGATTCCCAGTTTGTGACGGTGTCTGGACAAGGGAGAAACCCTGTGCCTGCTCTTTTGACTGTGGCGCGCTTGACTGTGTGTCCTAGTTCAGATTCCAACACACCCTATTGAAGCCGGAGCCTTACAAGTCTGAACTTTGGCTTGGGCAACTGAGAATGAAAGCATTTTTCTTTTGAACCATTTGTGCTTTATAAAACACCTCAAGGGAAACGATTTTAATACTGGAGTTCTAATAAAGAACACAAGAAAAATGTGGTTTCTTTGATGAAGAAAAATCTTGAGGCATAAAGCAGATGATACAAGTAACACTGTCTCCCTAAACACTGTTACTTAACCTGTATTTAATGCATTTAGGATTCTTTTTACAGCAAAAATAGCAGAGAAGGGAAAATGATATTTTTTCCCCAGTACTGTTTATAGACACTAAGATATGGAAATTCTTCCTTGAGTGTCTATAATTCTTAATAAAATTTCCAAGAAAATCTACTTTAAAATTAAAAGTTGGAGACGCTACTAAAGAGCTTTAGCTTCAAAGCTAAAGAGGAGAAGAATTCCACTTTCTGGGAATTCTCAGGGGCAGACAGCTAAATGGAGTATCACTTAGGTATCAAAGGAAAAATTGGTGTGTCACTCAAATATAGCTCCATCTCTTGGAAGAGGCCATGGAAATTCACTCCAGTATTCTTACCTGGAGAGTCTCATGGACAGAAGAGCTTGGTGGGCTACCGTCCATAGGGTCACAGAATTGGACTTGACTGAAGCGATCTTTCTAAGAGCTGATTCTGAAACTAGGCTAGGCCTTCTGTCTTCTTTTCTGACAATTCCCAGGCCAAGTCTTTGTTTCCTCCTTTTGACCTTTTTCTCTTCTGCAGGCAATTAACGATTGTTGTTGTTTAGTTGCTAAGTCGTCTCCAACTCTATGTGACCCCGTAAGTTGCAGCCCGCCAGGCTCCTCTGTTCATGGGATTTCCCAGGCAAGAGTACTGGAGTGGATTACCATTTCCTACTCCAGGGGATCTCTGTTTCCATGTACGGGGAGGTAAGACCTCAATCATAAACCACGTATTCCCATCCTCTGACAGGATATGATCGCTAATAATCTAAAATCCTGATGGCTTAGGTTTAGACTTGAAGTTCTGTTGGCTTTGGGGGATTCATCCTTGATATTTTGAACTTATTGTAAGTAACAGTTCATGTATATATACTATTGAACATATATATTTGAGTCTATAGTCTATTTTGTCCTCTTTATTGCTGTAGTGAATCTCCATCATCCTCAGATAAAGCCCAAGTTCTTTTGAATGCCTGGAATCTCCTTTCCTGCATTTTTTGTCTGGTTGACACTTCATTTCTTTATGGGTTCAAACCATTATTCAATTACAGAAAAGGTCTTGGGGCTCAGGATGTAAGCAGTCACCCCAAATCTGCTCTTGTATCACTTAGCATATAATAAAGTCATCAGTCACTTACTGACTCATTGGTTTAGCAAATATTTATTGAGCATTTATTCTTATTAGGTTAGTACTGTGAACTCCACCAGGCAGGGTTGTTTGTTATAAATAGATTTCAATAAATGTTTGTTCAACTAAAATGGATATATTATTTTTAGCTTTAAAAAAGGCTTGATTACTCATGAATGAAATTGTCATTAGAGAGGCAATGTGATGTGGCTAAAAAATAAGAACTCCTATCCCTGGAGTTATAAGCAGACTAGATGAGTGCTATGCTAAGTTGCTTCGATTGTGTCCAACTTTTTGAGACCCTATGGACTTTAACCCGCCAGACTCCTCTGTCCATGGAATTCTCCAGCAAGAATACTGGAGTGGGTGGCCATGCCCTTCTTCAGGGGATCTTCCTGATTCAGGGATCGAACCTGTGTCCCATATGTCTATGTTGTTGTTCAGTCACCAAGTTGTGTCTGACTCACTGCGACCCTGTGAACTGCAGCATGCCAGGTTCCCTTGTCCTTCACTATCTCCCTGAGTTTGCTCAAAGTCATGTCCATTGAGTCAGTGATGCCATCCAATCATCTTATCTTCTGTCGTCCCCTTCTCCTCTTTCCTTCAATCTTTCCCAGCATCAGGGTCTTTTCTAGTGAATCAGCACTTCGCATCAGATGGCCAAAGTATTGGAGCTTCAGCTTCAGCATTAGTCCTTCCAATGAATATTCAGGATTGATTTCCTTTAGGNGTCGTCCCCTTCTCCTCTTTCCTTCAATCTTTCCCAGCATCAGGGTCTTTTCTAGTGAATCAGCACTTCGCATCAGATGGCCAAAGTATTGGAGCTTCAGCTTCAGCATTAGTCCTTCCAATGAATATTCAGGATTGATTTCCTTTAGGAATGACTGTTTTGAGCTCCTTGCTGTCCAAGGGACTCTTAAGAGTCTTCTCCCATGCCACAGTTCAAAACCTTCAGTGTTAGCATCAATCGATCAACCAATCAAAGTCCTTAGCATCAATTCTTCATCGCTCAGCCTACTTTATGGTCTATCACATCCATACATGACCACCGCAAAGACCACAGCTTTGACTATGTGGATTTTTGTTGGTGAAGTAATAGCTCTACTTTTTAGTATACTGTCTAGGTTTATAATAGCTTTTCTTACAAGGAGCAAATGTCTTTTAATTTCACAGCGGCAGTCACCATCCACAGTGATTTTGGAGCCCAAGAAAGTAGAATCTGTCCATCAGTGGCGGCTAAGAACCTGGATTTCAGGGCCAGACTGTGTCCATGTCGTGGCTCCTCTGCTCGCTACCTTTGTGACACTAGGTCAGTTTTCCAGTCTCCTTGCGTCTCATATGTGACATGGAGGTCACAACAATACTTGGTCCACAGGGTTATTAAGAGGATTAAATGGGGAAGGTACAATGAGGAATTGTCTCAGCGAGGTGCAATTAAATGAATAAGGAGTGGCTTGTAAACTCCACAGTGTTATTTATTCATTCAGATTACTAATTTGCTCAATTTCATCCTCCGTTGTGCTTCTCAAGCTTTAATGTATATACAAAGTGTTTGGGGATTTTGTTGAAGTACAATTTCTGATTCCGTAGGTCTAGAATGGGGCCTAATATTATGGATTTCTCACATGCTCCAGGCATGCTGATGCCCTCGTTCACAAACCACACTTTGGTTTAGTCTAGAGCAGTGGTTCTCAAACTTTACTGTGCACCAGAATCTCCTGGAGGGCTTGTTAAAACATGACTGCTGGTTCTCACCTGCAGAGTTTCTGCTTCAGTAGGTCTTAGGTGGGGCTTGATAATTTCCATTTCCAACTAGCTTCCTGGTGAAGGTGATGATGCTGACCTGGGAAATTCACATTTGCAGAACCACTGATTCAGAAAACAGAAGATTGTTTTATTTGGAGAGCAAGTTTCTTTGCTATGCTACAGGAAACAGGAATTGGAGACTTGAGATTTAGGTTCTGACTCTTAGATTTTAGTTCTGGTACCTAAAAACCATCTGTATTATTTTTAAACAATAATTGGCACTGTGTTCTTAGGACTTTGTCTTGTTCAAGGCCTGCCACAGCTGTAGCTGGAATAATCTAATCCTAACCTAGGACCCCTGACAAGGATTGCCCTGAGAGCCAATGAAATTTCGGCTCATGACCAAAGGTCCTCTTCCTCAGACGAAGGTCGAAAAGAGAGGAAAATATTTCAGGAAGGTTTCTGCTAGGCATTGTGAACACTGGCCCATGTTTTGATAGCTTTTGCCATAGAAAATGAATCACTCAGATAATAGATTCTCATCAAGGACTTAATAAGGAGGGTTGGTACACCTGGAGGACAGGCCTGGTTTATATGGTTATCCAGGGATTTATTCCTAGCAAATCATTGAAAAAGAGACAGGGGTAGTGGTCAAACCTTTTTCTAATTAAAGCAAAAATTAGAAAGATGCAATATCAAAATACACTGAACTAAATCTTTCTATGTTTGTTGGTACTCTAGCTCTTTTGAGTGGAGATAGTTCATGGCATCTGGTCCCATCCCTTAATGGCAAATAGATGGGGAAGCAATGGAAACAGCAACAAACTTTATTTTTTGGGGGCTCCAAAATCACCGCAGATGGTAACTGCAGCCATGAAATTAAAAGATGCTTGCTCCTTGGAAGAAAAGTTATGACCAACCTAGACAGCATATTAAAAAGCAGAGACATTACCTTGCCAACAAAGGTCCATGTAGTCAAAACTATGGTTTTTCCAATAGTCTTGTATGGATGTAAGAGCTGGACCATAAAGAAAGCTGAGTGCCAAAGAATTGATGCTTTTGAACTGTGGTGTTGGAGAAGACCCTTGAGAGTTCCTTGGACTTCAAGGAGATCCAACCAGTCCATTCTAAAGGAAATCAGTCCTGAATATTCACTGGACGGACTGATGCTGAAGCTGAAACTCCAATACTTTGGCCACCTGATGTGAAGAACTGACTCATTTGAAAAGACCCTGATGCTGGGGAAGACTGAAGGCAGGAGAAGGGGACAACAGAGGATTAGATGGTTGGATGGCATCACAGACTCAATGGACATGAGTTTGAGTGAACTCTGGGAGCTGGTGATGGACAGGGAGGCCTGGCGTGCTGCAGTCCATGGAGTCACAAAGAGTCGGACACGACTGAGTGACTGAACTGAACTGAACTTTGGTTGCACGTTTTGGAAGATTAATTGTCTTCTTATGTTTCCTGGTACTATTAGGCCAGGAAACATAAAATGCCCAGAAAACAAAATCATGCTTCCTTATCCTAAAGAGGGAGCAGCTGTTTATAGTCCATATTAATACAGCGGGTCGACTGTGTCAGGTTTTCGGTGCGGCACTTAGGATTTTCTGCAGGACTTTTTGTTGCAGTACGTGGGCTAGTCCATGGGCACTGGAGTGGCTTGCGAGATCTTAGTTCCTCCACCAGGGACTGAACGTGCTTCTCCTGCATTGCAAGGTGGTTTCTTAACCACTGGACCACCAGGGATGTTCCAATGCCTATAAGCTTAAGAGAGATGAAGATTTACATAAATATTGGTACTGTAAGTGAAGTAGAATATCTGATATATTAATCATACTACCAATGTAAAGAGGGAATGCAGAGGAAACAATGACGTTCTGCTTGAGGAAGTTGGGGAAGGCTTAAGGAGGATGTAGTATGTGATTTGAAACTTTAAAAACTAAAAACAGTTCATTAGATGGAGGCCTGTTGAGGGGCTTATAGCAACTGACTTAATATACTGAGCCTGGAACTAAAGTTTCCCCATACTGTGCCTTGTAAGCATTGTGTTATTTTCCTCAAGTCAGTGATGTACAATGCAGAAAAATAGAAGTGAACTTTACTAAAGGAAATGTGTGTTACATTTTGTTACATGAAAGATCAGTGGTTGCCTAGATACTTGTTAGATTTCTGTGCCCTGATTGCTACAAGAGCTAATAAAGTTTTTTGTTGTGGACCAGATGATTGGTTTTTCTCTTGGTACAACTGTAAAATAAGTTCAAGGCTGTCTATAGTTTAAAAGACTGAGACCTTCCTAAGACACACTTCAACTCTGGAGTACATGATGGTGAATTAGTTCTTTACATCTTGCGGAGCCTCATAGATTATTTATAGTAAGAAAGTTGGGCTTCCCTGGTGGCTCAATGGTAAAGAATCCACCTACCAGTGCAAGAGATGTGGGTTCAATCCCTAGGTCAGAAAGACTCCCCTGGAGAAGGAAATGGCAACCCACTCAGTATTCTTACCTGGGAAATCCCATGAACAGAGGAGCCTAGTAGGCTACAGTCTATAGGGTCACAAAGAGTTGGGCACGATTTAGTGACTAAACCAAAAAACCAGGAAGGTTGGACAAGATTTTTAAAAGAGAACTAATGGTCTGTTTAGATCTGAATTTAAATTGGATAGAAATCAAACTTGTTCTTTGCTCTCAGTGCTATCACACTTGCTTTGGGACCCCGCTGGACTTTCATTTCCTTGACTGATTTATTTCCTCAACTGTTAGGTTTCCTCCTATCACCAATCTTCTGGCATAATTTCCTTGGAGCCAGCCTAGACTCTGTAACCTAGCCTTTTGACTACTCTCAATTTGGGTCACTATAGTATCAATTGGAACTAGCCTTACCATCCTTCTCTGGTGTGTGCTCAGTTGTTTCAATCGTGTCTGACTTAGCCACCCCATGAACTGTAGCCTGCCAGACTTCTCTGTCCATGGGATTCTCCAGGCAAGAATACTGGAGTGGGTTGCCGTGCCCTCTTCCAGGAGATCTTCCTGACGCAGGGATCTAATCCACATCTGTCATGTCTCCTGCANGAATTGATGCTTTTGAACTGTGGTGTTGGAGAAGACCCTTGAGAGTTCCTTGGACTTCAAGGAGATCCAACCAGTCCATTCTAAAGGAAATCAGTCCTGAATATTCACTGGACGGACTGATGCTGAAGCTGAAACTCCAATACTTTGGCCACCTGATGTGAAGAACTGACTCATTTGAAAAGACCCTGATGCTGGGGAAGACTGAAGGCAGGAGAAGGGGACAACAGAGGATTAGATGGTTGGATGGCATCACAGACTCAATGGACATGAGTTTGAGTGAACTCTGGGAGCTGGTGATGGACAGGGAGGCCTGGCGTGCTGCAGTCCATGGAGTCACAAAGAGTCGGACACGACTGAGTGACTGAACTGAACTGAACTTTGGTTGCACGTTTTGGAAGATTAATTGTCTTCTTATGTTTCCTGGTACTATTAGGCCAGGAAACATAAAATGCCCAGAAAACAAAATCATGCTTCCTTATCCTAAAGAGGGAGCAGCTGTTTATAGTCCATATTAATACAGCGGGTCGACTGTGTCAGGTTTTCGGTGCGGCACTTAGGATTTTCTGCAGGACTTTTTGTTGCAGTACGTGGGCTAGTCCATGGGCACTGGAGTGGCTTGCGAGATCTTAGTTCCTCCACCAGGGACTGAACGTGCTTCTCCTGCATTGCAAGGTGGTTTCTTAACCACTGGACCACCAGGGATGTTCCAATGCCTATAAGCTTAAGAGAGATGAAGATTTACATAAATATTGGTACTGTAAGTGAAGTAGAATATCTGATATATTAATCATACTACCAATGTAAAGAGGGAATGCAGAGGAAACAATGACGTTCTGCTTGAGGAAGTTGGGGAAGGCTTAAGGAGGATGTAGTATGTGATTTGAAACTTTAAAAACTAAAAACAGTTCATTAGATGGAGGCCTGTTGAGGGGCTTATAGCAACTGACTTAATATACTGAGCCTGGAACTAAAGTTTCCCCATACTGTGCCTTGTAAGCATTGTGTTATTTTCCTCAAGTCAGTGATGTACAATGCAGAAAAATAGAAGTGAACTTTACTAAAGGAAATGTGTGTTACATTTTGTTACATGAAAGATCAGTGGTTGCCTAGATACTTGTTAGATTTCTGTGCCCTGATTGCTACAAGAGCTAATAAAGTTTTTTGTTGTGGACCAGATGATTGGTTTTTCTCTTGGTACAACTGTAAAATAAGTTCAAGGCTGTCTATAGTTTAAAAGACTGAGACCTTCCTAAGACACACTTCAACTCTGGAGTACATGATGGTGAATTAGTTCTTTACATCTTGCGGAGCCTCATAGATTATTTATAGTAAGAAAGTTGGGCTTCCCTGGTGGCTCAATGGTAAAGAATCCACCTACCAGTGCAAGAGATGTGGGTTCAATCCCTAGGTCAGAAAGACTCCCCTGGAGAAGGAAATGGCAACCCACTCAGTATTCTTACCTGGGAAATCCCATGAACAGAGGAGCCTAGTAGGCTACAGTCTATAGGGTCACAAAGAGTTGGGCACGATTTAGTGACTAAACCAAAAAACCAGGAAGGTTGGACAAGATTTTTAAAAGAGAACTAATGGTCTGTTTAGATCTGAATTTAAATTGGATAGAAATCAAACTTGTTCTTTGCTCTCAGTGCTATCACACTTGCTTTGGGACCCCGCTGGACTTTCATTTCCTTGACTGATTTATTTCCTCAACTGTTAGGTTTCCTCCTATCACCAATCTTCTGGCATAATTTCCTTGGAGCCAGCCTAGACTCTGTAACCTAGCCTTTTGACTACTCTCAATTTGGGTCACTATAGTATCAATTGGAACTAGCCTTACCATCCTTCTCTGGTGTGTGCTCAGTTGTTTCAATCGTGTCTGACTTAGCCACCCCATGAACTGTAGCCTGCCAGACTTCTCTGTCCATGGGATTCTCCAGGCAAGAATACTGGAGTGGGTTGCCGTGCCCTCTTCCAGGAGATCTTCCTGACGCAGGGATCTAATCCACATCTGTCATGTCTCCTGCATTGGCAGGTGGGTTCTTTACTACTAGTGTCACCTGGGAAGCCCCCATCTCTGGTAAAGCTCAGCTATGTCTTGTGCATTTTTGCAACATTTTGTTTGGGTGTTCATAATGGAGAGAGGACGAAAGTTAGCTCAGTCTGCAGCTCTGGCTCTCATGTCCTTCTCAAGACACTTCCCATCTATCTTCTGCTATCATCAGCCTATGGAAATTTCTGTTGCTAATAGCAGCTCCATAGGGTTGTGTTTAATTACTTAATCCTGTCCTACACAACTTGCAGAAAGCTTTGACTTTGTTTACTACAGATTCTTTAAAGCAATCTCTTCCCTTGAATTCCAAAACACCACAGTTTACTTACTACCTTTATTGATTTTCCTTTTCAGTTTCTTCCAGGACTTCTCATGCTTACCCATTTCCTATAATCAAGGGGACTTGGCCCTCAGTCTTATGTCTTTTCCCACTCTATATATCTTCACATGGTGATTTCATTAAAACTTCTGACTTCAACTGTAGACTCTCAAATTTATTAGCATTTTGGAAACATAGCTCAGTATTTCCTGTTACCCACTGGTATACTACTCACCAAAAGTAAAAACAAAACCCCAAATACATAGTATTACAAGTCTCAGAGAGAGGGACAAGACTCCAGTGAGGAAATAGCTGCATGGTGTATCTAGGCAAACAAGTCTTAGACACCTGAATCTTTGCTTCCCTGATTTGTCTCCAAAATAATTGTTCAGGACTACAAAACTGTGGGAGGCTGGCATGAGGACTCTTCGAGATATTCTTTGGTCTACTTTAGAAGTTGGTGGCACTAGTGGTAAAGAATCTGTCTGCCAGTGCAGAAGATGCAGGAGATGTGGGTTTGATCCCTGGATCAGGAAGATCCCCTGGAGGAGGAACTGGCAACCCACTACAGTATTCTTGCATGGGAACTCCACAGACAGAGGAGCCTAGTGGGCTACAGTCCATGGGGTTGTAAAGAGTCAGACACGACTAAGCATGCATGCATGCGTTATTACAGGTGAGTAGTAAGTGGCAGAGCTAGTACTAGAACCCAGATCATCCAGAGATGCTCTACTTGCTCCGTCTCAGGACCTAGTAAGGTGGTTCACTTCCCCTAAATCCGAGTTAGTGTAACATAAGGATATCAAGAGAAATCCCTTTCTCTAGATGGAATAGTAAATAATAGGTGATGTCAGGAGTTTTCAGTTGTATTAATTGTTACAATTGGTACATGATATTATAATATCTTCTCACATGTTGTAACTTTATAGCAATGTATACATATGGGCTTCCTTCGTAGCTCACTTGGTTAAGAATCTGCCTGCAATGCAGGAGACCCTGGTTTGATTCCTGGATTGGAAGATCCACTGGAGAAGGGATAGGCTTCCCTACTCCAGTATTCTTGGGCTTCCTTTGTGGTTTAGCTGGTAAAGAATCCACCTGTAATGTAGGAGGCCTGGGTTCGATTGCTGGGTTGGGAATATCCCCTGAAGAAGGGAAAGGCTACTCACTCCAGTATTCTGGCCTAGAGAGTTCATGAGGTCGCATAGAGTTGGACATAACTGAGTGACTGTCACTTTCACTTTCTTTTCATATATGTGAAAAAGACACTATTAACAGAAACTTTGAAACTTTCTACTCTAATCATATGTCTGCTTTTAGCCAGTATTTATGAAGGCCATTATCCCTCTTCAGTTACTATATTTCCCTGTTTCCCCCAAGGGTCATGTGAAAGACTGTATAATTCAGAAGAGATATTTCTACACTGAGGAAAAAATACCTCATATTTAAATCCATTCAAGTCTCTTCCTGACATCTAGGCTGTATCTAGGACACATCTGGACATTTGGAAACATCCAAATTTGAGTTTTCTAGTTTTCAGCACAACATTTAATAAATAAAAGAATGAGGAACTTATACGAATCATTTTTTTTAAGGGAACAGCATTTCAGGGGAGCCTGTACCCCTGAAGCGCAACCTTTATTTCTTGCCATATATCAGACTTGCTGCATGTTAGTGGAGAAGGCCGACGTTCAACGGGTGTGGTTTTTGAGGTTGCCACACAGCCTTGACATGACTTAAAATATCTCTCTCTCTGGTTGCCAGATGGCCCGAAGAAGCACCAGACACAGGCCTCACTGACCTCAGAACTTGGTGTCTTAGGACTGAAAGCTCTTTCAGAGTACTCCTTGAGTTTCTGTTTTTAAATATCTGGAGGCTTACACCAAGATCTTGCCTCTCTTTTCCTCCTATGTTCAGTCAAAGCAGAGGGTAAGAATTGATTTGGAGGAGCCCAGAAAATGAATGTCGACATTTTGCTGTTCCCCTAAGAGCACTAGCCTTTAACTGCTTTCAGGGAGAAAGTTTCCCTTTTTCCTTCTAAATCCTTTAGAAATTGTGTGAATAGAGACTTAGAGAAACCCCGGGGGGACCTCTTCTGAGAGTCTATGAATAGGCCCAGGCCGTAACCTACCTGGTGAGGGCGGGGGAAGTAGCCTCCTGTATACTCTTCAGTCCAATTCCCCACTGTGCATAGATGCAGAAAATGCAATTTGCTTCCAGTTATTGAATGATAATGTCTTGAAAATGAGAAAAACAACCATCTTGAAGGAAAAGGCAAAGAGCATAATTTAGGGAGGGGAATTGCCTTTTCTATTTATAGAATGGAAAAAGGAGATAAATTGGTCTGAAAAAGAAATCTATTGTAAGGAAGACTTTATTGATCAAACACTTTTTTGAGCACTCGCTACTTGACAGAGATAGTTCTAGGTTCTGGATACATAATTATCAGTGAACTAGCACACTTTTCTCTGGCCTCACGGGCTTCCCACTCATTCCAGTGGAAAGGATGACAGAGGACAATTCAGTGTGTCTGTGTGTGTGTGCGCGCGCATGCACGTGCATGTGCGCTTGTGTGTATATGCACGTGTGTGTGTAGGAATCCAAAGACATTCCCCTAAAGAGGTGATGTTTAAGCCAAGATCTGAAAGAGGTAGATGAACAGTCATCAGTTTAGTTTGGCTTCACTTTCAGTGCTCTTGTTACAAAACAAGACAGAAATTTAGTGTTTTGATCTTTCATTTTCCTACTATTTGATAGTTGCCTGCGAGAGATACAATTCTAATTTCAAGAGGAGATAGATTGCTATCTCGTTTTCCACTCCTTGCATAGACATCTATTATTTCTTATATTGCCTTATTCTTATATATGCCTTATATTGCCGCTTCATGCATCACAGCCTTGTCATGGTGAAGAGCCTTGTGTAACTCAGTGAAGTTATGAGCCATGCTGTGCACGGCCACCCAAGATAGATAGGTCAGAGTGGAGGGTTCTGACAAAATATGGAATTCCAGCTGAGTTATTTAAAATCCTAAAAGAGATGCTGTTAAAGTGCTGCACTCAGTATGTCACAAATGTGGAAAACTCAGCAGTGGCTACAGGACTGGAAAAGGTCAGTTTTAATTCCAGTCCCAAAGAAGGGCAGTGCCAAAGAATATTCAGACTATCAGACAATTATGCTCATTTTCAGTACTAATAAGGTTAAGCTCAAAATCCTTCATGCTAGACTTCAGCAGTGTGTAAACTGAGAACTTCCAGATGTACAAGCTGGGTTTAGAAAAAGCAGAAAAACCGAAGATCAAATTGCCAACATTCATTGGATCATAGAGAAAACAAGGAAATTCCAGAAAAACATCTACTTCTGCTTCATTGTTCTTGCCTGGAAAATCACAGGGACAGAAGAGCCTGGTGGGCTGCCGTCTATGGGGTCGCACAGAGTCAGACATGACTGAAGCGACTTAGCAGCAGCAGCTGCTGCATTATTGACAATGCAAAAGCCTTTGACTCTGTGGATCACAACAAACTGTGGAAAACTCTTAGATATGGGAATACCAGACCACCTTACCTGTCTCCTGAGAAACCTATATGAGGGTCAAGAAGCAACAGTCAGAACATTACATGGAACAACTGACTGGTTCAAAATTGGAAAAGGGGTATGTCAAAGCTTATATGCAGAGTACATCATGCGAAATGCCAGGCTGGATGAAGCACAAGCTGGAATCAAGATTGCTGAGAGAAATATCAATAACCTCAGATATGCAGATGACACTCTAATGGCAGAAAGCAAAGAAGGACTAAACAGCCTCTTGGTGAAGGTGAAAGAGGAGAGTGAAAATGCTTAAGCCTCAACATTCAAAAAACAAAGATCATAGCATCCAGTCCCATCACTTCATGGCAAATAGATGGGGAAAAAGTGGAAGCAGTGACAGATTTTATTTTCTTTGCTTCCAAAATCTCTGCAGATGGTGACTGCAGCCACAAAATTAAAAGGTGCTTTATCCTTGAAAGAAAAGCTATGACAAACCTAAACATCATATTAAAAAGCAAAGACATCACTTTGCCAACAAAAGTCCATGTAGTCAAAGCTATGGTTTTTCCAGTAGTCATTTATGGATGTGAGAGTTAGACCATAAAGCAGGTTGAGCACCAAAGAACTGATCCTTTTGAACTGTGGTGTTGGAGAAGACTCTTGAGAATCCCTTGGACAACAAGGAGATCAAGCCAGTCAATCCTAAAGGAAATCAACCCCGAATATTCATTGGAAGGAGTGATGCTGAAGCTGAAGCTCCAATACTTTGGTCACCTGATGTGAACAGCTGACTTGTTGAAAAGGCCCTGATGCTGGGAAAGATGGAAGGCAGGAGGAGAAGGGGACGACAGAGGTTGGGACGGATAGATAGCAAAACCAACTCAATGGACGTAGATTAGAGCAAACTCCGGGAGATAGTGAAAGACAGGGAAGCCTGGTGTGCTGAAGTCCATGTCCAACAGAGTTGGATACGAGTTAGTGACTGAACACACATATCCCCTTTGGCAACCTTAACTGCATTTTCTATGAGGGTTAATGTCTTAATAGTCTCTGTCTCTATAATGAGTAAATAAAGAAGTCAAGATGGATAAAGGAAAAGAAAAGAACTGTTTTCACAGCATCACCTTGCATCGAGAGAAGTATATAAAAATATCCTTCCTCCCATACAATTTTTCGGAGAAGGCGATGGCACCCCACTCCAGTACTCTTGCCTGGAAAGTCCCATGGACGGAGGAGCCTGGTAGGCTGCAGTCCACGGGGTCGCTAAGAGTCGGACACGACGGAATGACTTCACTTTCACTTTTCACTCTCATGCATTGGAGAAGGAAATGGAAACCCACTCCAGTGTTCTTGCCTGGAGAATCCCAGAGATGGGGGAGCCTGGTGGGCTGCTGTCTATGGGGTCGCACAGAGTCAGACATGACTGAAGCGACTTAGCAGCAGTAGCAGCAGCAGCATACAGTTTTTAATCCTTAACGAATTTATTGAGCATCTACCATGTGCAGGGCCTGTGTTTGTCATGCAGATATGATGATTAATAAAATAGACATTGTACTGGCTTTTGCAAAGTGTATGATCTGATAGAGGAACCTGGGTAATAATCACTCGGGTATCTAATTCCTAAGTCTATTGAAAGAGACAATGGAAGTAAAAACATGGAACTACAAGATTTTGGCTGAATATAGCAGTTAAGTTTTTGGATGCATCTCATGTTTTCTTCCTCCCATCCTCCTGTAATAATTAAGTTTTTAACTCAAGATTTCTCTAGCAAAAATAGCATAAATTACTGTTTATTTTAGTTATTTTATTGCTTGACTCGACTCCATGGCTAGTGGCAAAACCCATTTTGAGGTAAACACACATCTGATTTATCCCACAGTTGTTTCCCAATAGTGCTGATGTCTAGTGAGTCAGAAATCCATTTTTGCATGCAAGCTTTGGAGCTGTGAAAAATTACCAACACTCATAATCAGGGGTGGGTGTTCTTGCATATTAAGAATATGAAAAGACAAATAGATACAGAGGTAGAAAATATGAGTAGTGGTCTCTCACACAGTTGTCCAAATTTCAGGAGGACTACTCTCAGGGACTTAATGAAATAATTATTTATAGCACAACATATTTTGTTCTGGCTTAAAAGACCTAAGAAAATAAAATAACTTTTTAATATTAGAAAGTGGACACTGTAGGAGCAAACTAACTTCTTTATTATGGCAGGACGACACACTACTGTTCAGTTGATGTTTCATGGTCCTCTTTGAGATTTGTGGAAATAAATTAGAAAAAAATTCCAGAATTCATTTCTTTTCTATTTTTTTCTTATTTGCCTTCCTTCTGTTTTCTTCTTTTTCCTTTCTTATTCTCTGTTCACCTTCCCTTACCTTTCCTTCCTTTCCTTCCCTTCCCTCTTTTTTCTTGAGCTCTGTCATGTGGGTCTCTGAGCTGTGTTGCTAATATTCATGATATACATGCTATAGACAGTAAACAAGTGTGAGGGTAAGAGGGCACACGACCCAGGGTAATGGTGTGGGAGAATACTTTTCACAGATATGTTATTTCTTGGGTTGAGGAAACTGCTAATAATCTGAAAAGTAAAGACTTATTTACTACTGTTGCTTAAAGTCATGCTCTTCTCTTGTAAATTTATCTTTAATGAAGTATGGTTGATTTACAACATTGTGCTAGTTCAGGTATATAGCAAAGTGATTCAATTGTATGTGTGTGTGTGTGTATATATATATGTATATGTGTGTGTATATGTATATATTCACGCTCTTCTCTTTCTTTTTTTGACAGAAGACTAACAAATTTTACTCATATTAATTTTTTTTTGCTATATAGTAGGTTCTTTTTAGTTATCCATTGTAAATATAACAATGTGTATGTGTTGACCGGAGAAGGCAATGGCACCCCACTCCAGTACTCTTGCCTGGAAAATCACATGGATGGAGGAGCCTGGTAGGCTGCAGTCCATGGGGTCGCTAAGAGTCAGGCACGACTGAGCGACTTCACTTTCACTTTTCAATTTCATGTATTGGAGAAGGAAATGGCAACCCACTCCAGTGTTCTTGCCTGGAGAATCCCAGGGACAGAGAAGCCTAGTGGGCTGCTGTCTATGGGGTCGCACAGAGTCGGACACGACTGAAGCGACTTAGCAGCAGCAGCAGTACGTGTTGACCCCAAACTCCCTAACTTTCCCTCCCCCCATCCTTCCCTCTTGGAGATGCAGAATCTAAAAAAAAAAAAAAAAGATACAAATGAACTTATTTACAAAACAGAAACACACTCACAGACTTAGAGAATGAATTTATGTTGTGCTCTTCTTGATGAAAATAAGATCTTTTGTCCTAGTCTGACTTTGAATTGCTTACCGTTTTAATAAAAATACTAGAGGTGAATTGATAAGAATAACATAGAAAGTGAAGAAAGATGGCATAAAAGAAATGAAAAAAAGAAAAGTGTGAAACACCACTGATATTGTCACCCCTAAAGCAGACACTTCCTCAAACCAATGTGCTGCTTCTGTTCACCTCTCTGGCTACAGATAACAGCCAGATAAGAATGGTATAAAGAAGCGGTGAGTAGAACAGTGGTTACCACAGGTGGAGAAAGTGGGCAGATGGTGGTCAAAGTGTATAAACATGTAAGACATGTCTTCTAGAGATCTAATGCACAGCATTATAGCTGCAGTTCATCATACCGTATTGAATACTGAAAATTTGCTTAGAGAGTAGGTTCAGGTGCTTTTACCACATGCACACAAAAGGTAACTGTCAGGAGATGACATATTCATTAGCTTGACAGTAGTAATCATTTCAGTATGTATATGTATATCAGACATGTTGTATGCCTTAAATATATATAATTTTTATTAAAATCATACATAAGATGCACTTCGTATGCTCTAAATCATGTATTCTTGGCAGGATGATTTCATCCCTAAGGAGTTGACGACTAGTTTATACCCAGTGTATCTACTGTGTTAACATTTCATGGAGGAGGGGAGTGATTTAAAATATGCCTAAAAAAGGTTCTTCAGGGGAAGGCAATCGTGAAAACCAGTGCTTGAGAAACACTGCCCTTGACGGTATCTTTGTAGAGGAGACAATTTATCTCGGTGAAATTACTTAAATTTTAAAGAATTTGATATTTATATAACAGCATTAACTAGGAAATTACCATGATGGGATGAAGTCAAAATAGTGCATAGCTAGTAAGTGGTGGATGAGCTTGAGGCAAATTGATAGGCTTCTCAGTAACCTTGTGTGCATGCGTGCTAAGTCGCTTTAGTCATGTCCGACTCTTTATGACCCTATGGACTGTAGGCCATCAGGCTCCTCTGTCTGTGGGATTCTCCAGGCAAGGATACTGGAGTGGATTTCTGTGCTCTCCTCCAGGGGATCTTCTTGACCCAGGGATCGAACCCCTGTCTCTTAGGTCTCCTGTATTGGCAGGCAGGTTCTTTACCACTAGTGCCACCTGGGAAGCAGTAGCTTTTCTGTAAATCTAACAAGCCGGGACCCAGAGTCTTCACATTGGCCATAAAAAAGTGGTAGGAGGTAAATCCATTTTTGCTTATTTACTGAATCGGTAGTTTTCATGTGTACATGTGCAGTAGTCATTCTTTTAATTAATTTGACAGATTGGCAGAGGTTTTCCATACCCTCTGTGATCCATCCTGGCTGAGGTCTGTGGCACTTGGAAAACTCCAGGCTAGTAGGCTACTCCCTATCACAGCTTATGCTTATGTTCTTCCCAGTTGAGTCATATGCTCACCAAGAGTCAACTTGGTTTGTTCCTGAGCCTGTTAATTTATCATTTGCATGTGTTACTATCTTAGTTATTACTCAACAAAATAGCAGGTAAGTCTAAGAAAGCAAACAGAAAGAGGATTATTGTTTCTACAAGCACCAAGATGAATGCTTTAGAAAGAACCAGTAGAGTCACAAATTTAAGTTGAGAAGAGTCAAGGTGGTTGTAGGCTTGTCCCCAGCCATGTTCAAGTTCAGGTACAAAGAAGGTAGAGCTTTGCATTTAGCCAATTTGGAGGTTTTATCAGAGGAGTATGAGGGAGGGAAAGAAGATCTAGGGAGTTAAAGGTGTATGTGAGTTAGTGAATGTAGTGGTGGATATTAGACTTTAGGATGGCTAAGGAGGAAAATGAGAACATGAAGGTTGCGAGAGACATGGAAAAGAGGGTAGGCCTGGTCATATGCAGGGCATTGAGGGTAGGGGAGTCACCTGAAATATTGGAGGTTATAATTGGAGAATGGAATGCCTGAAGTGGAGATTACAGAGGAGGTGTTGTTCATGGTAATGGCTAGGTAAGATTGGTGGCTGTAGTGTTGCAGAGGACAACTCAATAAGGGTGAATGAAAAGGATATGAGAGGCCAGGTTATATTGGGGATGGATATCAAAGCCACCAAGAACTATCCCAGGAATAGGATTGGAGGGGGACAGTGAAGTGGCTCAAGAAATAAAGAGTGACATGCGATTTAGTTAGTGGCAAATGTAAAAAAGACAGAGAAGGTAGTGGGCTGCCATGGGTGGGAGAAGTGTTGCGGAGGAATGGGGTTACCCCTGGGCATTGAAGGCCGAAGAGTCAGGTTGGGATGGACAGAGAGGACAAGGGAAGGTGTTTCAGGCTGTATGGGTCACAGAATAAGCGAAGGCCAAATGGCAGGAAGGCGCGTAGTAGATTTTTGAGGTCAACGAGTTTAGCAGCAGTGGCAGCTTTGGATTGTGAAAGGTTTGGAATGCTGGAGTGAGGATTTTTTGCTTCTGTGCTTTTCACTTTCTCTGTAGAAAAGTAATTATTGTTTGGCTGCCTTTTTGAATTCTCTCAAAGCGCTAATCTTTACTGATGTTATCCTGTGAGTCAGAGTCATTCTCGCTTCGAAGCTTTGAGGCTGTGAGAAATTGCCTATACTTGTAACATAGGTAAATAGTCAAACACATTAAAACATAAAAGGACAGGTGGAAATAGATTAGAAAACAAAAGTTTAGCGTGTACCCAAGAGGCTATATTTTCAGAAGCTTGTGTCTGGTAAACCTCAAAGTCTTTATCTTTGAACCCTGATCTTAGAACTCTTTCTCTTAGAATGCCACCCCTTCAGATTTGTGTGTGTGTGAGTGTGTGTGTTTTTCCATAGAACTAAAAGTAAACTAAGTTAATTCTGCCATTTCCACTTCCCTTTGGCTTTCCATTCACTATTTTTATAAAACACAATAACAATTTACTGATTCGAGAAGAGATATTGAACTTTCATGAGAACTTATATATATATAGGGACAGTCTGACCAAGGTCTTCTATTTCTTAAGCTAGAACAACATGGAAAGTCAAGTTATGAGAAAGCTTCCAGCTGAGGTGTAATCAGAATATGGGTAATTTTTTTTTTGATAAGACAAATATCTGATGATATCAGGCTATGTTTACACAACTTGTTCATCTCCAGAAAGGTCTTCCTATTACTTGTCATCACTTATTTGAATCAGGGTCCTGGTGGGAAAAGGATGGAACTGTCGGAAGTTTCACTGAAGAGACTAACAAAAGGAGTCTTTACAGGGGTGAGGGTAGGGTTGAGGGAACTAGCAAAGATGACAAAGCACCTAGGGGACTAGCATCTCTGGATGCTATTACACTGCTCCCTGGCCTGAAGGGACAAGGAGAGTGAGGGGAGATCGAAAACCCAGGACGAGCCGCAGCCGTGGAGAGGAACCACCACCATAGGTCCTGTGTAGAGGAATGTGCCACTGCCAGTGCCTTGCAGTCAGATGGAGCAGACAGAACAAAATCCTGGTCACTCTCTTCTCACCCTCCAGCCTTGTCCAGTTGGTGGAAGCCAACAGGAAGCTGGAAGTTAAGAGAGCCTAGAGTGGTCAACCTCACAGCAAGAAAGAGAAAAGCCAAGACTCGATCTGGAAAGGAAAAAGAGAGCAACCAGCCCCTGACTTTCTCAACTCTTCGATTCAATTAAAAATCTGGAAAAGTTCCTGTTATGAAGCCACTGGCAGGGTTTAGAAATGGGCTCAATAAGTAGAATATAGTGATGTTAGTCACTCAGTCCTGTCTGATTCTTTGTGACCCTACGGACTGTAGCCCGCCAGGCTTCTCTGTCTGTGGAATTCTCCAGGCAAGGATACTGCAGTGGGTTGCCATTTCCTTCTCCAGGGGATGTTGCTGACCCAGGGATTGAATCTGGGTTTCCTGCATTGCAGGCAGATTCTTTAATGTTGGAGCCACCAAGGAAACCAAAATACCATGTCTGTGATAGGTTCAGTTAGGCTGAGGGAAAGAGCTTGGTGGGAGGACTTATTAGTCTATCAGCCGAGCCCCAAATTTGGTTTGTCAGTCTTCTCCACCCACTCTCAATGGCACCAAATCGTGTGAGAAAGAAAATAGAAAATGTATTCTTTCTTTTTAAAAAGTTTTGGCTGAGTGCAGCTTTCTCTAGCTGCAGGGAGCGGGGGCTCTTCTTTAGCTGCTAGGCACAAGCTTCTCACTGTAGTTGCTTCTCTAGTTGCAGAGCACGGGCTTTAGAGCATGTGGGTTTTATTAGTTGTGGTACATGAGCCCAGTTGCCCCAGAGCATATGGAATCCTCCTGAAACAGGGATCAGACCTGTATTCCCTGCATTTGCAGGTGGATTCCCAACCACTGGGCCAGCAGGGAAGTCCAAGAACCTGTGCTTTCTGTGGGCAATTCACCTCCCTTCCCCAAAGGATGATGGGGAGCAAAGGGGCAGGCCCACCCACCAGGGCAAAGCTAGGAGCACACAGCCCAGAACAGGCCCGTTGAGGGCAGCTCACACCCAGGAGGAAAAAGAGGGAGGCTGGACCACACATGCCTAGTTTCTCTTCCCAAACTTACGAGGCAGAGGAGTCTCTCCACTGCCACACAGCAGAGTGAAGGAAAGGCACGGGAGGGGACTGCCTTTTCTCCACTACAGTCTCTCATTCACTGACCCATTCAACTTAGATGCTTTTAGGAGTTAGGCATCCTATAGATGCTGGGGATGCAAAGCTGAAAAGCACACGATTTATCCCTAGATGGGAAAAATAGCAGCTAACCGTTACTGAGGATGTTCCTTAAGGCAGGATGTAGTTTTCATTCCTTTCTCATGAAATATTCACAGCCACCATATTAGACAGATACTATTACTAAATTAAAATTACATTACAATTTGAAGAAACTGAGGCTTAGCAAAGTTAAGGGACTTGCTTAAAGTTACAGATGAGTTAGGGGGTGGCGCTAGCATTTAAATCCTGTAGTGTGGCTCCAGAGGTAGTGTTCTTAACTCTCTTCCATGTCACAGGCCTCTGCTGAAAACAGGCTTGTGAATAAATAATTACAGTGTAAGGAATGAGGTAAGTGCTAATGGAGGGATGTACAGCGTGCTAAGGGAGCAGAGGAAGGAGTGATTAAACACATCTATGAGTACAACATTTGTGTGATTTCCCTTGTCCATTGCCACAGATGAACATAGTGATGTCTTTATTATTCCTGTACATGGAGTCAGATACAGAGCTCAATTCATGTGGTTCTGCTGCCCCTCCCAAGCATAACAGCACTTAAAATAATTTCTTCCTGACCTCTTGGACCCCTTCCAAGAGTTCTGTTCCAACTTTTGGACTAGGCAGAAACAGGAAGAGGATGTCCTAATGTTCCCTGACTAGAGACCCAAGTTGGAATTTGAAATAGTTTTGTGATTAATATCAGTGCTAAGACTCTGTTGTCCTGTAATATGTGTATGTGTGTGTCAGCTTTATTATATAACAGCTGTGATACATGTGCTACCAAAAAATCACTAAAATCAGCTGTGAGGTTGGCTAAATTTCTATACTTCTCTCTCTCATAGGTCTCATGTCAAATGAAGATGATATTCTCTTTATAAAGTAGAATTCTCTCACTTTTTTGCTATGAATTAATAATAATTTTATAGTAATAGATCAAAACGTCTGCTGATAACAGAAGACAAGTTTAATTTTCTGTTTTATACCTCTGAGTCGAAATTGTTTCAACTTGACCCCCTTTGTTGAATCATCTCACAGCTAATCTTTGAAATACTGAAACTCCATATCTTTTTTTTTTTAATTACTTGATTTTAGAGGAGGTATCATTAGGTTTGTAAGACCAGACTGGATACTGTAAGCAGGTGCTGCCTGCTGCTGCCAAGTGATGGCCTATTCATGCCAGGATATTAAGCACATCCTGCAATTCAGTGTAAACACCAGGTGGGATTCTAATCCATTCAGCACAGAGTCCCTTACTCTTTTCTCCTAATGAATGAAAGTCTCTGGGAAGTCCCTGCTCAGAAATTCTCCAAAACCTTTGACGTCACTGAGTCTCACTCTAAAAGGACCCAGGAAGAGGGCTAGATTCAGTGACTCCCAAGCTGTCCCCCATTTACCTTGGACTGACTCAGAAACACATAGGAAAGTTCTACATTCACATGTAACACTCTTTCTTGTACTAGGTTACACAGGGTTTCAGGGTTGGAGAAATCCTCTCTGCTTCCCAAACTTGAAATTGCCTGGGAGTTTTGTACTCCTGCCTCAGTTTACTTTCCTTTGAGGGCTAGAGAGAAGACAAAGTGTGACAAGCTAATCCTCACAATGATGGGATAACCTCTGAGTCTTAATCAAAGCAGTGTCTGTGGTCTGTAGAATAACTGGTGATGCTCCTCAGGCCTACCCAGAGCCATCTTTGGGGAAGCTTCCCAGGAGGAGGTACAGCCCAGCTTACTGATCTGGTCAGATGTCAGCACACAAAGATGTGTGAACACCATAGCTCTACTCCCACGGCTTTTCCTTCCTTGAGCATACCATACACCACACAGGCCTAGGTGGTCTGATACATGGAGTAACTTTGGAGAGGGGCACAATGCGATAGCTTTGGAGGCAAACAGGCTGTGTTTTATGATAACTTATCTATTGTCAAAGGAATAATCTGAAAATTTGCCATTTGTGGCAAAACACTGGCTGTCTCCCAATTTTTATTCTCCCCCTGCTTTTTCCCCCCATGGTAACAGAATCCCCAATATATAGCCAGGAACGGCCTTGAAGTTCTATTGATAATATGACTAAGTTTGGGCCAGTGAGATATAAGCAGTACGTGTGTAAAGTTGCTAAGTCCTGTCCAACTCTTTGCGAGCCCATGGACTGCAGCATGCCAGGCTTCCCTGTCCTTCACCATCTCCCAGGGTTTGCTCAAATGCACGTCTGTTGAGTTTGTGATGCCATTCAACCATCTCATCCTCTGTTGATGCTGTTTCTGAGTTATGTCCTTAACGTTTAGAGGCAGGCCCTCTCTTTCTCCATCTTGCCTTCTGATTGGCTGGAATGTGTGAGGGTGATCTATCCTTGATCACGTGGGTTCAATAATGGCAAAGCTACATGATATTAATAGAAGGCACCTGGTTGCTGAGCCTCCAGCTGCCACATCAGCCCTGGGCTACTTACCCCCAGACTGTTAGATGAGAACGGAAAACCATCTATTGTTTCTAGACTCTTATTATCTCAGGTCTCAGGACTATCCTAAGTTGATGAATTTGGATTTCAGTAGAGTCGAGTCTATTTTAGTTGAGAACATTGCCTTATTAATTCAACTCATCTGTTTCAACAGGTAGCTTTGCTCTTCTCAGAGCTGTGTAGCTTCCAATTAGGGTGCTGCTTTTTGGAGGGGGTGTGTTTCACAGAGAAAGAAAGGGCCATTAAATTAGGCCTCACATAGAATAGGGAGTGGAGATTCAGATTTCTCGCTTAGACTCAAATATCCTGCCTAGAACTGTCACTTATTCCAAATGTGGCATATTTCTCTGGCACACCCCATGATTGATGTCTGTAAGAGCAGAAGGGCCTTCTCAGACATGACTACAGTGTTTGAACTTGTTGCTAGGGCATCTATGAAATTTCCATATTCTATCCCCAGGAAAAGAAATTTAATTTTTCTTTGATGCCACATGCTTCTTTAGCCAGCGACACAAGAAAACCACTGTTTGGTATGGCTTTTTGGCAGAACTCTGAAGTGGTGCCTGGATCTGGGAACCCACAATTCAAGAATAAGTCACCATTTACATACAAAATTGTTGAATTTGGGAAGAAACTAGGTCCAGCTATGCTTGTGAAGCCACTGTCTGTCAGGGTCAAAAAAGAGCTTATTTTTCAAGTAAGTGTGTTTCACTGTTTACTGGCGACTACCAAAATAATTATTTCCTGTGTGGGTCACTGGGAGTGAGGTAATCCCAAAGAAAATGTTCCATTGTGCTTACTGGGCTGGGCAGTGCAGCAGCTTCAGACATCTCCTTAAAGGAACAGTAATTGTGCTGAATGATGAGTCTGATGCATGTACCCTTTGGAGGGAGATCCATTTCATACTTGATACTTTCAGGATCTTATGAGAGGCATAAAATGTGACTGTACACATACACAGTAACATCTGTGGGTGCCCTTATCTTGTTGGTTCATTAAATAATTTTATAGATGTTTTAGAAGGAGAATTTTTATAGGACCTGAGATAATGCTGTCTACCCCCATCCGTGTAAAAGCAGAAACTTACCTGTACAAGTTGAATTGATTTGCCTGTCTGTCTTGAGCCACTGGAGGGCACGCTTCATTGGCCTTTGTCTTCCGAGCCTACACTAATGGGCCCATCACTGAATGCAGCGCTCGCTAACCATCTGTAGGTGAAAGTATAGCTTGCCAAGGCGGTGAATTCAAGGAAGGGGTAACTACCCCGAAACTGATTTCCTTGGTACCATGATACTGAGATGAGAGAGTCTGCCAGAAGGCATATCTGGCCAGCCAAGACTGGGGCATCCCTGAACTACCAAACGCCATGGTTCCAGAGGTTAAAACAGTTCTATGCTTTCAACCTCCATCTTCCCTGGAGAGATAGGCATAGAATTTTCCAGACAAATGTGCTGCAAACTGGCACAGCAAGTAAAGTGAACTAGGGCAGCTGGATCAACAGGAGACAGACAATCAAACAAGGCCAAATGAAATGCCAATTCTGGTCCTGAAGCAGAGGAATGCTTTCTTATATATATAAGATATTCATCTATTTATTTGGCTGTGTTGGGTCTTAATTGCATCATGTGGGATCTTTTCTTGCTGTGCATGGACTCTCTAGCTATGGCACAAGGGCTTCAGTAGTTGTGGCACATGGGCTTAGTTGTCCTATGGCATGTAGGATCTTAGTTCCCCGACCAGGGATCGAGCTCGTATCCCCTGCATTGCAAAGTGGATTCTTAACCACTGGACCATCAGTCCCAGGAATGCTTTTTAATATATACCATCTGATACTTCACCCTGCCTTACCTTCCTTTGCTACTCTGCTTTAGGATCACAGCATGTACATTGCAGATTACAGAGCAGCATATCATAAAAGGCAATACTCATGACTGATTAATCCATTCACTGCAGTTTTATTGAATGCCTTCTCTGTGCTAGGCATTGTATTGGGCTGGAGTTTGGGGGTGAGCAAGCCAGGTGTGGTACCTGCCCTTAAGATTTTAGCCTCTAACAGAAGAGATAGACAAAGCACACACACTAAAGAAGAAAGAAAAATCACAAACTGTAGCAATTAAAGAAAAACAAACTGGATATTGAGATAAGGAATAAAAGAGGCATCCAATTTACATGAAGGGGTCAGAAATGACTATCAGGAGGAGGAGCAAGGCCTGGGAAGGATGTGAAGGGGAAGAACTTTCTAAGCAGAGGAAAGAGCTCATATTAAGGACCTAATACCTAAAAGAAACTGGTGTTTCAGAGGATAAAAAAAAAACAATGCTCATGAGTTTGCAGCAGAGTGAGTGACAGGGAGAGGTGGCAGAAGTCCTTCAAAGACTTTTGGATTTACTACCACGGAGGACAGGATGTCAGGNAGTGAACTAGGGCAGCTGGATCAACAGGAGACAGACAATCAAACAAGGCCAAATGAAATACCAATTCTGGTCCTGAAGCAGAGGAATGCTTTCTTATATATATAAGATATTCATCTATTTATTTGGCTGTGTTGGGTCTTAATTGCATCATGTGGGATCTTTTCTTGCTGTGCACGGACTCTCTAGCTGTGGCACAAGGGCTTCAGTAGTTGTGGCACATGGGCTTAGTTGTCCTATGGCATGTAGGATCTTAGTTCCCCGACCAGGGATCGAGCTCGTATCCCCTGCATTGCAAAGTGGATTCTTAACCACTGGACCATCAGTCCCAGGAATGCTTTTTAATATATACCATCTGATACTTCACCCTGCCTTACCTTCCTTTGCTACTCTGCTTTAGGATCACAGCATGTACATTGCAGATTACAGAGCAGCATATCATAAAAGGCAATACTCATGACTGATTAATCCATTCACTGCAGTTTTATTGAATGCCTTCTCTGTGCTAGGCATTGTATTGGGCTGGAGTTTGGGGGTGAGCAAGCCAGGTGTGGTACCTGCCCTTAAGATTTTAGCCTCTAACAGAAGAGATAGACAAAGCACACACACTAAAGAAGAAAGAAAAATCACAAACTGTAGCAATTAAAGAAAAACAAACTGGATATTGAGATAAGGAATAAAAGAGGCATCCAATTTACATGAAGGGGTCAGAAATGACTATCAGGAGGAGGAGCAAGGCCTGGGAAGGATGTGAAGGGGAAGAACTTTCTAAGCAGAGGAAAGAGCTCATATTAAGGACCTAATACCTAAAAGAAACTGGTGTTTCAGAGGATAAAAAAAAAACAATGCTCATGAGTTTGCAGCAGAGTGAGTGACAGGGAGAGGTGGCAGAAGTCCTTCAAAGACTTTTGGATTTACTACCACGGAGGACAGGATGTCAGGTGGAGGGTGTAGAGAATTTACAGGGCAGTAAAGAGGCTTGACATCACCAACCAGAGCTTGAGATCTGAGCCTGAGTGTGGTCCTTCCACTACATATTCAAAGTCTTGTCTCAGCTACTGTATGTCTCATCCTGTTGAGTAATGGTGAGCAGAATGGAAAATTGGAGTTCATCTGAAATGCAGGAGCAAAGCAAGTGTAGGCAGATCTGCAGAGCTTAGGACTGTCTTCTGCGTATGAGGTTAAAGTGAGCCACCAAGTCAGGTCAGTGTTTGAAACTAGAGGCTAAAGAGAAAACTGACATTGAGATCTACAATGTTACCTACTCTTTCTGCTCCTTGATCTTATGTATGTATCTGTCTAGGATATAGACATGTGTGCTGTGCTGTGCTTACTTGGTCAGCCATGCCCAACTCTTTGTGACCCCATGGACTGTAGCCTGCCGGGCTCCTCTGTCCATGGGGATTCTCTAGGCAAGAAGACTGGAGTGGGTTGTCATGCTNGGATATAGACATGTGTGCTGTGCTGTGCTTACTTGGTCAGCCATGCCCAACTCTTTGTGACCCCATGGACTGTAGCCTGCCGGGCTCCTCTGTCCATGGGGATTCTCTAGGCAAGAAGACTGGAGTGGGTTGTCATGCTCTCCTCCAGGGGATCTTCCCAACCCAGGGATCGAACCCAGGTCTCCCACATTGCAGGCAGATTCTTTACTGTCTGAGCCACCAGGAAAGCCCAAGAATACTGGAGTGGGTGGCCTGTCCCTTTTCCATGGGATCTTCCTGACACAGGGAATGAACCAGGGTCTCCTGTATTGCAGGCAAATTCTTTACCAGCTGAGCTACCAGGGAAGCCAGAGACGTGTGGGAGGTGTCCTTTATAGGTGTCACTAAGATGCTGTCAGATTCTAGTACTGAAATTTCAGGGCATGCATTGCTTGGGGTGTGTGTGTGTGTGTGTGTGTGTGTGTGTGTTCCATGTGTAGATTGATGAGATGCTGATGCTGACTTAAGCAGAGTTCTTGACCAGGGATCTGATGTAATCTTGGACAGGAAAAAAAATGATATGTTCATTTTCACTAGCCTCTCTAACTGAAATTTACCATTTCAGCAATGTATTGAAGCAACCAATCACAGTAATTTTAGTAGTACTGGTGACTTTGACATCAATAGAAATCACAGATATTTTTGTATCATGGAGTTGTTGCAGGTATCTCGAAGTATCACTTATGTTTATCATTACTTCAAAATTACAGTTACCACACCATTGCTGGATCTTTTCATTTAATGTATTAATAAAGCAAATTTTTTACTATATCACATTTAAAAAATATTTAAAAACTGCATTTCAATAATTTTGGGTTTTTTTTGCAGTCCTATGTGGGGTTTTTTTTGCATTTCAGAATAGGATTGTGAGAAGAGGTTTTCAGGCTCCCAGATTGCCAAAGGGGTCCCTGACACAAAAAAAGATTAAGAATTGCCAGACTTATTAGACGGTCTTGCCATCTAGGTTAAGTAGTAGGAATATTGGGGACAAAATGGCCACATACCCACTTTCACATGAGGCATTTTTGCATTTAGACTGAGTAGAAAAGGGAAAGAGAGAATAAGTACTTGCCAATTCGATGTCTGTGCAGAAACGCATACATGGGTTTGTTTGTTTGGCCATGCCATGTGGCCGGTGAGATCTTAGTTTCCTGGCCAGGGATCGAACCTCTGCCCTCTACAGTTGGAAGTACAGAGCCCTAATCACCAGACCAAGGAATTCCCAGCACATACACATTTTTATGAAGCTTGTAGACCAACTCAGAGACTGAACTTCTGAGAAATAAAAAGAGAGTGATAGACCCAGGGAGAACAGGCATAGATCCAACAGAACACACCCACCATCTTGGCTACACAGCGTATATTTCCACAAACCTTTCCTAAGCAGAGATCTGGGGAAACAGACATCATTTTCATGAAACTCTGACCTCCAGGGCCTGGCAACAGTCCATTCGGCCAGCCTCAGCCCTCTCTATTCCTTTGGACTGAAGCTTCAAGTACATAGAGATGGCTGAGACAAGGCCAGTGCAGCTTAGGAGTCAGTTGCCACCGCCTACTGCTCTTTCACCTGATGGAGGCTATTTTTAGGAAGTCCAATTTCTCAGCAGAGACATAGCACCAGCGGCGAAGCCCTGAGAAGTCAACCCAGTTTCCCAAAAGTCTGAGGTGGCATCCAGAGAAATGAAAATGCTGACATTAAAATGCTTCTACTGAAATTACACGCGTCTACTTCTGTATCTTGAAAGGAGGAAGAAAAAGAGAGGGAAGAAGAGATGTTTGTTCCCTTCTTCAGCGATTTTAAAAACTGAATTGAAACTTAATTACTCCGACCCTCAGGCTCCATCACAAAAACTGAATGATCGTTTCTGCAGATGCCTGATTGATTCATGCAGTCTAGTGGAAGCTCCTTCTGAAGTGGCAGTTTATTGTCAAAGAGCAAGGAGTCAGACTCAAGGAGTTTGTCTCCCCTTTCCCAAGAGAACCATCTCAGAACTGAAAGAAGTGTGTTTCAGTCCTTTTTTTGTTACTTACTAGGTCTTCTCAGCCATCAAATGTACCAAAAATAATGGCTCCTATGAAGGGTTTTTATGAGATAATGTGCGTGACTTGAAACCTGCCTGGTCCACGTTAGTTAATCTCAACTAACTTCCATTTTCCTGGACAAGTGGAATGGCCTCAAAGTAGTTTCCTTCTTTTTCACCAATGCTAAGGTATCAGCTTATGTCCTGGGTGTATTCCTATCATCTCCTTCACCCTCCCCCTCCACACACAGATTATCCTCTCTCTCCTATTTCTTCAGCCTTTCTCTCTGTGATGTCTTCCATGCCTGAGCATGAAAACATGCTTCCTTCTGTCTCCTCACAAACAAACCCTACCTTGACTTCCCCTCTTCCTCTGGGTCCTGTTGCCTCCCACCCCCACTTTTGAGACCTGTTTTTCTGCAGGGAGACGGTGTTCTGTTCTGGGCATCCTGGTAGCTGAATGGTAAAGACTCTGCCCTTGTGGGTGGGGGCTGTGGATTTCTAGCGATGCCTATGATTGGTGGGTAAGTCTGTGTGAATCTGGGGTGCTAGTTATGGCCACACACTTAGCCACATTCTCCAGTAGTACTTTATTGGGGATCTAAGCATTTCCACCATCACAACTCCTTTGTCTTTCCTAGTCTCTCTGATTTGATTTATAACTGAATTATTGAGGGCGTGGATGTGTGCAAAGTCCCTTCAGTCATGTTTGACTCTTTGTGACCCTGTGGACTATAGCCCACCAGGCTCCTCTCTCCATGGGTATTCTCCAGGCAAGAATACTGGAGTGGGTTGCCATGCCCTCCTCCAGTGGATTTTCCCAACCCAGGGATCGGACTCAGGTCTCCCACATTGCAGACAGATCTTTTACTGTCTGAGCCACCAGGGAAGCCCAAGAACACTGAGGTGGGTAGCTTAACCCTTCTCCAAGAGATTTTCCCAACCCAAGGATGGAACCCGAGTCTCTGATGTCTTCTGCATTGGCAGGCAGATTCTTTACCACTAGTGTCACCTGTGAAGCCCCAGATTAGCAACTAGAAGGGTGCACTTTGTTAGCCTCCTCAAATCTCAATGATGGGAAAATGCCAAGATTCAAGGGACAGGTGGGGAAGAGCAGCCTGCAATCTGATCCACAGTCATGGTCAGGGAGCCAGAGAGCTTTTCCTATCCTCCCCCATGTCTTTGCTATGCTCCCATCAAACTGGTATGAGGTCTCAGAAATCCCATTCAACTGTGATTTGGGCAGTCGAGATCAATCAGTTGGAGTTAATGAGAGAGATTAAACCTATTTGAAAACCGGGATCCCATATGCTGATGTCTCCTAAATCGGTAATAGCATTCCTAACCTGCTCTCTGACCCATACAGTGAGGGGTCCTCATTGTCCTTAGTACAAAGGGCAAACTTCTTACCATGGCTTGACCAGCCTCTGACTGCCTGTCACCCCCTTGCCTTTCCTTAGTGTTGTTTCTACTCCAGCCATACTGCGCTCCCTGTGTTTCCCTCAGCAAACCATGCATATGTTGTTGTTGTTCAGTTGTCCAGCTGTGTCCGACTCTTTGTGACTCCATTGTGACCCCATAGACTGCAGCATGCCAGGCCTCCCTGTCCATCATCGTCTCCAAGAGTTTGCCCAAATTCATGTCCATCTCATCTTGAGACTCCTTTGGACAGCAGGGAAATCAAACCCCAAAATCTTAAAGGAAATCAACCTTGAATACTCATTGGAAGGACTGATGCTGAAGCTGAAGCTCCAATACTTTGATCACCTCATGTGAACAACCGATTGGAAAAGACCCTGATGCTGGGAAAGATTGAAGGCAGAAGGAGAAGAAGGTAACAGAGGATGAGATGGCTGGATGACATCACCAATGCAAACCATGCATAAGGGTTTTTGCAAATACTGTATGCTTGGCCTGGAAGGAAAGTCCCATTTCCCCCCGACTGCTGGTCTGGCAAGTTTGGCTCACCCTGCACATCATAGCATTCCTGCCCTGAAAGCCGCTCCTGGTAAGGTAGGGGCTTCTTCCTTGATGCTCTTCCAGAGTTGGGTTCCCTGGGAACGAGGATGCTACTTTTATCTCCCCTCACTCCTCAGGGTGCAGAACAAGGTCTTCCCTATCATGGGCCTGGAACCCAGGTTTTTTGGATGAATGAGTGCATTTTCAAGGGTGCTACAGACTTTCTTCCTCTTGTTAGTTCTAACAAGCCTGCTAAACAATTTCAATTTTTCTAGAAGGTCCTTTATAACAATTTTGCATAGCAAAACTGGGCAAATTTCATACAGTGAAACCAGAGTAGATTAGATTTCTGATGTGGATGAGATTTCCCTATGTTTCCATTGTCGATTCTGGCCCCTCAGTGAAGAATGGATTTTAGTTGCCCCAATCCTGAGCAGCCTATATTATGCTGTTGTGGTTGAGTTACTAAGTTTTGTCTGACTCTTTTCAACCCCACGGACTGGAGCACACCAGTCTCCTCTGTCCTCTGCTATCTCCTGGAGTTTGCTCAAGACTGTGTTATAACAGAAGCTAAATGCTCTGAGGACAAGTTCAGTCTAGAATTTTCCCTAAGACCGTGAATATAAGACATGACATGGGCTGTGGTGTTAGTGGATGCTTCTGGATGAATTTCTGCTGCTGCTAAGTCACTTCAGTCGTGTCTGACTCTGTGTGACTCCATAGACGGCAGCCCACTAAGCTTCCATGTCCCTGGGATTCTCCAGGCAAGAACACCGGAGTGGGTTGCCATTTCCTTCTCCAAAGCATGAAAGTGAAAAGTGAAAGTGAAGTCGCTCAGTCATGTCTGACTCTGAGCGACCCCATGGACTGCAGCCTACCAAGCTCCTCCATCCATGGGATTTTCCAGGCAAGAGTACTGGAGTGGGGTGCCATTGCTTTCTCCGGACGAATTTCTAGACAAACCCAAATTTGTCTGGATGTTGGGCCATAGCCTCTGTACTCTTACTACTGGGCTTCTTGTAATATCCCAGTTATAGTTTTTCCCCTTCCCTCCTCAACTTTCTTTTTTTCCCTTCCAATATTTCTAGAAGAAAATACAAAATCCTCAATTTCATTGCCTGTACACACAGGAGGTTAGTAAAGGTTTTTAGTCTCTTTCTCTTGTGTGTATTAAGATGTGCAAGTATAGAAAGAAAGAAAAATATTACTTTTCCCAAAACTTACATGAAAAATTAAGGCCTAAACCTTGGGTTGCATCTAACTTTGTTCTTTATCTTTAATATAGCAGATGCTTAATAAATTTTAGCTGCAGTTCTCTTTATAACTATCAGTATTATTCTTAGTAGTAGTAGGACCCAGGATTTGGAAGCAGGTTGTCTTTATAACAAAGCAAGTGTGGGGAATATACTGCCCTGGACCTACCTTCTCCATAGGAAGTAGAGATTGTATATATTAGCTGGAGTTCACCCAAGCTACTTTTGGGACAAACAGATCATGTGTTCTGAACAGAGGTCAACAGCTGTTTCTCCTCTGTGGCTTCCAGAAATGTGGAAGATGTATTCAGATTGACCTTCCTTATTCACTGAGTGTGGGAACAGTTGGAAAGGGTAGGGGGGAGGGAGATAAAACAAGGGNCTTCTTTAAGTCTTTCTAGGTGGCTCAGTGGGTAAAGAATCTGCCTGCAATGTAGGAGATGGAGGAGAATCAAGTTCAATCCTTGGTTTGGGAAGATCGCCTGGAGGAGGAAATGGCAACCCACTCCACTGTTCTTGCCTGGAGAATCCCATGGACAGAGGAGCCTGGCAATCCATAGTCCATGGGGTCACAAAGAGTCAGACACAGCTGAAGCAGCTGAGCGTGCATGCACCAGAAAGGCAATGCATATTCCCTATCCTTTAGTCCTGAAGGAGTTTATAGTCCTGGAGGGGGCTGACAGTAGGGAGACAGTACAGGGCTGTGATTATGGCATGGTAGTTCAAGTTAGAAAGGTCTAGGTTCTAATCCTGGCTCCACTGCTTTCTGAGACGTACTAACCTGCTCTCAGAGTCAGTCTTCTTATCTGTACAATGGGGATATAAGAACATGTTTCTTATATAGATTGTATGAGTATACTTTGAGATCAGGTGTGTAAAGTGCTTGATTCATAAGTGCTATTATTATTATGGGAAATGTCATCCAATCCTTTGGCCACCTGAGGGGAAGAGCCAACTCACTAGAAAAGACCCTGATGCTGGGAAAGATTGAGGGCAGGAGGAGAAGCAGGTAACAGAGGGTGAGACGGTTAGATGACATCACCAACCCAATGGACATGAGTTTGAGCAAACTTCAGGAGACAGTGAAGAACAGGGAAACCTGGTGTGCTGCACTCCACGGGGTCACAAAGATTTGGACACGACTTACTGAACAACAACAGCAAGAAGGATGGTCTCAGTACGCCATGCATTGATGGATTGAAGGCCTCTTATTTCATCTCTATCATTTCTCCTTAGTGTAGTGAATGCCATTGAATTTCAAGAGTAAATGTGAAAGGTCTGTAATGAAATGATTTGTTTTTTTAGTATGTTAAAAAAGGAAGGCAAATGCCAAAGTTTGTGTTTCTTTATATTCTAAAGAGTGAACATCAAATACCCTTAGTCAAGTAATAAAATCAAGTATACTTAACTGTTGTTTTGTGGATTTGTGCAAATCAGCTAACCTTTCTGGGCATCAACATCCTTTTTCACAAAATAAAGGAGCTAGTCCATATCACTGCACACCTTTCCAACTAAGGTTGATTCAATTAAGCACTACCACATACATAATATCAACTAGATGCTCTATGCTTGAAGCATATTTCTTTTCTATGCAGCTATTAATTTGCTCTTTAATCTTTTGTTATCAATCACAGAAAATATAGGGGAGTCTTTGTTTCTACTGTACATGTTCTTAATCTCTATGCTGAATTTTAGAGTCTCTTGTTCTGGATCTGGGTGGTGTGGGGACTCCAGCATAGGGGTAAACTTTCGGAGAAGGGTATCTTGACTTATGCATTTATTTGACTGTGCTGGGTCCTAGCTGTGGTGCTGGGATCTTCAGTCTTTTCTTGCAGCATGCACACTCTCAGTTGTGGCATATGGGATCTAGTTCCCTGACCAGGGATTGAAACCAGGCCCCCTCCATTGGGAAGGCAGAGTCTTAGCCACTGTACCACCTGGGAAGTCCTAACCTGCCTTTTACAAATTGTTGCTAGAAAGACATTAGGGTAAGATAGAAGTTCCTCTATATCTTTGAGGAACTAGGAATACTGGGTCAAATTTGAGAAATGAATCTTCTCTTGAAGATGTCCCCCTCATGACTGGGGATATGACTTCATCATTTACCTTTAGTTCAGAGGTATAAGTGAATCATTTCCAAGGACAGATTACTCCAAATAGCAGAAAGATATATTGGTACAGGAGAGGGAAGGTCACAAAAACTGTGTGAGAAAATTAAAATATGGACAAAGAGGGTCTACTAGAATGGGAAATACTTTTGATTTGTCATTTGCCAGACAAGAAGAAGGGAGGACATGAAGTCTTCTTGCACTTATAGCTAAATCATGAAAAATGTTCAATGTAGTACTTGAAAATAGCAAAAACTTGTTAATTCCATCAGGGGATTGTTAGACAACTTATGGGCTTCCCAGGTAGCCCAGATGGTAAAGAATCTGCCTGCAGTGTGGGAGACCTGGGTTCAATCCTTGGGAAGATCCCCTGGAGAAGGGTGTTAACCCACTCCAGTATTCTTACCTGGAGAATTCCATGGATGGAGGAGTCTGGCAGGCTACAGTCCATGGGTTGCAAAGAGTTGGACATGACTGAGCAACTAACACACACAGACAACTTATGAGGTGATTATAGGATGAAATATTATTTATCAGTTTCAAATAATGTTTATAAAGAATGCTTACATGGAAAAAAATGTTCAGGATATAACAAATAATAGTGTAGATCTGTTGAAAACTATAAATAAAACCAAATATTAAATAGGTAAAAATCTTAATAGAAAAGGACCAGAATTGGCACCCCACTCCAGTACTCTTGCCTGGAAAATCCTATGGACGGAGGAGCCTGGTGGGCTGCAGTCCATGGGGTTGCTGGGAGTCAGACACAACTGAGTGACTTCATTTTCACTTTTCACTTTCCTGCATTGGAGAAGGAAATGGCAACCCACTTCGGTGTTCTTGCCTGGAGAATCCCAGACATGGGGGAGCCTGGTGGGCTGCTGTCTATGGGGTCGCACAGAGTCAGACATGACTAAAGCTACTTAGCAGCAGCAGCAGAATGTTAACAGTGTTTATATCAGGGTGGTAAGGTCATAGGTGAATTTTGTTTTAGTGATTCTTTTGACATTTACAAAAGTAAAAGTATCTTTTTCTAAATTTTCTATATGAAACATGTCCTCTTTTTATTGTTGTTGTTGTTCGGTCACTCAGTCGTGTCTGACTCTTTGTGACCCTATGGAATGCAGCATACCAGGCTTCCCTGTCCTTCACCATCTCCTGGAGCTTGCTCAAACTCATGTCCATTGAGTCACTGAGGCCATCCAACCATCTCATCCTCTGTCATCCCCTTCTCCTCCTGCCTTCAATCTTTTCCAGCATCAAGGTCTTCTCTAATGAGTCAGCACTTTGCATCAGGTGGCCAAAGTATTGGAGCTTCAACTTCAGCATCAGTCCTTCCAATGAATATTCAGGATTAATTTCCTTTAGGATTGATTGGTTTGATCATTTATAGTCAGAATAAAAATCAATATATAAAACATTATTTTTTTTAGACATATACACAAACTTCAAACTAAGTTAATCACATAAAGCTTAGATTTTTCAGGAAAGCAGAAAAAAAGTTACTGGAAGGTTTTTAACAAGCTGTGGATTACAAAATCCTGAGACCCAGGCTCCAAAAGAGAATATCAGGGCTGGCCGTGACAGGGGAAGGCCCCTAAACACAGAAGACTTTCTCAGAAGGTAAGGCCTGCAGAGGCGTGGTCACTAGCCTCAGGGGGGCTGCTTGGAGCCTCCTTTCATGCCTGTCACTTAACCTCTAATTTCCTTGAGGAACATATAGACCACGAGACACCAAGAGGCTTTTGTCACCTAAAGATACAGGATACTTTCGGCTCCCCCTTTGCTTAGGGAACCGCCTCCAGATATTCAGCAGGTGGGGTGCTTGCAAGTGGGGTGTCTCTCTCAAAGTTCCTTGAAGTGAGTTGGGAAAGGTTTGGCATAAACTAAACAGTTTATGTTCCATGCTCCATGGGGCTGCCTACGTCAATTCCTCATATTTATACATTTCAATGCTAATAACAATTATTTCCCAAATCTTCAATATAACCCTTAAAAAAATTATTTACTTGTTGTTTTTGGCCGTGCTGTGTCTTCATCGCTGTGGCTGGGCTTTCTCTTGTTGCGGTGAGCGGGGGCTACCCTTCAGTGCTGTGTGAGTTTTAGTAGTTGCGGTATGTGGGCTCCGTAGTTGTGGCACACAGGCTTAGCTGCTCCACAGCGTGTGAGATCTTCCTGGACCAGGGATCAAAACCGTGTCTCCTGTCATGGCAGGCAGATTCTTAACCTCTGGACCAGTGGGGAAGTCCTTTAGTATAATACTTATTGGTGTCTTTTGGACACAATCTATCCCCGTCTCATGAAAAACTCTCCTCTTTTAGAATCGTCTCATCTGTCTACCCTTGCATTTTAGATTTCAAGCACAGATTTCAAGCACCTGTTTTTCACAGCTCCGACACCCCTCTACAGAGCATGATTTCCATGAGACCATCACAGAGTGACTGATACTCTTTCAGTGACAAGAAAAGGTTTGCCTTTAAAAGAAGAGGAAAAGTCAGAAGTCATCAAAACAATGTAATATCCTGTGTGAAAGGTTTGAGGTTTGAGTCCCTTGATCATGTGCCCTGAGACAAGTAAGTTGGCAGTGGTGGCTGTGGATGACGAGTCGAGTCGCTCAAGTGTGTCTTAGGCTCCCCTCACACTTCGGCTTCTCAGGGAGGAGGGGCTGGAGTCGCAGCCCACCATCAGCACCATGATCCTCAGGCTGCTCCTGGCTCTCAACTTCTTCCCCTCAATTCAAGTCACAGGTAAACAGTTTTGATATCTTTCCTCCTCCAGCATTTTCTTTTGAGGCTTTTGCTTCATTTTATTTCATTTAATTTTCAGGAAAAAAAGGTTTTAAAATCATGCACTCTCTATTTGGTATATTTGAAAATGTGCAATACCTTTCTTCATTTATCAGTGAATGGTTCATTTTAAATTTCAAAGAACTCAGGACATTTGGACGTTTGAAGTGGAGTTTTTGCTATGAAATGGCAACCTGTTATTGAAGAAACTCATTGATTCTCAGACTATAGCCAGCAAAATACTTAAATAAGCATTCTTTGGAATTAAATCAGATTTATTTAACTATTAGTTGGTAATGTCCCAAGAATTTTTAGCATTTGTGTATATACTTATATTTTTAAATATAAGAAAAATGCTGTATTCAGGCTGGTTCTGAAAGCTCTGGATTTAGACTGCCTGGGTTCATATCACAGATCTATTTCTTGATAACTGAGCTTAGATGAGTATTTAAACTCTCTAAGCCTCAGTTTCCTTATCTGTAAATGGGAATGATAATAACTTCATCTCAAGGTCATTGCGAGGATAAAATGAAACAAACCATGTGAAATGTTTAGCATAGTCAATGCTTGGCCATCATTGGCCAAGATAAAAGTTGGCTATAATTACCGTGTCTTGTTTCATCACTAAGTCCTGTCCGACTCCTTTGCTGTGTCTACCTGAACTGAAAGGGTGCCAAAATGAATTCTGGAGTTGTCACAGAAGCTGGTGCCATACAGATGCTAATAAATTAGTTTTTTTAAACAACTGGTTGATATCTATTTCAAGTGGTTGAAATTCAAGTTTTCAGTGATGATGGGGATGAAGATGAAAAACTTGATGTGATCACAGTTAACCCCATTTCAGATGAAGAGTTGGGGGAAGGAATGTTAATTTGGCTAAAGATCTACATGTAGGAGTTGTTGGAACCAGAGTCTGAAACACTTTTGTCTGACTCTAGGGCCTGTCCCCTTCTGCTTTTCCACCTAATAGGGCGTGCTTTATAATTTCTTAGCTCCAGATATGTCCAGGGTTAGATCATCTTTGGTAAATCACAGTTCCCAACAGAAAGAGTTTGTTGCTTACTTGGGTGGGCTGGAGTCAGGTGTTCATTCAACTTGTTCTCAGAGTTTAAAAATGGTCCTACTTGGCTCAAAAATTGGACAGATAGGGGTTAACGGGCATATTGAAGTAAGGATAGTTATTTTTCCATTGATGATATAATGGAAGGCCAGCATCTTCCATTTTCTTTCTCACTTATGTTGGTAGTATGGGGATTGCATGATTTCTTGCTGTCCTTTAAATATCATGTGCCTGAGTTCCAAAGAGTATAATTACCCAACCTGTGCAATACACCAATCCATTGCATTGTTGAGGTGCCAGTGAGCACCTTAAAAATTCTGTGTATTTATAAAAGGTGTTGATGTAATAAAAGACATGAGCTGGTGATGAGATAGGTTAATACTCAACACTGAGAGCTAACAAACCTACTTTAAAAGAATCTTCAATGTCTATTTTTTAAGGGATCTCTAAAATTTGTTTTTAAAGACTATTTAAAATCTCAGAGTTTATTAAGCCAGAAGGAATGGGCAGAAAGGAGAGAGAAGCCTCATTCCAATGGAAAATTATTTAAAATTGGTAACTGTATACAAAATACGTTTCTTTGTGCACAGCCATCATCATCAATTCAGTTGCTCTCTTTTGGAGATGTGTTTTGTAAGACTCAAGGCTCTATACATTTCCTTTAGCACATTTATGAAAATTATAGCACATTTATGAAAAGGATAGCGAGAGAAGCCGTGAACAGATCATACACGTGGAAACTGTCTTTGACTTGAGGTACACCCAGGTTTCAAATGCCAGTTCACCCCCCAAAATCACTTTTAACATTTGGTGCTGAGTGGCCATCTAACGAAGCAGGAAAGGGGTAGAGAAGGCAATTTCTTTCTTTCTCTCTCTCTTTTTTTTTTTTTTTTGAGAAGGCACTTTCAAAATGCCTCTTTCAGTAAGAAAAGTTATGAGAAAAAAAATTACAACATACAAAAATGTCTGGTCCCTTCTAATCAGTGGTGCAAAATCTTCCATGTGCTTTTTGTTTCTCTCCTCTTTACTCTCCATGAAAAAGTTACAGTTAAGGAAATTCTCTGGTCAAAGTGTAGCCATCCTCTTGGGGACTGTGAAAGACTAATGCTGTCTCTGTGTTGAGATGTGTGCATGTGTCTGTGTGTGAAGGACAGTTTTTTTGACCAATTTTAACGTTCTAACTCTGTGTCTCACAGCATAGCTTTAAATATTTATCCTATGAAGGTCAACCCTGCACCTGACTCTTCATGATTTTATAAAAGATGACACTATAAAAGATCTTTAGAGTAAAATTAAAGAAGAGTGACTTAGGAAGCATAAGAAAACCTTAACCGACATAATTCCTTTACTAACATGGCACGTCTTTTTGCACTGGATAATTGTGCAGTTGAGATCCACAACAGAGGATTTTGTTGACTTTGTAATATGAATCCAGCTTAGAACTGGAGGCCCTTGAAAGGGAAACAATTTGTGGTTGATGATAGAAGGAGGGTACCTATAATACATAGTGTTGTTCATCGAGTTTTCAGTCAATATGGGTTATTTTTTCCAGCAAGCCAATCATCCAATATGAAGGCAAAAATCAGGACAACACATTTTTTTTTTCCAATGAGAGCATTTCTTTTCATTTCTTCCCTAACCTTAGCAAGGAAACTGTCCAAAATGGCCAATTTGAACACGATTGATTTCTCTGGTACTGCTCCATTCCCCACGGCATTTCTTTTTCTGAGAGAGGCACAGAAGGCAGGAAAATGATTGGTATTTAATGAAAAACCATCGGCAAAACAAGGTAATTAAAGACTTCAGTTTTAGTTCAGCAAATGACCCCTCGAGGTAGTTGTGCACAAAGTCATTGACTTCTCTCAGGAAAGTATTGCTCTGAGGCTGGGCTTGGGGAAGTTAGGGAGAAAGATGGACATGGAAGATGCAAGGCTGCTGTGTCTATATGGCAACCAGTACACAGTAGCCAGTTATTCTGACTGCTAACAATTGACTGGGATTTTTGTCATTTCAAGTAAAATTAATGGACGTTTCCAAAGTGCAATTAAGAATTTGCTTTAAATTGAGAGAGTAGCACTGAAATATACACATTACCATGCATAAAATAGATAGCTAGTAGGAAGCTGCTATATAACACGGGCAGCTCAGTGCTCTGTGACCACCTAGAGGAGTAGGATGTGAGGTGGGGTGAGAAGGAGGCTCTCGAGGAAGGGGACACATGAATACTTATAGCTGATTTATGTTGGTGTACAGCAGAAACCAACACACCATTGTAAAGCAATTAGCTTCCAATTAAAAATTAAAAAAAAAAAAGAATTTGTTTTACTCTGTTCTTGGGCTTCCCTGGTGGCTCAGAGGTTAAAGCTCCTGCCTCCAATGCGGGAGACCTGGGTTCGATCCCTGGGTCGGGAAGATCCCCTGGAGAAGGAAATGATAACCCACTCCAGTATTCTTGCCTGGAAAATCCCACGGACGGAGAAGTCCATGGGGTCGCAAAGAGTCGGACACGACTGAGCGACTTCACAAAAAGAATTTGTTTTACTCTGTTCTTACACCCAAAGATACTTTTTTTTTTTTTTTTTTTAAAGGCAGCTATACAGAAAGAACTTTTACAGCAAGGATTGTAAAATTAATGCCAATATATCAATACCAGGAAATAGGATGAGTCATTTTCACAGGTAGATTAGAAGAAGAAATGAATCTGTAATGGTTATTCTGAAGCTCCCACATTCAAACCTTTACTATGGGGAGGGGGAGGACCTCACTGTCTCTCCTTTAAACATACACCATCCTTTTTTTTTTAATATACTTATTCTATTCTCGTGTCAAAATGCCACATGGCTACCATTCAGCTTTTATCATGTGTGGCTATCTTCCTCCAAGTATTTCCTGCTTGCAATGTGCTGACATTTACAAAATGAAAATTATTATGCCACCAACATCCCAGAAGAAAATGCCGTTTGTGGTTTATCATCTTTAAAACAATAGCTCTTTATTCACACGTATTGGCTTTGATAACGATACACAATTTTCACTGCAGACTTTCTTGTCTAAAAATCAGAGGGCAGACCCTCTGAAAGCACAGTTATTTATTCTTTTTCCTTTTCATCTTGGCCCAATTTTTGTTTGCCTTTTTCTAAAAGAAATTTCTTGGTTATGAAAGTTCACAGAGGCTGGGACTTCTCTTCTTAGTAGAAGGTTATGCTGAACTTGAGAAAAAAAAGTAACAGCTAGGTGGCTATGTGACAGACTGAAGGGGTCTCTGGTTTTCTAAGATGTGTTAAGGAATCTGTGTCTCTTTTGGTAATTTCTTTGACTCTTTTTTGGTCAATGACATGATGTTGTCATGAAAAAAATTTGTACCCAGAGTTTTCAGTCTGAGAATCGTATGAGAATTGGTCCCTGAAGCCGGAAGTAAGGTAACCCAGGCCCCATGGGAAGTAGATATCTAATTGTTTGTTAAATTCTCATTTTGATGACTCTCAGCACTAGAAGAGAGGTGGGCTGGATACGTTCAAGGGCTACTCAGCCGCTTGTTAGAGGATATGAGAAAGAGTTTAGACTTCTTGGACATTAGGATTTCAATACTAATTTCCTAGGCATCTTAATTCAGTCTATGTGTGACCATTCAGGTTATTTTAGCTTATATTTTCATTGTTGAGAAGGGAGTGGTGGTGGTGAATTTCTTAACTGAGCTGCCACTTTATCTCTGCATCACCATTACCGTCATCTTTTTCATTTGTCATCATCTTCATTATCTTGGGGACTCTGGTTGCCAAGGTAACCAGGTTTATAGTTCCTGATGGTGTCATAGAGTCACCCACTCGCAGCTCACTCTGATCTCTAATCTAATCGTGAGCCCCTTTCTGCATATCTGAGTCACCTTGTTGGTTCACAATCCACCATGTAATGTATTGATTATAAGAGTAACTTCTAGTCATTACCCACTCACTCAAACAAGAATATTAATTACGGACATATCTTACATTTTTAACAATGACTTAGATTCCCCTGCTAAGAACTTAGGTGGGTAATTTTTTTTTAACTTGAAAAGATAGAGAGTTGTGCTTTTCATTGCTTAGGGATATTTGATGTGTGCATTACTTTGCTAACAAACGTTCGTCTAGTCGAGGCTATGGTTTTTCCAGTAGTCATGTATGGATGTGAGAGTTGGACTGTGAAGAAAGCTGAGTGCTGAAGAATTGATGCTTTTGAACTGTGGTGGTGGGGAAGACTCTGAGAGTCCCTTGGACTGAAAGGAGATCCAACCAGTCCATTCTGAAGATCAGCCCTGGGTGTTCTTTGGAAGGAAGGATGCTAAAGCTGAAACTTCAGTACTTTGGCCACCTCATGTGAAGAGTTGACTCATTGGAAAAGACTCTGATGCTGGCAGGGATTAGGGGCAGGAGGAAAAGGGGCCGACAGAGGATGAGATGGCTGGATGGCATCACGGACTCGATGGACCTGAGTTTGAGTGAACTCTGGGAGTTGGTGATGGACAGGGAGGCCTGGTGTGCTGCAATTCATGGGGTCACAAAGAGTCGGATATGACTGAGCGACTGAACTGAACTGAACTGAAGTGTCAGAACATCACTGTGGCTGTATTTGCAGCTTCTGTGTAACCCTGATGACTTGCTTTGAAATTGAACAGGACTAGTAATAAGGGTACATAATTTAGACCAGCTTCAGGAATGATGAGTCCAGGAGGATTCCATTTCTCATTCACAGACTCTATCCTATAGAAAGTGGGTCAGAATGGAATCTTAGGAGAAGAATGTTTCCTCCCACCATAAGGCTCTTGGGGAGACTAACAGGGGTGTTAGTAGGTTACTCTTCCCTGAAGTGCCTGCTCCTTCTTATGACTTGGGAAGATAGACCTTTATGTTATCATTCAACAGGTATTTATTAACATCTTCTATGGCTTCCCTGGGGACTCAGGGGTAAAGAATTTGCCTGCCAATGCAGGAGACGTGGGTTTGACTCCTGGGTTGGATTGACGCCCTGGAGCAGGAAATGGCAGGCCACTCCTGTATTCTTCCCCAGGAAACCCAGGGACAGAGAAGCCTGGTAGGCTACCGTCCATGGGGTAGCAAAAGAGTTGGGAACCACTTAGGGACTAAACAATAACAACATGCTGTTTTAGGTTGTGTGACTGATACTGATACAGTTTGAGCTTCAGTGAAGTTAAAAATGAGAACTGTGAGATCTTTCCAGAATTTTTTTTCTCTTTCAATTTAGGAACATTGTGAATGATTTCCTATCTATACGAACTGATTTTAAGGAAAACAGGTATAAGCTGAAGCGTCCATAAAATCTGAATTCAACCACAGACTTTTTTTTAAAGATGGGAGGAAACTTAGACGTCTCTCAATTTATAGAAAAGGAAGTTGTGTTGATGGTTCCTAGAAGATGCTACTAGAAGATGACATTGCAATGTTTCCTGGCATTTGGGGATGTTTTTAGGCTGGACCCATTTTACTTACCTCATACCCTAATATGAGATCCTTTACCTTATACTGTGGCTTTCTTCACTGTCTCACACACCTGTACTCCATGTTTATGACCTTTCTGATGCTGTTTCTATTTTGGATTCCCTCTTCCTTTCCATGGGTGTCTTAGGTGGAAATGGCAACCCACTCCAGTATTCTTGCCTGGGAAATCCCATGGACAGAGGAGCCTGGTGGGCTATAGTCAATGGGATTGCAGACAGTCAGCAGTGACTTAACAACTGAGCATGTATGCCTCCTTTCCATGCATCCAAACCCTAATCGACTTTCACTTTAAGTCTTTAGTGCAAGATCCATCTCTCCGAGGAAGCATTCCCTTGGTATTCAGTCTTTCCTATGGTCTTGTAAGAGGAGTTCCAATGGGAGTGTAACTCAATCTAACATATCTGTTAAACCTCTCTTATATTTCAGTTTCTATTGGGATCTGAAGGAATATAAAAACAGGAAAAGAGATATAGACCTAGTTAGCACACAAGAATTGCTTCCATAATTAAGTAGTTCTCTGTGCTTTTAGAGACTTCAGGTCTAGTTGGAAAGGCTATATATAACAGGATATAACAGCTGGAAACAGATAAATAAAACTTGGCAGTTTCCTACTTCATCATGCTACTTGATGCTGTAATGGATTTACATACATTATTTTTGTAATCTGTTATGTTCCCTACTCCTCTCACCTAAGGAGTTCTTCTCTGAGACCGTACATGGCAAAGTGAGGGACTTCTTTCCTCATCCGGGCTCCTAAAGTTATTATTGTGTGCTGGTACATCTGTTTTTTTCCTCTAGACTGTGAGCTCCTTACAGACAGGATTGTATTATATCCATCCTTATAACCTTGAAACTATGTATAGTGCAGGATGTGTTGTGGGTGTTGGGCAAATATTTGTTGAAGAAGAAAATGAACGAACTAAAAAGAAGTGGTTGCTATTTCCTTCTCCAGGGAATCTTCCCGACCCAGGAATTGAACCCAGTTTTCCTGCATTACAGGCGGACACTTTACCCTNTTTTTTTTTTTTTTTAAAGGCAGCTATACAGAAAGAACTTTTACAGCAAGGATTGTAAAATTAATGCCAATATATCAATACCAGGAAATAGGATGAGTCATTTTCACAGGTAGATTAGAAGAAGAAATGAATCTGTAATGGTTATTCTGAAGCTCCCACATTCAAACCTTTACTATGGGGAGGGGGAGGACCTCACTGTCTCTCCTTTAAACATACACCATCCTTTTTTTTTAAATATACTTATTCTATTCTCGTGTCAAAATGCCACATGGCTACCATTCAGCTTTTATCATGTGTGGCTATCTTCCTCCAAGTATTTCCTGCTTGCAATGTGCTGACATTTACAAAATGAAAATTATTATGCCACCAACATCCCAGAAGAAAATGCCGTTTGTGGTTTATCATCTTTAAAACAATAGCTCTTTATTCACACGTATTGGCTTTGATAACGATACACAATTTTCACTGCAGACTTTCTTGTCTAAAAATCAGAGGGCAGACCCTCTGAAAGCACAGTTATTTATTCTTTTTCCTTTTCATCTTGGCCCAATTTTTGTTTGCCTTTTTCTAAAAGAAATTTCTTGGTTATGAAAGTTCACAGAGGCTGGGACTTCTCTTCTTAGTAGAAGGTTATGCTGAACTTGAGAAAAAAAAGTAACAGCTAGGTGGCTATGTGACAGACTGAAGGGGTCTCTGGTTTTCTAAGATGTGTTAAGGAATCTGTGTCTCTTTTGGTAATTTCTTTGACTCTTTTTTGGTCAATGACATGATGTTGTCATGAAAAAAATTTGTACCCAGAGTTTTCAGTCTGAGAATCGTATGAGAATTGGTCCCTGAAGCCGGAAGTAAGGTAACCCAGGCCCCATGGGAAGTAGATATCTAATTGTTTGTTAAATTCTCATTTTGATGACTCTCAGCACTAGAAGAGAGGTGGGCTGGATACGTTCAAGGGCTACTCAGCCGCTTGTTAGAGGATATGAGAAAGAGTTTAGACTTCTTGGACATTAGGATTTCAATACTAATTTCCTAGGCATCTTAATTCAGTCTATGTGTGACCATTCAGGTTATTTTAGCTTATATTTTCATTGTTGAGAAGGGAGTGGTGGTGGTGAATTTCTTAACTGAGCTGCCACTTTATCTCTGCATCACCATTACCGTCATCTTTTTCATTTGTCATCATCTTCATTATCTTGGGGACTCTGGTTGCCAAGGTAACCAGGTTTATAGTTCCTGATGGTGTCATAGAGTCACCCACTCGCAGCTCACTCTGATCTCTAATCTAATCGTGAGCCCCTTTCTGCATATCTGAGTCACCTTGTTGGTTCACAATCCACCATGTAATGTATTGATTATAAGAGTAACTTCTAGTCATTACCCACTCACTCAAACAAGAATATTAATTACGGACATATCTTACATTTTTAACAATGACTTAGATTCCCCTGCTAAGAACTTAGGTGGGTAATTTTTTTTTAACTTGAAAAGATAGAGAGTTGTGCTTTTCATTGCTTAGGGATATTTGATGTGTGCATTACTTTGCTAACAAACGTTCGTCTAGTCGAGGCTATGGTTTTTCCAGTAGTCATGTATGGATGTGAGAGTTGGACTGTGAAGAAAGCTGAGTGCTGAAGAATTGATGCTTTTGAACTGTGGTGGTGGGGAAGACTCTGAGAGTCCCTTGGACTGAAAGGAGATCCAACCAGTCCATTCTGAAGATCAGCCCTGGGTGTTCTTTGGAAGGAAGGATGCTAAAGCTGAAACTTCAGTACTTTGGCCACCTCATGTGAAGAGTTGACTCATTGGAAAAGACTCTGATGCTGGCAGGGATTAGGGGCAGGAGGAAAAGGGGCCGACAGAGGATGAGATGGCTGGATGGCATCACGGACTCGATGGACCTGAGTTTGAGTGAACTCTGGGAGTTGGTGATGGACAGGGAGGCCTGGTGTGCTGCAATTCATGGGGTCACAAAGAGTCGGATATGACTGAGCGACTGAACTGAACTGAACTGAAGTGTCAGAACATCACTGTGGCTGTATTTGCAGCTTCTGTGTAACCCTGATGACTTGCTTTGAAATTGAACAGGACTAGTAATAAGGGTACATAATTTAGACCAGCTTCAGGAATGATGAGTCCAGGAGGATTCCATTTCTCATTCACAGACTCTATCCTATAGAAAGTGGGTCAGAATGGAATCTTAGGAGAAGAATGTTTCCTCCCACCATAAGGCTCTTGGGGAGACTAACAGGGGTGTTAGTAGGTTACTCTTCCCTGAAGTGCCTGCTCCTTCTTATGACTTGGGAAGATAGACCTTTATGTTATCATTCAACAGGTATTTATTAACATCTTCTATGGCTTCCCTGGGGACTCAGGGGTAAAGAATTCGCCTGCCAATGCAGGAGACGTGGGTTTGACTCCTGGGTTGGATTGACGCCCTGGAGCAGGAAATGGCAGGCCACTCCTGTATTCTTCCCCAGGAAACCCAGGGACAGAGAAGCCTGGTAGGCTACCGTCCATGGGGTAGCAAAAGAGTTGGGAACCACTTAGGGACTAAACAATAACAACATGCTGTTTTAGGTTGTGTGACTGATACTGATACAGTTTGAGCTTCAGTGAAGTTAAAAATGAGAACTGTGAGATCTTTCCAGAATTTTTTTTCTCTTTCAATTTAGGAACATTGTGAATGATTTCCTATCTATACGAACTGATTTTAAGGAAAACAGGTATAAGCTGAAGCGTCCATAAAATCTGAATTCAACCACAGACTTTTTTTTAAAGATGGGAGGAAACTTAGACGTCTCTCAATTTATAGAAAAGGAAGTTGTGTTGATGGTTCCTAGAAGATGCTACTAGAAGATGACATTGCAATGTTTCCTGGCATTTGGGGATGTTTTTAGGCTGGACCCATTTTACTTACCTCATACCCTAATATGAGATCCTTTACCTTATACTGTGGCTTTCTTCACTGTCTCACACACCTGTACTCCATGTTTATGACCTTTCTGATGCTGTTTCTATTTTGGATTCCCTCTTCCTTTCCATGGGTGTCTTAGGTGGAAATGGCAACCCACTCCAGTATTCTTGCCTGGGAAATCCCATGGACAGAGGAGCCTGGTGGGCTATANTTTCTTCACTGTCTCACACACCTGTACTCCATGTTTATGACCTTTCTGATGCTGTTTCTATTTTGGATTCCCTCTTCCTTTCCATGGGTGTCTTAGGTGGAAATGGCAACCCACTCCAGTATTCTTGCCTGGGAAATCCCATGGACAGAGGAGCCTGGTGGGCTATAGTCAATGGGATTGCAGACAGTCAGCAGTGACTTAACAACTGAGCATGTATGCCTCCTTTCCATGCATCCAAACCCTAATCGACTTTCACTTTAAGTCTTTAGTGCAAGATCCATCTCTCCGAGGAAGCATTCCCTTGGTATTCAGTCTTTCCTATGGTCTTGTAAGAGGAGTTCCAATGGGAGTGTAACTCAATCTAACATATCTGTTAAACCTCTCTTATATTTCAGTTTCTATTGGGATCTGAAGGAATATAAAAACAGGAAAAGAGATATAGACCTAGTTAGCACACAAGAATTGCTTCCATAATTAAGTAGTTCTCTGTGCTTTTAGAGACTTCAGGTCTAGTTGGAAAGGCTATATATAACAGGATATAACAGCTGGAAACAGATAAATAAAACTTGGCAGTTTCCTACTTCATCATGCTACTTGATGCTGTAATGGATTTACATACATTATTTTTGTAATCTGTTATGTTCCCTACTCCTCTCACCTAAGGAGTTCTTCTCTGAGACCGTACATGGCAAAGTGAGGGACTTCTTTCCTCATCCGGGCTCCTAAAGTTATTATTGTGTGCTGGTACATCTGTTTTTTTCCTCTAGACTGTGAGCTCCTTACAGACAGGATTGTATTATATCCATCCTTATAACCTTGAAACTATGTATAGTGCAGGATGTGTTGTGGGTGTTGGGCAAATATTTGTTGAAGAAGAAAATGAACGAACTAAAAAGAAGTGGTTGCTATTTCCTTCTCCAGGGAATCTTCCCGACCCAGGAATTGAACCCAGTTTTCCTGCATTACAGGCGGACACTTTACCCTCTGAGCCACCAGGGAAGCCTGTAAAATAATTAGTAAGGTTAACATAGAAGCTTTTATGGAAATCTGGGAGTTAAGCTGGACTTTAAAGCCAGATAAGATGTGAATGCATGATGTTATTAATAATAATTGCTAGCTAATATTTATTTTACACTTATAATGTTCCATACACTGTTTTATCTGGCCTTCCCTGTATTAAATCATTTATTCTTTCCCTAAATCCTTTGAAGTAGTTAAAGTGATTATCTTGTCTGTAAGGTGGGAAAACTGAAGCATGGAGCGGATAGAACAACTTATCTGTGGTCACACAGCTAATCAGTGAGTCAGTCTAGGCACTCTTTTTTTTTTTTTTTAAATTTATTTATTTTTAAATTTAACTTTACAATACTCTATTGGGTTTGCCNGGATTGAATGCTCATAATGGAAATTCAAATTTCTTTTGCAAGACATTGGGAAGCAGCTGAAAGTTTGCAGAAGAAGGATGATCTAGAATGTATGGAGACTAGTAACCAGGAGATCATGTCACTCTGTCACTTTGTCAGGAAGAGGGTCATAGGATTTGGGCAAAGGTGGAAATAGAAAGAAGTGACTGTTCTGAGAGATATTTTGAAAGTAGATCTTTTAGGGCTTGGTACCTGGCTTGTGAAAGGGAAGGAGGGATAAAGAATAATTTCAAAATTTTGGCTTAAGAGGAATGGTGGTGTCACCACCTGAAACCAAGATTTTGTTGTTCAGCTGAGTTTTGGAGGAAAACAGTGTTTAAGTTTAGATGTACTGAGTTTGAAGTAAAGACTGGGGATGTCAGAAAAATGTCCAGTACATAGCTGAAGATATGGGAACCAGGTAAGAAGAATACATTTAGGAATCCTCAATTTTGGAATAAAATTGAAGTGACGGAAATTGATGGCTAATAGAAAAGAGAGGGGAGACTGTAGAAAAAAAGAGAGTTGAATGAAGTTTGGAAAATAGGCCTAGTTAGGACTTAGCTGAAGAGGAGGCTGAGCTAGTGAAGGGGACAGAGAATGTGTTGGAGAGAGAAGAGGGGAACAGGCTCATGGAATGTCACCAGAGCCAGAAGAAGAGTTTCAAAAAGAGGCAATGGTTAATAGTATTGATTGTATAAGGGAAGGAGGAGTGAATAACACACACACATATGCACAATGTCACTGTTGTTGTTTAGTTGCTAAGTCATGTCTGACTCTTTTGTGACCCCATGGACTATAGCATGCTAGGCTCCTCTGTCCGTGGGATTTCCCAGGCAAGGATACTGGGGTGGGTTGCCATTTTCTTCTCCAGGGGATCCTCCTGAGCCTGGGATTGGACCTATGTCTCCTGAATTGGCAGGTGGATTACTTACCACTGAGCCACCAGGGAAACCCTGGAAAGATTATTGATTTTGGCTGAAAGGAGGCCATTTGGGTTTTTTTGAGTTTAAGCAGAGATGGTGAAGGAAGATAACTCTTCAAAAGGTTGAGAAAAGATGGAGGGGGATAAAAATGAGATAGTGAAAAGGAGAGGAAATTTCTAGGTAAAGTGAAGACCATCGGGAACTTATATCACCTATAGAGTTTATCATAGTAATTTGGACATAGTCCACATGTAATGTTTCCAAGCCAAATGACTTAATTACATTTGACATGTGGAAGGAGCCACATGTTGGTCTTGAGTGTGTGTGTGTGTTACGTGGGTAGTAGAGAGAGAAGGTTATTAAGAAAGAAAAGAGGAAGAGGGAGAGAAAAACAAGAGAATGGAGGCAATTTTCTTTGAGGAGATGGGAATGGAGATTTGGAGAAAAGGAGTATCAGAAAGAGGAGAAAAAAGAAGAATGGACTAAGAAAAATGGTATAAGAAGAATGGAAGGAAGGGAAGAGGTTTATAAAAAGAATGGGAGAACGGGAAGAGGTTTATAGAGGTAGAGATGTGTTAGGATGAAGCCAGGGTAGATGAGTGATTCCATACTGGCAAACCTGACATTGAAAGTGTTTGTGAAATAGATATATATATGTGTGTGTGTGTGTGTGTGTGTATAAATATAATTATATATATATATATATATATATATATTTGATTTCTCTCTAGATAGGTCATTGTGTTAAACCTATCTCAACAATGGTGACTGGGACAGTACATACCTTAACTTTGAAAATTTAGTTGGTTTGTACCATAAATTTGCTTGAGTCTTCAAAACTGTACATGTGGCTAGACTTGGCCTCAGCTCACAGCTTTGATAACAGTATCACAAGGTTCAGACCAAGCCTGCCCAGCATCATGCGTAGGGCTCAAGTTTCCAGTCAGGGATGTTAATCTTGGCATCTGTATTTTGTTTGTTTGTTTGTTTGTTTTCAGAGGAAGGACATGGTGGCTTGCCCTTGGCTTTAGGGAGAATGTGACTGTTATTCTTTTTCCAAACTCAAAAGCTAAAACCCCTGATTTATCAAAAGAGGGGAATATGATGAAGAGTTTTAGTTTGTTACACTATGACTTGTCTAGGCCTTCATTTCCTCATCTGATATACAACGGGATTGGGACAAGAAGACATCTCAGGTCTATTTCTGGCTTAAAAATGCTTCTTAAATGGGATAAAAGGTTTAGCTTTTATCAGCTCTAGCAAGGCAACCAGATCACCCCACCCCTTTGTGGATGCTCTTATAATAGACAAAATACAAGAACTGCAACCAGTCACCTTGGAAATTGGAGAAATTGTAAATCAGGTCTTAGATGCTAATATGCTTAGAAATGACAGCAAGGTTTGGGGGAACAATATTGCCTTTGCTCTCTCCATCTTCCTACATAATGCTAAGGTTTAACACTAATTATTTTTTGAACTTCCAGGTGATGACTTACCTAGAAGATTCTGAATGAGTCAAGGTGACCCTAAGCAGACTTCTCAAAGGTGTAGACTTCTCAGGTGGCGCATTGGTAAAGAACCCGCCTGCCAGTGCAGGAGACACTAGAGATGAGGGCTTGATCCCTGGGGCAGGAAGACCCCCTGTAGTAGGAAATGGCAACCCACTCCAGTATTCTTGCCTGGCAAATTCCCATGGACAGAAGAGCCTGGTGAGCTCCAGTCCATGGGGTCACAAAGAGTTGGACACAACTGAGCACACACACCCAAAGATTTAGGGAGAAAGAAACAGGAAAAATGTACTGTTGTCTTCTTTACAGAGTTGTTTTGAGGACTCAGAATGATGGTGGCTCAGGAGGAAAACAAGGTTCCAAGATTTGGTTACCGGATTAAAGTATGTATTTAAAATGCAATATTTTAATACAGCCGGTTCATTGACACCTATGGGCATCTGTTAACTGAATTACTGCCATAGTATTTACGTAGAAAGTTATAAAATCCTGGTTACCTACCACTTGAACTATAAGCAACCTTTTAGGGTAACAAAGTTTGACTTTTAGACTGGGCTGGTGGCTTTTGGGATCATGCATGTGCCGTTGCTCAGTTGTGGAGCTTCAGGGACTGCAGCCCACCAGGCTCCACTATCCATGGAATTTTCCAGGCAAGAATACTGGAGTGGTAGCCATGGACCGGGGAGCCTGGTGGGCTTGCTGTCTCTGGGGTCGCACAGAGCCGGACACGACTGAAGCGACTTAGCAGCAGCAGCAGCCATTTGCTACTCCAGGGAAGCTTCCTGACCCAGGGATTGAAACTGTGTCTCCTGTATTGGCAGGTGGGTTCTTTACCACTGAGCCACTGGGAAGCTCCAACTTTTGTTATAAGTAAATCTTTTATATAAATTAAGATGCCCTGTCATGTTGTCCTCTTAGATGATCTTTCCAGCATTAGGAGCTGAGAGGATAATGCAGAGCCTTGATGGTGGGGCCTGAGTCCCATCATACTCAAGTTTTTTCTTTTTTAAGATTTTTTGATGTTGACCATTTTTAAGCGTCTTCATTGAATTTGTTACAATATTGCTTTTGTTTCACGTTTTGGATTTTTGGTGGCTAGGCATGTGGGATCTTAGCATTCTGATCAGGGATTGAACCCACGCCCCCTTGCATTGGAAGGTGAAGTCTTAACCACTGCACTGCCAGAAAAGTCCCACCACTCAAGTTTCTGTTGCTTTGTATGTATGTGGCTGGGTAGTGTCTCTGAATGGTGGGGATGGATTATGGTACAGGCGGTGTTTATTTAGCAGGTTTAATAATAACTATTCCCTAATATAGATGACATTTCAATGTATGTGTCTATCTCTGATTTTCTTGAGCTCTAGTCCAACTCGTCAAACTCCTGGACTTTTCCTCTAGGATGCTTTACCTTCCCTTCAAACACAACATATGTAAAACCCAAGAGCTTTTTTCCAAACAAATTTCCTCTCTTCATTTAGCTAATTATGTCACTGGTCTCACTAGTCCATGAGCTACACGTCATTTTGATTCCTGCTCACCATCACCAATCATAACCCAGTACCAACACCTTGCCCACCCTTTCTATCTCAGCTGCTGCCTCTGAGCCTCAGGCCCTAGGAGCTCACAGGGATGCTGTTGGCTCAGATCTTACCCGTCTCTGCCTCAGCCCCATCCTCACTCCTGGCTAATGCGCTCCCTGCTGTTGTGCTAACCTTGCTAAAGCAGCACTTACTACCTCAGTCTCAGCTCAGGTGTTTTCAGTGTCTCCCATTGTCTTTCTAGTAAAATCCGTGTGCCTTTTTCTTGGCATCAAAAGCTCACCATGAGGCATCAGGCATCTTCACTTATCTTCCTTCTATGTAGATACAATGTTCAGCTGATCCCCAATAAGCCCTTACACTAAAGGGCATTTCCTTCACCTTAGCCTGTCTAAATTTGCCCAGAAGTTCGTGGCCCAGTTAAAGCCCAGTCTTCACAAAAGCAGACTCATGTCTGGAAACAAGGGCTCTTCCCGCACAACTGTCAGTGACCCTCTACAGGCCTCACACACCGTACCTGGCTTTGGAGCATAGCTAACTGTGAAGCTGCCTTAGGATCTCTCCTAGAAGGAAGAGACTGCATCTTTTACATCTTCCTATCTCCCAGAAACCTAGTACAGTAGGCCCCATTACTTAACTTCTGAGTGAAAGCTTGATGTTGTCAAGGTAGAAGTCGGAATACCAAAGATTAATTTTCTGACACGTCAAAATTTCTTTTCAGAAAGTATTCATTGATCGTATTGATAATTTTTCTCTCTCAAGAATTAGTGCCTTAGATCTAGGTGCTTGGATGGGACTTTTTGTCCCTCTCTGACCTCTGAGTTACTTTCTGACAATTGCCTGGAGCACAGCAAGTTTTTAAAGGGCCAAGGACGATTGCCCTCTACAGTACAGTGTCTGGCTGTGTGAAAACACAGATCAAGGCTAAAGGTGGTGCTTAGACTGGTGAGGGCCAATAGAAGCTTCTATTTCTGTTTCTATTATCATTTGTCATTGTAGGTACTTGTTTGAACTAAGGTCTCTTTAGGTTTTGTTTGAAAGTCACTTGCTCTTGGTAAGACTTAATATACACATATAACTTGACAGTGGTGCTTATACAATCCCGGGCAGGGTTGGTGGCTTGGCCTGACTGTTTTTCCCTACAGAAGTCATTGCTTCTGTCATGGTGGCCTCCTTTACGTGACTCTCTTTTCCTTCTGATTCTGGGAACATTGCCCTCCCCTTGTCCCTTTAGATCTGGGGGTGGTTATAACTCTGCCGCTTTTAGCTACGGTTTCTAGTATTGGGTTGGCCAAAAAGTTCACTTGGGTTTTTCTGTAAGCTGTGAATGTTTTGGCCAAACTGATGCTATATCTTGTGCTTCCAAACCTTTGCCAACAGTCGTTTTCTATTATTATTATAAATAACTCACCTCCTATTGCCCAGTTTTGAGTGTGCTGTTTTCTGAATAAGACAAAATATACATACATGGACTATGCTTTTTCAAAGCCCTTTTGATGGGAGGGGCTTCCCATCAATATTTATTCCTTATGAAAATGAGGAGAGTTTCAAGATGACAATCAACAGAAAACTAGATGAAATGACACCAAAGTTATTTTGAAAACATCGTGTGAATTACCCCTTTTTTAATTTCCCTGTTTTAATATGGATTTCAGAGAGTCTGGAGTCTTTCAAAGTTTGATAGCTTTGTTTTCCTGTTTGTTTTCACTGAAAAGGATGGTGAGAGACGCTGTAGTCTGAATGTTTTGTGTTCTTTCTCACATCTGTGTGAAACCAAGCCACCAGCTAGAGTTACCAGAGCCTCAGATGGCTGGGGGTCCCTGACCTCCAAGGAAGCACAGTTTGTCTTCTAAGTTCCTGAGCAAACACTGGGCTGGACTGTGAGCCACCTGCCCCTTGGGGAGCCTGAAAAAGGAGTCAGTGGTCAGATGGCCACGTGTGGAAGGGTATCCCTGGCATGAGCAGGAAATGTGCTCAGAGGAAATTTATGGTAACTTCACCAGCTCTGTGGTCAGGAGGAGGTGTTCTGTGCCAGGGGAGCCAGCGTCACCTTCACAGTATATTCACAAACATCACAGGGCAAGATGGTTGAGAAGAGAAGGATTTCTTTCTTTCTTTTTTTTTTTTTGGTTCCCGCCTAACATGCTAAATTCTGTTCAGTTAGAATTTTTAAAAAGGAAACAAGGTGATTAAGATCTTTACAATCTGATTGTTAAATGGCAGAAGAAACTCTGATTGTGATGTTCAGAAGAAAAGTATTAGTTGCTCAGTCATGTCTGACTCTTTGTGACCCCATGGACTGTAGCCCACCAGGCTCCTCTATCCATGGGATTTTCTAGGCAAGAATATTGAAGTAGGTTGTCATTTCCTTCTCCAGCGGATCTTCCTGACAGAAGTGGACCCCAATGAAGTTCTGAAGCAAAATGATGTTGAAACATGTATGCTGAAGAAACATGTATGCTGTATAGCACAGGGAGCTCAGCTCTGTGCTCTTTGAAAACCTATAGGGGTGGGATTGCAGTGGGGA
>SJYV01014081.1:773189-838084 GCA_006410875.1 Neotragus pygmaeus | reverse complement strand
TCAGTCTCAGCTCAGGTGTTTTCAGTGTCTCCCATTGTCTTTCTAGTAAAATCCGTGTGCCTTTTTCTTGGCATCAAAAGCTCACCATGAGGCATCAGGCATCTTCACTTATCTTCCTTCTATGTAGATACAATGTTCAGCTGATCCCCAATAAGCCCTTACACTAAAGGGCATTTCCTTCACCTTAGCCTGTCTAAATTTGCCCAGAAGTTCGTGGCCCAGTTAAAGCCCAGTCTTCACAAAAGCAGACTCATGTCTGGAAACAAGGGCTCTTCCCGCACAACTGTCAGTGACCCTCTACAGGCCTCACACACCGTACCTGGCTTTGGAGCATAGCTAACTGTGAAGCTGCCTTAGGATCTCTCCTAGAAGGAAGAGACTGCATCTTTTACATCTTCCTATCTCCCAGAAACCTAGTACAGTAGGCCCCATTACTTAACTTCTGAGTGAAAGCTTGATGTTGTCAAGGTAGAAGTCGGAATACCAAAGATTAATTTTCTGACACGTCAAAATTTCTTTTCAGAAAGTATTCATTGATCGTATTGATAATTTTTCTCTCTCAAGAATTAGTGCCTTAGATCTAGGTGCTTGGATGGGACTTTTTGTCCCTCTCTGACCTCTGAGTTACTTTCTGACAATTGCCTGGAGCACAGCAAGTTTTTAAAGGGCCAAGGACGATTGCCCTCTACAGTACAGTGTCTGGCTGTGTGAAAACACAGATCAAGGCTAAAGGTGGTGCTTAGACTGGTGAGGGCCAATAGAAGCTTCTATTTCTGTTTCTATTATCATTTGTCATTGTAGGTACTTGTTTGAACTAAGGTCTCTTTAGGTTTTGTTTGAAAGTCACTTGCTCTTGGTAAGACTTAATATACACATATAACTTGACAGTGGTGCTTACACAATCCCGGGCAGGGTTGGTGGCTTGGCCTGACTGTTTTTCCCTACAGAAGTCATTGCTTCTGTCATGGTGGCCTCCTTTACGTGACTCTCTTTTCCTTCTGATTCTGGGAACATTGCCCTCCCCTTGTCCCTTTAGATCTGGGGGTGGTTATAACTCTGCCGCTTTTAGCTACGGTTTCTAGTATTGGGTTGGCCAAAAAGTTCACTTGGGTTTTTCTGTAAGCTGTGAATGTTTTGGCCAAACTGATGCTATATCTTGTGCTTCCAAACCTTTGCCAACAGTCGTTTTCTATTATTATTATAAATAACTCACCTCTTATTGCCCAGTTTTGAGTGTGCTGTTTTCTGAATAAGACAAAATATACATACATGGACTATGCTTTTTCAAAGCCCTTTTGATGGGAGGGGCTTCCCATCAATATTTATTCCTTATGAAAATGAGGAGAGTTTCAAGATGACAATCAATAGAAAACTAGATGAAATGACACCAAAGTTATTTTGAAAACATCGTGTGAATTACCCCTTTTTTAATTTCCCTGTTTTAATATGGATTTCAGAGAGTCTGGAGTCTTTCAAAGTTTGATAGCTTTGTTTTCCTGTTTGTTTTCACTGAAAAGGATGGTGAGAGACGCTGTAGTCTGAATGTTTTGTGTTCTTTCTCACATCTGTGTGAAACCAAGCCACCAGCTAGAGTTACCAGAGCCTCAGATGGCTGGGGGTCCCTGACCTCCAAGGAAGCACAGTTTGTCTTCTAAGTTCCTGAGCAAACACTGGGCTGGACTGTGAGCCACCTGCCCCTTGGGGAGCCTGAAAAAGGAGTCAGTGGTCAGATGGCCACGTGTGGAAGGGTATCCCTGGCATGAGCAGGAAATGTGCTCAGAGGAAAGTTATGGTAACTTCACCAGCTCTGTGGTCAGGAGGAGGTGTTCTGGTGCCAGGGGAGCCAGCGTCACCTTCACAGTCTATTCACAAACATCACAGGGCAAGATGGTTGAGAAGAGAAGGATTTCTTTCTTTTTTTTTTTTTTTTTGGTTCCCGCCTAACATGCTAAATTCTGTTCAGTTAGAATTTTTAAAAAGGAAACAAGGTGATTAAGATCTTTACAATCTGATTGTTAAATGGCAGAAGAAACTCTGATTGTGATGTTCAGAAGAAAAGTATTAGTTGCTCAGTCATGTCTGACTCTTTGTGACCCCATGGACTGTAGCCCACCAGGCTCCTCTATCCATGGGATTTTCTAGGCAAGAATATTGAAGTAGGTTGTCATTTCCTTCTCCAGCGGATCTTCCTGACAGAAGTGGACCCCAATGAAGTTCTGAAGCAAAATGATGTTGAAACATGTATGCTGAAGAAACATGTATGCTGTATAGCACAGGGAGCTCAGCTCTGTGCTCTTTGAAAACCTATAGGGGTGGGATTGCAGTGGGGAAGGGGGAAGCTGGGAGATAGGGAGGCTCCAGAGGGAGGGGATATATGTACACATATAGCTGATGTGGTTTGTTGTGCAGCAGAAATTAACACAATACTGTGAAGCATTTATACACCAACAAAAGAAAGTGAAAAGAAAGCACTATTTACAAACGACCAAAAAAGAAAAAAACCCAACGTGTATTCTATCTTCTTTAGTGCTTCCTTACAGCCTTCAGTCTTAAGGGCTGTCTATTCCCATTTTGGTTCACCAGCCTCTGCATGCCATTGGATTTCTCTATGGTGCTATGGTAAAGAAATGGAAAGATGGAATATTGTAAACTAAATATGACAAATTAGTGTAATTCACAAAGGCCCGAAGTTAGGATTTGCCCAGCGAAGTATAGACTGAAAGTGACTTTGTGTATTGACTAATGTTTGTGTTCAAACTCTCTTGGACATTTGGGCAAGCTGAAATGAAATTGTTTCATGGCATAATTATTGCTTGTGGATCTGAAATAATGGATAAGAGACATGTCAGTTACAATCCTGTCTGTAGGCCTTATCTGGGCTCTATCTATGACCTTTAGGAAATCTCTGACATTGTAAGCAAGATCTTTTGTGTAGAGACAAAGTGAGTTTTTCTAAATATGACCATGAAATCAAGTCGATTTTGCTAAAAGTACAAAATTGGTTTTCTATTCATTCATGATTTAATACATTACTCCTAGAATCATGAATACGTAAATTATATCTTAGCTCTTCTAGAATTTGTGTGACCTTGTTTAGACAGCCATTTGCTTCCTTGGTTTTCAGTTGCCTCTTCTGAAAATAAGGGATTGGCTGAGATCACCTCCAACTTTCCTTCCAGCTGAGCACTTTTTGTAGGATGGTGCTTCGGGAAAATAGAGTAGAAAATGAAACTCATCTCGGTCCTGTCCTCTTCCCACTCCACCGACTCCTCTACTCAACAGTATTCTCCTCCCTAATTCTCACTTATGTGCCATCCAACTATCAGGTCCAACTTTGAGAAGGTCTAGAAACAATCACTGGAGAAGGCAATGGCAAACCCACTTCAATACTCTTGCCTGGCAAATCCCATGGATGGAGGAGCCTGGTAGGCTACAGTCCATGGGGTCGCAAAGGGTTGGACACGACTGTATGGTTTCACTTTCACTTTTCACTTTCATGGTTTGGAGAAGGAAATGGCAACCCACTCCAGTGTTCTTGCCTGGAGAATCCCAGGGACGGGGGAACTTGGTGGGCTGCTGTCTATGGGGTCACACAGAGTCGGACACGACTGAAGTGACGCAGCAGCAGCAGCAGCAGAATCACTGAAATTATATTGAAATTTTGATGCAAACTAGTAGAGGGAATAGAACATGGAAATGGACAATACCATATGTAAAATGGATTGCCCATGGGAATTTGCTGTATGACTCAGGGAACTCAACAGGGGCTCTGTGGCAGGCTGAAGGGTGGGATGGGGAGGGAGATGGGAAGGAGGTTTGGGAGGGAGGGGGCATGGCTCCTATAGCTGATAAGAATCTTAGCTGATTCTTGTTGATGTATGACAGAAAATCAGAAAATTCTGTCAAGCGATTATCCTTCAACTAAGAAAAAAACAAACAAACAAAAAAACAACCACTAGAAGTCATGAGGCATGAACCAAGTCCTAAGGGTCACGTACTTGTCCAGGAACCTTGGGGAAGAATTAGGCCTTCTGGACCTGTTTCCTCATCTATTAAATCAGTGTAAAGATGACTGTCCTGTATTTCACAGGTTAATCTGGAGCTAATACGAGATAAAATAGAAGAAAGCACTTTGTAGCTCTATGAATATAGACCCTAGGTACTAATCTGTCAATGTGTTTCCCACATTGCATTTTAGGCTTCACTTTAGTTTGAAATCAAAGCATTAACTGAACAGGTGGGGAGTGTCCTTTAGGGTCAGGGTTCCTTCCCTGGTGTTTTGAACCACACCTTAGAGATGGTTATCCACTCCACCTGTTCAGAGCTTTGTTTATTTTTATAGTAATTGGCCCATTTACAATAGGCCAAAAGGGAAAGTTTTGTTTGGTTTGTTTTTGGTAACCAAGCTCCCTTCCCCTCTTTCTCATGGAAGCACAAGCAACTTTCAATTTTCCAGAAGTCAGCTATATCACAAAATTCACAGATTATCTGTGGGAAATCTTTCAGTTCTCACTGCTTTGCTCATAAGCAGCAGATAAGTACCTTCTCACCTCCCATCTTACTCTTCATGTTGCCTGTTGTCAAGGAGGAGTTGTGAGGGAAAGAGGTTTGAGGTTACTGCTTCCTGTCTCCACACCTTTAGCTGGGTTAGCTGCTAGGAAAGGCTTTGAAAAGCAAAGCATTAAATTCATCATCAAAACAACTTGCCAATTCAATTAGAGACATGTCAATCAAGCCAATCTTTTGAGATCAGAAGCCAACACAACTGATGGATTGACAATGTCTCTCTTTTAATCTAGTAGGCTTGACCTAGGTAGACCTTATCTAACTACTCACAAGATGGAAAGCCAACTATTTCCAGGGAAAAGGGTGGGTCTGCTAAGAAAAAGTTAACCTGAGAAGGATGCTTTCCACTCCTAGCACTAACTGGAAAGCAAAAAGGAATCAAACAGAACTTAGTATGGGGAAGCTAAATATTTCTTTGGTTTCTTCTTCTGAGTCTAGATAGGTCCTTGAATTTTACAATATGTCCTAAATTATTTGAAGTACTGTGGAATCCCTAAAACTCAGAGAATCAAAATGTGTATCCAAATGTCGTTTGGGGTCTGGTTTTTGGTTGCTTCTCTGGATCCATGTTATTACTTTAGTATCACAGAGTAAGGGGTGTGCGTTTTTTACACATGTTCCATTTTAAGAATAAAGTAAGAGGAATCAGAGTTATTTTGTCTATGGGAAGTCATAGTGATGACACATATTCAGTATCACTTAGAACAACTGATTGTCTTTTTCTACCACCAAAAGTAATCTCCCTCCTTTAGGGTTTCTCTAAAGCAGATGTAGATTTTGAAGTCCTATGAACTGGTTTCTCACTTAGACTTCTCTGAATGATGGACATGAATGAACCAAGGTGGGACCAAGTACTATAAGGCTATACACATTGAAAAACAAGAGGTTCTGTTGGCCAGAATGAATTCAATCTGAACCTTAAACTGGGAGGCTGTTGTCCACACTAGCACATATTAACTACTTCAAGCATAGCCGCTAACTTTAAAAGACATGTGCTGATATGGAAGAGAGAGGAAAGTAAACCTTGATAGATAAAATGGATATCTCTTTCCCCTCAAATGGCCATTTAACCATTTTTCGAGCTTTTTTTCAACAAAATATTGGTACAAAGGGTTATGCAAGAAGGCACTTTTCCTTCCCTTGCTCAGTTGCCGGATAAGCCATCAGCAAGGAGAATACTGACGGGAACAGCCAGCCTAAATACTAGGATCTTGGGTTGCTCTTCCCTAAGTAGTACTGGACGTGAGTCTGAGTGAACTCTGGGAGTTGGTGATGGACAGGGAGGCCTGGTGTGCTGCGATTCACGGGGTCGCAAAGAGTTGGACACGACTGAGCGACTGAACTGAACTGAACCGAAGTAGTACTGGAGGAGAGTGGGCTCAGGAGAAATCTCATTGATCAGTAATAATACTGCTGAGGTCTGAATTGGAGGTTTCATGATGAACAGAAAGAAAATCTATCTTTCTCATTGTATTATGTATCAATCAGTTCTCTCACTGTATTATGCTTTGTAAAGGAAAGCAGAGGATGACCACTGCTTCTCCCTTCTGAAAAAGAGCAAATACTGACTAAGCTCCACGGAGTTGACTGTGGGCCTGGGAAGCTTTGAGGGAATTTGCTTTTTCTTTGGAATGATCCCCTAGGCTGGAAGAATGTCTTCCTCACAGCCCAGACGTCCAAAGTTCCCCTCAGTTATTGAGTTGTCTATTCTGGTCATGTAATTAATGAAGACATAGGCAAAAGGAAAACAGGGTTACTTACTGGTTGGTCTGTGTGGTCTGAGGACAGCATTTTTAACTCCCTCACTCACCACATCTAAGCCCATGCTGAGTTCTGTCAATTTTAGCCTGTAAGTATTTCTTGAGTTTATCCACTTCTTTGTAACCATAGTTCAGACCCTTATCATCTCTTGCCTGCTGCTGCTGCTAAGTCACTTCAGTCGTATCCAACTCTGTGTGACCCCATAGACGGCAGCCCACCAGGCTCCCCCGTCCCTGGGATTCTCCAGGCAAGAACACTGGAGCAGGTTGCCATTTCCTTCTCCAATGCAGGAAAGTGATCCTAGACTACTGCAATTGCATCCTAACTGGTCTCCATATTTTCACTCTTGTTCTCTTTAAATTTACCTTCCACATTTATGCTACAGGGATCTATATAAAATGAAAACTTGCATGTATGACTCTTCTGCTTAAACTCCTTCAGCAGGTCCTCATCATCTGCAGGAGAGAGCCCAAGCTATGAATTGTGCTCACTTTGCCAACCTTGTCTTTAACAACTCAGGTCTAGCAAATGGAGGTAGCTGCAGTTCCCAACACCTGCCTTACTCTGTATTTTTCTCTTTGTCTTTATCTTTCCCACAGTCCCCTACCTCACCCACACCCCCTAAAACAAAGACTCAGCTAGGAAACTTTTACTTAATAAAAATGTGCTGAATCAGCATATGCATAATTCTTAGAAGACTCAGGTCAGCAGTCAGCTCGTCCGGAAATCTTTAGCTGGTTTCCTCGTTGCCCCTACTAATGCAGATCACTGTGCCACTGTTTTTAGAGTAGCTGTCTGTTCATAGTGGACGGACTTGTGGGCACAGTGGGGAAAAGAGAGGGTGGGACGAATTAAGAGTAGTATTGACATATATACTCTACCATGTGTAAAATACAGCAGCTAGTGGGAAGCTGCCGTGCAGCACAGGGAGCTCAGCTTTGTACTCATGACGACCTAGAGGAGTGGGATGGAAGGTGGAGTGAGAAGGAGGCGCTAGAGGAAGGGCATATGTGTATACTTAGAGCTGATTCACACTGTTGTATGGCAGAAACCAACACAACATTGTAAAGCAACTATCCTCCAATTAAAGAAAAAAAGGAGCTGTTTGTTTCTGTATCTTTTTTCCCCACCAGATTCTGAGCTGCCCAAGGATAGAAGCTGAGCCCTGCTCCCCTTTGGGAAATTGGTTTCTCTCTCCCAGTGCATCTTGGAAGGGTGTCACACCTGAGTTATCAAGATGCACTAAGCAACTCCTGGAGTGTAGATGCTTGAGCTTCTCTCCCTCCTTCCCTGTCCATGTCACTGTGGGTGCTGGGAGGAGGAAGCCAAATGATCCAGGATTTCTCTTTAGCCTTACTCAGTTTTCTTGCCCATGTGCCTGCCTCTGCACCCTCCTTTAAAAAAATCTCTAAAAAGAAATTCTATTCTCATTTTTTTTCTTACATCAGCTTTCAAAGGAATATCAGGAAGAATTTGAATGCTCATTAGAACAAAATTAAGTAATTAGTCATGGAAACACACTTCCTGGGGTCCTCAATAGGCAGAAATACAGATATCTAACCTGAAAAGGAGTGGCAATGCTAGCATTTCTTGCTGGGGTTGATTCTTCCAGTCAGAACCAACTCAGTGATTCTTTCTAAGTAAGCAAGAAAAAGGCCATGAACGATAAAGCAAAAGATGAGTTGGATTTTCCTATCAAGACAAGCTGAACTTTTGGAGTCTTTACATGTTAACTTCTCAGTGCTGTTAGTGAGTATTTGTTAGGGTGAATAATGAAGTTAAAGTTGCTATTGAGACACAGATTTTGAATAAGGACTTAATGAGATGCTAGGCAGAGTTAGCTGCTAAGAATGGTACAGTCTTATCACCATCTTTCACTTGTCAATTATTTAATGAGACTCCCTTATTCAGACAGTCTTGGACAAAAAAGTGTAATCTCTTGTCCTTGTTCAAAGGAGACTGGAAACTAGGGGTGTAGAGAAAATACATGCAGATAAAAAGCTAAACAACTGGAAGCCTCTGAAACAAGAGATATTCAAAATGTAGAACAGAGAGTGATAGTTTTGAGACCTAAGAAGGGAGAGACTCTGTAGGCCAAGGAGTCACTGAGCAAAGTATGCAGAGAGGTACTCATAATGTGTCCTGCTGCTGCTGCTGCTAAGTTGCTTTAGTCTTGTCTGACTCTGTGCGACCCCAGACGGCAGCCCATTGGGCTCCATCATCCCTGGGATTCTCCAGGCAAGAACACTGGAGTGGGTTGCCATTTCCTTCTCCAATGCATGAAAGTGAAAAGTGAAAGTGAAGTCGCTCAGTCGTGTCTGACTCAGCGACCCCATAGACTGCAGCCCACCAGGCTCCTCCATCCATGGGAGTTTCCAGGCAACAGTACTGGAGTGGGGTGCCATTGCCTTCTCCGCATAATGTGTCCTGGGAAGGTACTTTAGGTGATCTGGCTAATCTGGAGGGTTTTGGTTTGAGGAAATGAGGTTGGAAAAGCTTGTGGAAGCCCATGAATTGGGGGTAAGAAATGAGTTTCAACTGTTAAGCCACATTAGAAGCTCCTGAGAAATTTAAAATATACTGATGTCTGGGTCCTATACCCAAAGATTCTGATTTAATTGGCCTGAGAATCAAGTTTCTTAAGCTCCCAGGTGACTAATGTGCTGTCAGCTTGAGAACTCTGTTAGGCTATAGCGGTTTTCAATCCTGACTGAATATTAGAATCACCTGGTGGAATTATTAAACTAATACCAAAGGTGACACACAGAATCAGGAGAAAATATTTGCAAATTACATATCTTGATAAAGGAATGTGCATCAAAAATATGTAAAAAACTCCGACAACTCAATACTAACAAGATAATTCAGGTAAGCGGGCAAATGATCTGAATAGACATTTCACTGAAAAGGATATACAGATGGCTAACAAGTACATGAAAAAATGCTCAGCATCATTAGTCATCAGGGAAATGCAAATCAAACGATAAAGAAATACCACTTCACAACTCTAAGATGGCTATAATAAAAAAAAAAAGATGGACAGCAACAAGTGTTGGAAAGCATGTGGAGAAATTGGAACCCTTATACGCTGCTGGTGGGAATGTAAAATGGTGCAGTTGCTTTAGAAAACATTTTGGCAGTTCCTCAATAAGTTAAATATAAAGTTTCCATCATGACCATCAGTTCCACTCCTGGCATACATCCAAGAGAATTGTTAACGTTCATCCACACAAAAACTTGTACATGTTCATAGCAGCCTTCATAAGATAGCCAACTAGTGGAAACAACTGATCAATGAAAAAAAAATGTGGTATATCCATACAGTATGATATCATTTGGCCATGAAAAGGAAAGAAGTTCTGATACATGGTACAACATAGATCAACCTTGAAAACATGCTATGTGAAAGAAGCTAGACATAAAGAACACATACTGCATGATCCCATTTATATGAAATTCCAGAATAGGTAAACCATAGAGATAGAAAATAGATTAGTGATTGCCAAGGGCTGGAAAAAAGAAGGAATGCAGAGGGGCAGCTAATGGGTATGAGATTTTTTGGGGGAGTAATGAACTATTTTGGAATCAGATAGTGATGATACAATCACAACTTTGTGACTGTAATAAAAAGTCATTGAATTGTATACTTAAAAGGGTGAACTTTTAAAAAAGGTGAGCTTTATGGTATATGAACTATATCTTGAACATGAAATTTTCTCAGTCATGTCCAACTCTTTTCAACCCCATAGATTGTTCAGTTCAGTTCAGTTCAGTTGCTCAGTTGTGTCCGACTCTTTGCGACCCCATGAATCTCAGCACGCCAGGCCTCCCTGTCTATCACCAATTCTTGGAGTTCACCCAAACTCATGTGCATCAAGTTGGTGATGTCATCCAACCATCTCATCCTCTGTCGTCCCCTTCTCCTCCTGTCCGCAATCCCTCCCAGCATCAGGGTCTTTTCCAATGAGTCAACTCTTCACACGAGGTGGCCAAAGTATTGGAGTTTCAGCTTTAGCATCAGTCCTTCCAATGAACACCCAGGACTGATCTCTTTCAGAATGGACTGGTTGGATCAAGAGTCTTCTCCAACACCACAGTTCAAAAGCATCAATTCTTCGGCGTCAGCTTTCTTCACAGTCCAACTCTCACATCCATACATGACCACTGGGAAAACCACAGCCTTGACTAGGTGGACCTTTGTTAGCAAAGTAATGTCTCTGCTTTTCAATATGGTATCTAGGTTGGTCATAACTGTCTTTCCAAGGGGTAAGCGTCTTTTATTTTCATGGCTGCGATCATCATCTGCAGTGATTTTGGAGCCCCCCAAAGTAAAGTCTGACACTGTTTCCACTGTTTCCCCATCTATTTCCCGTGAAGTGATGGGACCAAATGCCATGATCTTAGTTTTCTGAATGTTGAGCTTTAAGCCAACTTTTTCACTCTTCCCTTTCACTTTCGTCAAGAGGCTTTCATATCTGAGGTTATTGATATTTCTCCTGGCAATCTTGAGTCCAGCTTGTGCTTCATCCAGCCTGCCGTTTCTCATGATGTACTCTGCATATAAGTTAAATAAACAGGGTGACAATATACAGACTTGAAGTACTCCTTTTCCTATTGGAACCAGTCTGTTGTTCCACGTCCAGTTCTAACTGTTGCTTCCTGACCTGCATATAGGTTTCTCAAGAGGCAGGTCCATAGACTGTAGTCCATGGAATTCTCAAGGTCAGAATACTGGAGTGGGTAGCCATTCTCTTCTCTAAGGTATCTTCCCAACCCAGGGATCAAACCCATGTCTCCTGCTTTGCAGACAGATTCTTTACCAGCTGAGCCACAAGGGAAGTCCAAGAATACCAGAATGGGTAGCCTATTCCTTCTCCAGGAGATCTTCCTGACCCAGGAATTGAACCAGGGTCTCCTGCATTGCAGGTGGATTCTTTACCAACTGAGCTATCAGGGAAGCTGAATTATATCTTAATAAGGTATAAAAAATAAAAAATGAAAAGAATAAATCTATCCCCCACCAGCATTAACCAACTAAATCAGAATTTCTGGGAATGGGAGCCAGGCACATGTTTTTCTTCTTTTGTGACAAATTTTATTTATTTGTTTATTTGACTGTGTTGGGTCTTAGTTGGGCAGGCGAGATCTTCCATGCATCATGGAAGATCTTTCCTTGCAGCGCATGGACTATTTAGTGGTGGCGTTTAGGCTTCGGGGCACTTGGGTTCAGTTGTTCCACAGCATGTGGGATCTTAGTTGCCCAACCAGGGATCAAACCAGAGTCCCCTGCATTGCAAGGCAGATTCTCAACCACTTCTCCCTGGGAAGTCCCCAGGGACAGGTTCTTGGTGTACAACTAGGACTGAGAACGATGTAGTGGCTCAGTGGTAAAGAATCCATTTGCCAATGCAGGAGAGGCAGGTTCAATCCCTGGGTTGGGAAGACCTCTGGGAGAAGGAAATGGAAACCTATTTCATTATTCTTGCCTGGAAAATTTCATGGACAGAGGAGCCTGGTAGGCTATATAGTCCATGGGGGTCACAAAAAGTCAGCCATGACTGAGCATGCAGGCACATGCAGGAGCTGAAAATCTATTAGTGATCTTTGCAGCTTTGTTTTCCCAAAAGCAGAAACAAAATACTTGAGTTCAGTTCAGTTCAGTTCAGTCGCTCAGTCGTGTCTGACTCTTTGCGACCCCATGAATCTCAGCACGCCAGGCCTCCCTGTCCATCACCAACTCCTGGAGTTCACCCAAACTCATGTCCATCGAGTTGGTGATGCCATCCAGCCATCTCATCCTCAGTCGTCCCCTTCTCCTCCCGCCCCCAATCCCTCCCAGCATCAGGGTCTTTCCAGTGAGTCAACTCTTTACATGAGGTGGCCAAAGTATTGGAGTTTCAGCTTCAGCATCAGTCCTTCCAATGAACACTCAGGACTGATCTCCTTTAGGATGTACTGGTTGGATCTCCTTTCAGTCCAAGGGACTCTCAAGAGTCTTCTCCAACACTATAGTTCAAAAGCATCAATTCTTCGGCACTCAGCTTTCTTCATAGTCCAACTCTCACATCCATACATGACCACTGGAAAAACCACAGCCTTGACTAGACGGACTTTTGTTGGCAAAGTAATGTCTCTGCTTTTTAATATGCTATCTAGGTTGGTCATAACTTTCATGGATTCAAATCCAGTTTCAACTGTAAATTTCATTTTAAGGGATTATTTTATTGACACTTCAGTATGGATATGTGGGTGTATTGCTTCAAATAACCGTTTTCAAAAAATGCAAATAGGTAGACAATTGTTAGTATACCTCAAAGCAATAGGAAAAAAAAGTATTTTGTGTTGAAATTTGAATCAAAAACACCAAGTGATTTATTGCTTTAGATAATTTTGGAAAGTCTTGGTTGCAAAGTTGACTCTCAGTGCTTCAGTGGCCTATTTTTCAAGTGATTGTAATTTACTTGGGATTTAGTCTTTCACTTTGCTCACCATCTGCTCAGTGATATTAGGCAGAGCATCCAATGTTTCTAGGCCTCATATAGTCACTACCAAAAAAGGAAATATAATGTCATGTGCTAGGGAATGGGGATACAGTGGGGGAAAAAAACAAGATAGAATAGATATGCTTTCTTCCCTTATGCAGATTTCAGGTTCTTTGCTTAAAAGCAAAGAGACTGAACTAGGTGGTCTCCAAAGTCTTTGATCATTTACTGAGGATAACATAAAGGTAAAAACAGACTGGAGAAATAACTCTTGTGGGTCTCTTGGGCCTCTTCCATCTTCTGTGATTTAAAGAAATAAATATGCAAGTGTCTTGGAAGGTTGCCTTCAGAATTTGCTATGGAGGATAAATTCACTGGGTAACATTTCTGTTACCTCTTTATCCTATTCTTGGAATGGACAATAAAATAAAAATGTTTCAAAACACTTAAATTCCTTCATAAAAGGATAATCATAGCTTAAAATATCAATACAAATCTACTTGTTTATCTATGTCAGGTGTTAAAAGCCACTTTCAAGTAAACCACTTGGTTAGTAAATTAATACAATTAAGCATGATTAGCATGTTAGAAATCTCAGCATAGATTAAAAAACTCCAAATGCATAGCTGTGGTGTTCAATACCAACACCAAGGCCACTTTCTGCCTTCCAAGTGCCTTCCAACTTACTCCACTGTTCCATTCAAAGGAGAATGAAAATAATATCAAAATGTAAACATTCAGTGTAATTATCTCCCAAAGAGCTCCTGTGTCTTTGTCTGCCAAGAGAGTCTTTGTTGGAGATCTGTTTGTTAATTAACATATCTTGATTTCAGAAAAAAAGAAAAAAGTCCTTATATTCTTTTTTCTGTCTGTGTTCCATTACTTTAATTACTTACAGATTAGAAAGTTAGCATGGTTTGTTAGAGTCAGAGCTAGTCTTTAAGTCCCAATTCTACTACAAAGTAGCCCTGGTTCTCAGTTTCATCTTATGATACATGCCCTCCTTCCTTGTGGAACTGGAGGAAGAAAAAAATGAGATGTTATATTGAAAAGCACTTCAGAATCTAAGAAATCATACAAAGATACTATTATTAATTATTAATACTAGTTATATATGTTACCTATATTAACTTTTGAATAACCTTAACATCCCATTTCTCACCCATTTTTCACTTAGAGAAAGTTAAAAAACCTAGAATTTTTATTTTGCCCAGTAGTCACAATGTATTAAAAAATTGAGACTAAAGAGAGGAAGCAACTTATGAAGCAAGCTGCTGTTGTTTATTTGCTAAGTCATGTCTGATTCTTTTTCAACCCTGTGGACTGTAGCCTGCTTATGGGATTTCCCAGGCAAGAATAGTGGAGTGGGTTGACATTCTTTCTCCAGGGGATCTTCCCAACCCAGGGATCAAACCTGCATCTCCTGTGTTGGTAAGTGTATTCTTTACCACTGAGCCACCTGAGAAGCCCATGAAGCAAGCTAGTGACAAACAAGTAGAACTTAGGATGGAGTCCAAACTATCAGTGCTTTCTTCTCCCCTTCTGTCTCTCCTCTTATCCCTATCTCTCTCTCCCTCTTTATCTTTTCTAAGTCTTTATACTCTTTTTTGGAGAAGGCAATGGCACCTCACTCCAGTACTCTTGCCTGGAAATTCCATGGACGGATGAGCCTGGTGGGCTGCGGTCCATGGGGTCACTAAGAGTCAGACACGACTGAGCAACTTCCCTTTCACTTTTCACTTTCATGCGCTGGAGAAGGAAATGGCAACCCACTCCAGTGTTCTTGCCTGGAGAATCCAGGGATGGGAGCCTGGTGGGCTGCTGTCTATGGGGTCGCACAGAGTCGGACACGACTGAAGTGACTTAGCATACTCATTTTTTAAACAAATAATTTTCTCCCCCTCCAGCAAACAAGATTTTGGTGAAGCAGTCGCCCATGCTTGTGGTAAACGACAATGAGGTCAACCTCAGCTGCAAGTACACGTACAACCTCTTCTCAAAGGAGTTCCGGGCATCCCTTTATAAGGGAGCAGATAGCGCTGTGGAGGTCTGTGCTGTGAATGGAAACCACTCCCATCCACTTCAGTCAACAAATAAGGAATTCAACTGCACCGTGAAAGTAGGCAATGAAACAGTGACTTTCTACCTCCAGGATCTGTATGTCAACCAAACAGATATTTACTTCTGCAAACTTGAGGTTCTTTATCCTCCTCCTTACATAGACAATGAGAAGAGTAACGGCACCATTATCCATGTGAAAGGTAATGTACCACTTGGCCAATGTCTGCTCTCAAGTAACAGTTTTCAACTACAGTCTTGAAAACTAGGTCATGATCAGTGGTGGGGGTTGGCTAACTACCAAAGAGGAAAACCAGAGAGGAGGTCTACACCTGTTAAGCTAGTGATATTTTGTGTATTTTGTTTCCTCTCACATTCTGCCCTGGGAAGAAGGAAAGAAATGTACTCAAATGCCATTCCCATATCATTTAATCTACTCTATTCTATTTTTCAGAGAAACATCTTTGTCCATCTCCCCGGTCTCCTGAGTCTTCTAAGCCATTTTGGGCCTTGGTGGTGGTGAACGGAGTCCTAGTTTTCTATAGCTTGCTAGTAACAGTGGCTCTTTCTAACTGCTGGGTAAGAGAAACAGCATTGTTTTCATGTAACTTTTCTATGCATAAGCAATTGGACATATTCAAGAATTTTGCCTATGTGGCTTATTTTCCATTTAACATGTGATTATTGTCTTTTTCTCTGCTAGGTTTGAGTAGGTTTCCCTGCTAGATTCTCTTTTAGGCTATTCAGTTTTACCTGAAATAAAAATCTGATGTGAGTTTTATGTTCCAGAAGCCATTGATTAGGCGGCTAGGCAAGTAAGAAGCTAAACAGGCAAATTAGGGTGGGGGACAAATTAAGACAGAAAGTTAGTTTTCTTCTTGCCATTTTGCAATGTCATTATGACATATAAAATATGTATAAAAACGTAAGTGACTTGGGAATCTAAGCAACTGAAGCCAATGAACAATNGAGTGGGTTGACATTCTTTCTCCAGGGGATCTTCCCAACCCAGGGATCAAACCTGCATCTCCTGTGTTGGTAAGTGTATTCTTTACCACTGAGCCACCTGAGAAGCCCATGAAGCAAGCTAGTGACAAACAAGTAGAACTTAGGATGGAGTCCAAACTATCAGTGCTTTCTTCTCCCCTTCTGTCTCTCCTCTTATCCCTATCTCTCTCTCCCTCTTTATCTTTTCTAAGTCTTTATACTCTTTTTTGGAGAAGGCAATGGCACCTCACTCCAGTACTCTTGCCTGGAAATTCCATGGACGGATGAGCCTGGTGGGCTGCGGTCCATGGGGTCACTAAGAGTCAGACACGACTGAGCAACTTCCCTTTCACTTTTCACTTTCATGCGCTGGAGAAGGAAATGGCAACCCACTCCAGTGTTCTTGCCTGGAGAATCCAGGGATGGGAGCCTGGTGGGCTGCTGTCTATGGGGTCGCACAGAGTCGGACACGACTGAAGTGACTTAGCATACTCATTTTTTAAACAAATAATTTTCTCCCCCTCCAGCAAACAAGATTTTGGTGAAGCAGTCGCCCATGCTTGTGGTAAACGACAATGAGGTCAACCTCAGCTGCAAGTACACGTACAACCTCTTCTCAAAGGAGTTCCGGGCATCCCTTTATAAGGGAGCAGATAGCGCTGTGGAGGTCTGTGCTGTGAATGGAAACCACTCCCATCCACTTCAGTCAACAAATAAGGAATTCAACTGCACCGTGAAAGTAGGCAATGAAACAGTGACTTTCTACCTCCAGGATCTGTATGTCAACCAAACAGATATTTACTTCTGCAAACTTGAGGTTCTTTATCCTCCTCCTTACATAGACAATGAGAAGAGTAATGGCACCATTATCCATGTGAAAGGTAATGTACCACTTGGCCAATGTCTGCTCTCAAGTAACAGTTTTCAACTACAGTCTTGAAAACTAGGTCATGATCAGTGGTGGGGGTTGGCTAACTACCAAAGAGGAAAACCAGAGAGGAGGTCTACACCTGTTAAGCTAGTGATATTTTGTGTATTTTGTTTCCTCTCACATTCTGCCCTGGGAAGAAGGAAAGAAATGTACTCAAATGCCATTCCCATATCATTTAATCTACTCTATTCTATTTTTCAGAGAAACATCTTTGTCCATCTCCCCGGTCTCCTGAGTCTTCTAAGCCATTTTGGGCCTTGGTGGTGGTGAACGGAGTCCTAGTTTTCTATAGCTTGCTAGTAACAGTGGCTCTTTCTAACTGCTGGGTAAGAGAAACAGCATTGTTTTCATGTAACTTTTCTATGCATAAGCAATTGGACATATTCAAGAATTTTGCCTATGTGGCTTATTTTCCATTTAACATGTGATTATTGTCTTTTTCTCTGCTAGGTTTGAGTAGGTTTCCCTGCTAGATTCTCTTTTAGGCTATTCAGTTTTACCTGAAATAAAAATCTGATGTGAGTTTTATGTTCCAGAAGCCATTGATTAGGCGGCTAGGCAAGTAAGAAGCTAAACAGGCAAATTAGGGTGGGGGACAAATTAAGACAGAAAGTTAGTTTTCTTCTTGCCATTTTGCAATGTCATTATGACATATAAAATATGTATAAAAACGTAAGTGACTTGGGAATCTAAGCAACTGAAGCCAATGAACAATTTTTGTTCATAGTCAAAAATCATGAGAAATTTGACTACTGAAATTACACATTCAAACCTAGCAAAGAAACTAGGTCTGTTTATCTGAGTCATATTTTTATCTCTTCTGAAGCAGTTAAATTTTGTGAGGCCAGGTATGGTGCTGTCATTATGAAACTATAATGGGAGTTAGACTGTTATGAGCTCTCACTGCTGAACTGAAGTTTATAAACTTTTGCAATTGTTCATGCAATTACCTTATAGTGTTTTTCTCTATCTTCTTCAGTATTGAAGTTTTGGCCTAGGTTTGAACACATATTGATAACCATATATACTGTGAATCAGGGATCTCCTTATTTTCTTTCCTTTTTCTTACTCAGAAGCTTGCTGTTCTTATGTACACGGGATGGCATTCATTCCATATTGTCTTTGAACTTTTTTCTAGTAGTTAGATACATGTATGAATAATTTCCTCAATAAGAGATGTATGTTCCTCAAGGTTAAAGACTATTTCTCTTGATATTCACCATCCATCTGGTATTAAATACACTTAGTTTAGTGTTTATAGAATACCTATGAATTGATAACCCCTAGAGAGGCCAAGGAGAAGGCAGTGGCACCCCACTCCAGTACACTTGCCTGGAAAATCCCATGGACGGAGGATCCTGGTAGGCTGCAGTCCATGGGGTCCCTGAGAGTTGGACGTGACTCAGAGACTTCACTTTCACTTTTCACTTTCATGCATTGGAGAAGGAAATGGTAACCCACTCCAGCGTTCTTGCTTGGAGAATCCCAGGGACGGTGGAGTCTGGTGGGCTGCTGTCTATGGGGTCGCACAGAGTCGGACACAACTGAAGCAACTTAACAGTAGCAGAGAGGCCAAACTAAGGACTTAAATGAGTATGTCTGGAGCACCATACTCTTCTTGAAGGCACAGTCCATACATCTGATTTGTACATGAATCATTGATTTCTGGGAGTCATGTCATGTTGAAGCCATCCTATTTACTATAGCCTTGGTGCTGGGCAGGGCATGAGTGGAGGGGGAGGGCAGTTGGGTTCACAGTCATGCCCAGGATGAATTCAGCCTGAAATCCTTTTAAACTCTTGTTGGTCTGTGGCCTAAGTTTGCCTCTCCCTTGTTTCCTGCATGCTTCTCCCATCTAGGGAGACTAAGGGGCAGATGGACATTTGTCAGGCAGCCTGTTGCCTAATCTGTACCTCCAGCAAGATCTGTAAGCACCAATGTGGCTGCTTGTTCTTGGAAATCCTTTACACCAGATATTATCTTGAGAATTTGCCTGCCTTGCCTTCTGCAAGTTGCCCAGCCCTGATTGGGTTCTTTTATGTAGTAAAATATTGCCCAAGTTCTTTCTCTGATGTTAGTTGAATCCCTTCATCTTTGTGGATCTTGCTATCTTCATCCAAGATACCTTCCATCTTTAAACCTCTGTGGAGTTTGTCAATAATATAATTTAGAAACTCAGTTCCTGTTTTTATCTTGATCCCCTTAGAATAACAACTTCTTAATTAAAATCCAGGTGCAGTGTCTTTTGGGGGTACATTTTCAGGACAGGTACTCCCCTGTACCATGCTGACCTAAGTCAATGTACTTTCCGAGCTTTGTGAAAAGTAATTTTGGAAACTGTTTTAACTTTTTGAGGTCAGAAGGGTATTACTCACCATTTAAAATGTGTTGTCAATATGCACTAGAGTATCAGTTATTATAACTAGGTCATATATTATATAACTAATTATATATATATAACTATAATATAATTATATATTATAATATAACAGTTATATATTATATAACTAATATACTAAGTGGCTTGAATTACCCAAAGGGACAAAAATGGCTTCTCATTTTTAATGAGTTTAAAAAGTAGATTTTCAACTTGGAAATATCATAATGCAATACATTTTTCTTTGGCAGTACTACTAATTCCTAGGGCTTCCCTGGTGGCTCAGATGATAAAGAATCTGCCTGCAATGTGGGAGACCTGGGTTTGATCTGTGGGTCAGGGGGATCCCCTGGAAAAGGGAATGGCTACCCAGTGCAGTGTTCTTGCCTGGAGAATTCCGTGGACAGAGGAACCTGATGGGCTACAGTTCATGGGGTTACATAGAGTAGGACATGACTGAGTGACTAACACTAACTCCTAGTGAGGTTCATCTTGCTTTGTCTTGAGCAAACTTACTCTGATCTCTCTCTGTCTGATGGGCTCCCTGAAAATTGGCAAGTCTCAGTGCTTGGTATACCTTATCTTCTTCTGTGGCCTCTTGTGGTTAATGAGGTTACTCAATAAGAAATACCCTTTATTTGTATCTCAAACATAGGTGTTTGTACTCTCTGACCAAAAGGGGACGGAATAAATATATATGTATATTTCATTGAATAACACAGGATTTTTACCTGGGCTTGTCTTTTCCCAATACTGTTAGTGTCTGAGCAACCAGCACTTTACTGAGATAGGCAGATCATTAGGGATCCCTAGAATTTAGCCATTTCGGGGGTACTTTTCTAGGATCCTATTTTTGGCTGGTCTGCACTGTGCCTTGGTGTAAGCTGCTGTTTTCCGGAACTTCCTGAGAACTTGTGATGTACTGCCTTAAGCGGTTCTAGGCTGAGTGGGTTTTTGGGAGCAGCTGCAGATGCTATCTCAGTTCTTGACCTGTTGCTGACATTTAAGTAAACTAAGAGCTCCCCTCTGCCAGGCGGCCACAGACCAGCACCTGTCACCCTCACTCAATCCTCCATTTGCTCCATGGAGCTGGTAAGCCCATTCTCCTTCTTAGTCTAAAGGAACACTTAAAAAACAGTTTTCTCCTCTATAAGTCACACTATGGGGAATGTGGGGAGTGTGTGTACAGGTAGTATCTGTCTTTAAATCCAGTGGGTATGCTTATAAAAATTGATTATTAATAATGAATTAATTTGGCTGCAATGGGTCTTAGTTGCATCATGTGGGATCTTACATTGCGGCACATGGATCTGTAGTTTGGGCTTAGTTGCTCAGCAATATGTGGAATCTTCAGTCCCTGACCAGGGATTAAACCTGTATCCCCTGAATTGCAACGTGGATTCTTAACCACTGGGCCACCAGGGAAGTCCCTCCAGTGGGTTCTTGAAGACCATGTCTTTTAAATATATTGTCTTATGTTTACCTGTGTCTTTCTGCTGCTTCTAAGAAATGAATGGGTAAGGATGGGGTAGGAGGAAGAGATAGTGAGGAGTGGGCCTGAAATCAAAATCACGTCTGTGGCATAGAGTGAATGGTAAAGGGTTGAATGACTTAGTCACCCAGGCATGTAAAGTGAGTGCTCTGCACACATATACACATATGCTACATGCTCATGGACACTGTGGGTTCTGTTTACTGTTCCCAGCCGTGCATGTGTCATTTCTATCCCACTGTTGTATTTACAGTTAGGGTGAAAATGACTAAATCTGCTATCTGATAACAGCAAGAGGGTAAGCATGGGAGTGGACTGCAGCAGATTTTTCATAATTTTGGTGCACTCCAGAGAACTTCAGAATCAAGACATCTTCATTATGGGGGTCCTTCTAATTGGCAATAGTTTCATTTGAGTGTCCAGAGGCAAAAACTGTCCTTAGAAGTCTGGCAAGTGGAGTCCTCAGAGTTAGAGTAAGTACTAACTTACTAAGTAAGTATTATCCTGCCTCCCAGGATGTCAGCAGCAGCCTTTCACATTTATTTCCGGGCAGTTCCTTGCCTCACTCCTTCCCTGCCATAACCCTGTGCTCAAGAGAACTCTAGTCTTTTATTTATCGCAAGGATGTAGAACCAAGATGTTTCAAGGGCACTTCCCCCACATACTTGGTTTCCATGCTCTCTCTCTCTCTGAATGAATCCCCCAGTTATGTCTGTTTAATGCTGTCCTCTTCTTACTTCCAGCTAGACAATCCATCCATCATCTCAAATCCCAAATAACCAAAACTGACTTGAGAGCCACCCTCAAACCTACTTCACCTCTCTTCTTGCCTTGTCCCTGTGGATGGAACACTATCCTCTTGGTCACCTGGGCTCCGATCATGAGTCATCTCTGAGTATGAGCAAGAAGGAGGACCCAAACAGTCTAAGAATACTCATTCTAACTTGATGATGTATTTGTATCCATTGCTTCCTTTTCATTCCTTTCTTTTTCATGATCAGACTCTTCAGATCAGGATTTCTTGGTCTTGGCACTACTGACATTTTGAGCTGGATAAGACTGTCGTCAGGAGCTGCCTTGTACAATGTAGGATGTTGAGCAGCATCCTTGGCCTCAGCCCACTAGAGACCAATAGCACTCATCCTAGTTGTGACAACCCAGAATGTCTTCAGATGTTGTCAGATGTCCCCTGGGACAGGGGATAAGGGAACTGGAGGTGTCAAGGATGAGGCTTAGGAGGTCTAGCTTGGGCAACTATATGTAGGATAGTGTAACTCATTGGGATGAGAAACACTAGAAGGGACCAGCCTTCATGCCTTTGAACATGTTGAGTTTAAAGCACCTTTGAGGTCTGATCCAGCGATATAAATTCGGGTGAATAGGTGATAACTGAAGCCGTGAATATGCATGAAGTTGCCTAGGAGAGAGGATGAGTAGAGGAGAATGCTTAGAACCGTGAGGAGCTCTAACATTGAATGTCTAGTTAGGGAAGAATGAGTTTGCAAAGGAGGCAAGGAGGCAGTGGCCATCCTTCTTCCAGGTAGGATGAGACCTGGAAGTACCATCTCACAGAAGGCAAAACAGAGCGTTTCAGAAAGGATAGAGTAATGGATCATCTAGAATGCAGCTGAGAGTTCAAAAGATGAGGCCTGAAAACAAGTGTTTTGCCAACTTTCAGCACTTAACTCATGGCCCTTTGACAAAGAAGATGGGAAGGGCTCAGGTAGGCCCAAGCCTCCTGTTAGGCCACTGATGCCAGGTAGGAGTGCATGGAAATAAGGCCAGTCTTTTGCTTACTTATTCAGGTGTTCATGACATTTCTGTCCAACGTATTTACTTTTGCATCAGGCCTATATGCCAAGAAATAGACTTTTTTTTTTTTTATCATTTTAGAGAACTCTAAATCCAGAAATCTGGATGGCTTTCTATTTTTATAATTTTTATGGGTCTTAAGTAAATTTTACCAGCACATTGATCCAGAAAAGATGTTCTTAACTCTCAGTCAAAACTTTGCTAAGGTTCATGGTGTATATAGCTCTTGTTCCAGTGTTTGTATCACCCTTATTTCCCTCAGCCCTGGTAGAACTTCATCCAGAGGGAGCTGAGTCTGAGGAATGGAGATGAATGATGCTATTGTCTTTAATGGAGTGGGTTGCCATGCCCTCCTCCAGGGGATCTTCCAAACCCAGGGACTGAACCCAGGTGTCCCACATTGCAGGTGGATTCTTTACCATCTGAGCCACCAGGGAAACCATAATGGAAATGTACATACACATAAAGGAACAGGAATGTAACTAGTTGCCTAGAATGTAACACTCAATTAATTTGGAGTCCACTGCTATATATTTGTGACTATTTTGGACTCTGGAGGGCTGAAGTTCCTCTGGTTAATTATGGGGGAAAATGGCTTCTTTAAGCAAATGGCTAACGTAAGAAGATTGCCATGGGGATGCTTAACCTTTTCAAAGGAGGAAGGACCTTTAAGAATATTCACATATCAATGGTTGATATGTTATTTAGACATGCTTTTGGAATTCATCCACATGGCTGCATTGAGAATAACAGGGTTGCCTTTCTCTAAAACACTTTCTTCGATTCAAAATTTTCAAGTTAATTTGGAAGAGTCCAAAGAAGTTGGGTTGGATTAACCATCCAAGTCCAAGGTGCTCAGTGAATTCATGGCTTCATTTGACTGGCCATGCTCTGAGTGGTCGTCCCCAAATCATAGAACTCCTCCCCGGACACATCTCTCTGTGTCCTGCCCCCTTCACAATGACACTTCTTTTTTTTCACAGATCAAGAGTAAGAGAAACAGGATGCTTCAGAGTGACTACATGAACATGACCCCCCGCAGGCCAGGGCCCACCCGAAGGCACTACCAGCCCTATGCGCCAGCACGGGACTTTGCGGCCTACCGCTCCTGACATGGACGCCTATCCAGATGCAAGCCGGCTGGCCCCTCTTCACCTGCTCAACACCACTGCTCTGGATAGGAAAGGCCTGCCTTGTCTTCAGCCAGCCACCTTGGCCTCCTGTTAGGCCACTGATACCAAATTTTCTTGAATGACTAGACCGAAGAACGTCATTTTGAGACTCTGGGATGAAGTGAAGGAATACTACTGTGGCAGACTCTATCTCCTAGTGCCACAGTCCAAATGCAAACTCACTGTGTATTTATTGACTGGATTGAGAGGTTAGGGTAGATAACCAAAAGTGAGTGCATTCTTTTAAGCCTTGAAATCTTCCTCCAGTTCCACTCCTTTCTAACTCACCCACATGTTGTGGTCAAGCGAAGTGTGACATGGAAAGACTTTTGAGATGGAGAAGAAGTTAGGAAATCACTCCCTTTGAAGAAACGGGGATTTTAGGTGGGGATAGGTTAGAAATGGGGAGGGAGTGGTGAGACGTAAACATTTTTAAAACCATTAAAACACTGTCTCTCACTCACGAAATGAGCCACTTAGTTCCTATTTAATGCTGTTTTAGTTTGTAAAGATGTAGATATTCTTTTTGAATTCTGGTCCTATTTGGTCATTTTGACCACAAGATTCTCTTTAGAGTCATGGGAGGCAAACCAACTTCCTTTCCTTACTCCCTATGATGGGAACTCAATGTAGTCTTCACAATATGATTTTGAAAAATAAAGTAGTCCTTCTACACCAAGGAAGAATGTGTCAGGAAATAAGGTCGCTTTAGGTCAAAAATTATTTGAATGTGATGAAGGGCTATTTATTCAGCAGCTCATTTCAGTCCAATCATACAGGGGTCTCTTCTGTTTCATTTATTTTAGATCTGCACAGTTGGTTTCTTTATTGCCTGCATGAAATCTAAAGTGGGATGCAGAGGGTGTATCCAGAGAGAGAAGTAAAGATACTGTGAAAGAAGGATGTTAGCATCCATTATAACAGGAGGGATGAGTCCTGAGAAACTTCTGAAGGAGGGAGAACAGAAGGGAATGACAATTCTTGCCATGTGCTGAGGGGATGGCCAGCGTTTGGCGGGAGTTTTCCAGAAACGGCAGGCAGAAGGAGCCATGACAGGAGCTCCTTTCTGGGATCTTTTGGCTTTAGGGCTCAGAGCTCCAGAAATCTGTGGTTCGGCTGCCTGTTTACCCTGGAGATCCTTCAACATGGAAAAATATTTGATGCTTTTGAGATAGCATCAAAGTTCTCAAGACACTCTGCAAGGCCAGACTCTGGACACACTATGGATATTTTTCTGGTTCCAGTTTGGGTCAACTGGAGTATGTCTGGGGACCTTGAAGAACAGCTTTACTGTTGCCGTTATAATTTGTTCAGTGCTTTGATTCATTCAGATGTTGGAGAAGTCTAGGTTTTAGAGGCAGGTAGACCTGGTTCATGGAGAAGGCAGTGGCAACCTACTCCAGTACTCTTGCCTGGAAAATCCCATGGATGGAGGAGCCTGGTAGGCTGCAGTCCACAGGGTCGCACAGAGTCAGACACGACTGAAGCGACTTACCAGCCGCAGCAGACCTGGTTCAAGTTCTGTTGCTAGTTGGCCTCAGGAGAGTCCCTGCCTTTCTAAAACTCTGATTCCCCAACTATAAAATGAAGACAATGATCAAAAAAGTTTATTTCTATACTATCATTTCCATGAGGGCACGTCCCAAGTTTGTCTTTTTGTTTCCTGCTTGTCCCTGAGACGTAGTACCATGCCTGACATATGTTAGCTATTATTATTATTGTCGTGTAGATAACCTATGTATAAAAATTAAGCCGGGCAATGACCTGAGAAAGAAGAGACTGTTCTAACACAAATTTAAACCCACTACCCAGGGATGAGGTGCTACAAAATTTGAGAGCCTCTAAACTCCCTCGCATTCCCTGTTTCAAAATACTTTAGCTTGTAATAAAAATGTACAGCGTTCTGCCTCCCACTTTTATGTATATAAAGAGATCTCTTCTAACTTTTTTTGGTAACATGTGGAAGAATAGAAATCTTATGATTCCAGATAGAGGATATTGTACTTTGGTTGATTTTAAATGGGTTTCCATTCCATGAGTTTAATTATTTCAAAGAAGGTCAAACCTAGCGGTACTTGGGTGATGAAGAACTGTTGAATTTATGTGACACACACGACGCATTGCCAGGCTCTTGGCATACAGAGTTCCTTAATCCAAGTTATCAGATTGAATTAGAAAAGGACAGAGCTAGAAAATTTTTAGAAAGGGCAATGACAAAAAATAAATTAAAAAGTGGAAAGATTTGCTCTTTGGTAATAAATGGTTTTGTTTTCTGATGGGAAAAATAGGTCTACTGAAGATGAATCATACTTTAGATTTCTCTTACTCACTCTGAACAGAACCAAAGTAGAAATGTTAACAGGGAAGTCCGTTTTCACTATTACTATGAACCAAGAAATGGTTTAAAAACAGTGGTTGGAGCGAGGCTTTTACAGTTTCAGATATGGCAGTTGTGAAGAAAACATCCCATTTGCTGCTATTTTTGTAAGAGCCTTATAATTAACAGTGTTTCTGTAATTTTTGATTGTGAGCTCACTTATTTGGGGATAAACATGCCAATTTAAAGAGACTTAGTGTACATGATGTTCTGCGTTCAGTGATAAAACTATTGAACTACCATGTGCCTGTTTTTAAATTTGTGCTTTAACTGGGTAGAGCAGGTATGCTTTACTTTTGGTGATGAATCTGGAGAAAATCTGTTACTTAAAAAACGTATGGGATAAACCCTTCTAGTAAATCTCCAGTTTAACCTTTAAAAAAATCCAGACTTTTAAATATTAGTTTTACTTCAAAGGGAAGTATACTTTTGGATTGTTTGCATGGTTTTAGTCACAGCTTCTCATCAGAGCAATAGTTTATGTCTCTGAGATGTCAGGCTGGGCTTACCTGTGCATTCTATGTGATGTAAACGCTGAATCAGAAAGATTAAACTTCAACCTTGATTCTGTCTGTTTCTCAGGTTAACTAACTGAGCCACTAGTTCTCATGGTTAATTTAATGGGGATGTTGGTGATTAAATGGATATCAGCTCCCTCATCTCAGCCTTCTGTACAGGAACCATAGCAGGCCTGGGGACTGACTCCACAGTGCTAAATTTAACTGCATGCTGGAGGTTGAGATGGTGGCATTGATGAACCTGGAACCAAGGGCATCACTGCTGTCAACTTTTACTATACAGGGCTTGGTATCTGCAAGGGCACTTGAGGCTCAGGAAATCTCTTTCTTATATGTATACTTTCTGAAGCCCTCCTCCTCAAATATCACAGACATGTTCCAGCCTCAGGGCCTTTACACATACTGTTTCCTCTGTCTGAAACATCTTCCCCAGATATCTACCTGGCTTCCCCCTTCCTTTTCTTCAGGTCCCTGCTCAAGAGTCACTTTCTGCCATTGTGAAATCCCTCCAAGAAACATCTGCTTTTCTTGCTTGTTTTTTTTTTTCCATAGCATTTCACAATTTTTACACATGATTTTTAAGCTTATTTGTTTACTGCTTATTTCCCCAAACGAGATCTAAGAGGGATGGTGCTTTGACTGCTTTGTTTGTTGTCATATCTCCAGTGCCCAGAACAGAGCCTGGTGTTTAACAAATATTGATTGACCGAATGAACGAATTTCACCAGCCTTCATGCATTAACAGCCAGTCTAAAGAAAGTAATCAGACTCTGAGAAGAAGAGAGCCAGTTTTGTTTTCCACTTTCCTATTAGTAAGCTCAAAAATCTACTTTATTCATGAGACAGGAAGTAAAACATATACACAGCCAAACCTGGTGAAAGAAAACCCGATAGCTATAAGTTCATTTACATTTTAGAAATATTTGTGCAGTGAGAAAAACCAATACTGTTAGAGTCATCTTAAAAAGTCACGTGAAGTAGAGGTTAAGTCGATTTCTCATTGAAATCTCCTCTTTCTTAATGGAGTATTGACTATGTTTTAAACATGCGTTTAGTATAAATCATCTGAAAATTTTGGCTTTGCTGTTAAAATCCCATCCTACTACAAATCGCTGCTCTTTCTTTTCCTTTTTTCTTGACCCACTAAATTCTATAAATGCCTTGCCTGGCTATGATTCTAAAAGAACTCAAGGATGGGCATGCTGAGGACAGACAGTTTAAGGTTTTTCTCCTGTCATACTCTTGTCTTAACTGAACAGGCTAATGGCATGCAATAGTTTAAAAGTAGAACAATAAACAAAATTGTGGCATTTGGAGCAAGTTGAAAAATTCAAATAAGAATATTAATCACCACACACAGTGCTGTCCTCTTGGGGGAAGGGAAAGGCCCTTGCACAAGAGACACAAGCTACTACTTCATGTAATAGCTGCCGTTACTTGATTGCAAATTGTGCTTTGAGTATGGCCTGGAGTCACCTAGGTGTGCTCTGACTTCATCTCCAAATGGACTATTTTCTTTGTGGAAATGGAGCTCATTAAACTTAGAGATAACCAAAATCTCCTACTCCAAGAAAGACTCAACTTAGCTAGTAACTCATGAATTTGGTTGGATAAACCAAATCAACCAGAAAAGGATAAGTTGGTAAAAAAAAAAAAAAAATCAGGCATAAAATGAATAGACTTAATAAATATTCCTTTACTCGGCTAATAAAAATAGTATAATCAGGTTCTGTGAAAAGGTTTCAGCCCTTTGTAACTCAAGTACAAAATGAAATAAATTGCAAACTTTTCATGACTTCACCTAACAGACCTCTCACCTTGTTCTAACTATGTAACTAAGAAACCAGTGTGCCACAGCCCTGAATTCACTTTTTAAAATCCAATCTGATAAGAGAGATTGATTCCTTTTAAAGCAGAACACTTTCTCCTCTCCTTGTCTGGAACAGAGATAATGGATGAGTGAGAAAAAAAATCAAAGAAACTTCTGGATCAATCATAATAGGGGCCCTAACCCCTACCCTGGGCTTCCCTGGTGGCTTGACCACCAACTTAAGCAGTAGCAAATGGGATGATCTGGGAGTTACCAGAAACTAGCTGGTTATGTTATCTATGTCTCTTTAGCTGGGGCACCAACTCTTAGCTTTTCAACAGTGGTGCTCAGAAGTTTAGCTCTTCTGGAATGAATCTCAGTGGGTGGTTCTCAGATTTGGCATCCCAAAGGAATGTATGCTTTCTCTTTGAAGATTCCCAGGCTCTCAGCACTTAGAGATCCAGGCCACTGTCCAGGGGAAAGTGGAACTCACTTCCTCAGGGTGACTTTTGTTCCTTTCAGAGTACAGACACTGGGCTCCATGCTTGAAAAATACTAAGGATGAAATATGGGTGATCCAAGAATATGTCATCTGTTTTGAGCTGATCTCATTATTGAGGCCACTCTACAGGCCAGAATGTGTGCTTCCTAAGCCCATTTCCTTATCTTATTTGCCTGTGTAAACTCGGTGAAAAGTTTTGGAATGCTGGGAATTTGAGGGGACAAAATGTCACAGAAAGGTGAATTTATTTTTGCATAAGGGTGGATTGGATTCTACTCACACTTCAACAGGCAGAGCTATCTCAATGGCAGATTGAAACACTCCTCTGGCTCCAAAGAACAAATTGTGAGAGCTAGGTGGAAATGTCAGTTGAGACAGACGAGCAGCAAACAGCTTTGTTTTCCTATAGTTGTGGTTTTGCTTGGTGATGATGACACACGACGATGAAAATGTGCAGCATGAACTCCAGTTGTTATCTGAGTGAGCATCTCTGCCAACAATGAAGGATATGTGTGGGTGTCACCTGCAAGCACACAGAGAGAGAGAGAGAGAAAGAGAGAGAGAGAGAGAGAAAGGCCTTGGTTCGGAAAGAAGAGCCAGTTAATCAAAGATCAACAGTGACAAGTGGTGCTGTTTATTTCGTGAGCATCAGATTTGACTTCCTTCCCCTTGCTAATCTCCAAGTCTGAATTTAGTCTCTGGACTAAATCTATGAGTGTCTGGTGACTGAGGAAGGGGGTGGGACAAGGTGGGCTTGAGTAGGCGTCATGGCAATTACCATGGTTACTTAGTCATATCTTGGTCTCCTGGGCACACACTTAGCATTTGATATGTTAGCTTCCAAAATGTGCATTTTGGCTAACTTTCAAGAACCTGTGACATATTCCATGAAGGGAGACAAATCTGAGGTTTTCTTGGGGTCACCTTTGCATTCCCAATCCTATGCAACTCTTGTTTCTCTTGTTCTATATCTCTTCTTCTTCTCTTTTTTCCCATCCACTTTGTAACTATTTAATGAGCACTTGCCCAGCTCTAAGAAGTAGGCTAGGATGGGGACGTTTCAGCAAGCAACACAGTGTTACTATCACGATGCTCACCAAGTACAGAGTGTAGATGTTGTATGTCTCTTCTTTTTAAAATACCCTAATCAGGATAACACCACTTATTCTTAATTATGTGTTCAGACCTGAATATGGCTATTTGATTTCAGGTTTGCTTGAAACATTTTTTTGAGATGTTCTTATTTCCCATCTCTAACATGTTTCACATCTTGGCTCAGGATTGACAAATTTTTCTCCTGGAAATGGCCTGATAGCAAATATTTTAGGCTTTGTGATCATACTGTCTCTTGCAGTTAGTTCTGTCAGTGGAGTCCAAAGGCAGCCACAGACAATATGGAAACTAGTGAACATGTCTGTGTTCTCTTCTTTATTTGTGGATATTTGAATTTCATGTAATTTTTGCACATCAAACAATATTAATATTCTTTTGATTCTGCCCTCCCCCACCCCCAGCCACTCATAATGTAATTATGTAATTAGCTCATGGGCTGCTCAGAGGCAGATGGTGGGCTGGATTTGGCCTTTGCTGGCTCTGGACTTGGATCCAAGCTATAATTTTAGCTACAAGCTTGTCTTTGAAGTCCAGTCACTCTCCACACTTTTAGAGCAGGAAGGAGTTAGTTTGGATATGTGTGAACTTGGGAGTGGTAAATGGTAAATATCTGTTTTGAAACAAGAACTTGGATCAGTGGAAGAAGAAGAAGAAACTTCCTCTGAGGGAAAATCACTTTTGATAGAGATGGGAAATTATAAATAAACAGGGAGAGAAGCCAGTTCGGGATGATAGCGTTCCCTGGACATAACGGCTAAAAGCTTACCAGTCTTAGGAATTGTGGCTCCTTTTCTCTCAAGTCCTGTTTGCTCTTTCTCTTCTCTCAGCATCACATAAATTTAATCTCCAGGGAAACAAAGTACATTTTGAGTCACAGCACAAAGGGGCAAAAAATGACCTGTGTCCTGTGTAATGGAAGTGAAGGACCATTTTCCTGTTAATTCATCCACACCCAGCCCCCTCAAATCCAACGTGGGGTTGGAATGACAGGGATCAGAAGCAGCTGGCACAACATTGGCCTCCTATTTTCTGTCCATCACATTCTTTCAGTCTGTACTTGGCTGCCATTTAATGGGTGACCAAGAGTGACCCCTCTGAAATTCAAACAGACTCAGCGTTTCCCAAGTAACTGGTGAAATCACTTGTACTCAGATAAGAAATGCCCTGACCTGACCCTTATCATTCCCTCACCTCCATCCCCTTCTCCTGTCTTCACAGCTGCTGGTTACACCCAAAGTACAAATAGTCCTTGGAAGTAGCCCCAGCCTATGTGTGGACCCTGAGCCACACACCCATTCACACCATCTGGGCAATTTAAAAATAGGGCCAAATGTAGCAGTTAGCCTGAGCTATCCAGCCAAGATGATGAAATCGCCTCTAAAAGGTCAGATGATTAAGATGATTGTGCCAACAGTCAAAGATGCCAGTAATGAAAACAGATTCTGGTAGAATGGATTTATCCTCACTTCGTACATGGCATTCGAGTTCTGGGTCTGAGTGAACAGCCGCAGGAATTCCAAGAGTTTCCTTCTCCAGCACGCAGGGCCGCTGTGAACTTCTCTGTGCTGTGTGCCCTGTGCCAGGACTCTAGCCAAAGGGATGAGGAGGCGAAGGCACAGTCAGGATCTGATCAAAGCAGTCAGTCCTAAAGGAAATCAACCTCAAATATCAATTGGAAGGACTGATGCGAAAACTGAATCTCCAATCCTTTGGCCACCTGATGTGAAGAGCAGACTCAGTGGAAAGGCCCCTGATGCTGGGAAAGATTGAAGTCAGGAGGAGAAGGGGATGACAGAGGATGAGATGGTTGGATGGCATCATCAACTCAGTGGACCTGGGTTTGAGCAAACTCTGGGAGATGGTGAAGGACAGGGAATCCTGGCATGCTGCAGTCCATGGGGTTGCGAAGAGTTGGACATTACTCAGCAACTGAAGGACAACAAAATAAACTACTCCCCTAGAAGAGCTATGCCCACCTGAAAAGGGCACCTTTCTGTAATGACAACATCTAAGGTCTAGTCAAGGCTATGGTTTTCCCAGGGGTCATGTATGGATGTGAGAGTTGGACTGTGAAGAAAGCTGAGTGCCAAAGAATTGATGCTTTTGAACTGTGGTGTTGGAGAAGACTCTTGAGAGTCCCTTGGACTGCAAGGAGATCCAACCAGTCCATTCTGAAGGAGATCAACCCTGGGATTTCTTTGGAAGGAATGATGCTGAAGCTGAAACTCCAGTACTTTGGCCACCTCATGCGAAGAGTTGACTCACTGGAAAAGACTCTGATACTGGGAGGGATTGGGGGAGGAGGAGAAGGTGACGACAGAGGATGAGATGGTTGGATGTCATCACTGACTCAATGGACATGAGTCTGAGTGAACTCTGGGAGTTGGTGATGAACAGGGAGGCCTGGCGTGCTAAGATTCATGGGGTCACAAACAGTCAGACACGACTGAGCGACTGAACTGAACTGAACTGAACTGAACTGAAACTGAAGGACTATTGAAGTCCTAATAGCATGCTTGACTTTCTGAAGGTTGATTACTGAGTTCTTTATGGAATAGGTTAGATCCTTATCTCAAAACAGGAATGATCCAGGAAGAACAATATTAAAAAAAATATGGTATACCATAATTTCTCTCTGGGGGCCCTTCTCTATAGTCTTCTTTTTCCTGCATTTCTACAGAGTTTAATTCAATTGGTTGATTTTTCTTGACATTCCTCTGGTGGGGTTGTCTTTGAGGAGTAATGTGAGAAGAAACTTCCTGGTTCAGATTTCAGAGGAAAACAAATTTTTGTGACCTGGAGAGTATCAGGATTGGGGTTTACTCTTAGGATGTCCCTGAAATTTTTCACTTAATGGCACGGTCTTCTCTTATTTCATGGTTATCAGTAGGTGAAGAGGCTAGACCAAATAACCTCAAGTTTAATTCCTATGAGTTTTCAAATTTTTTATTATAACTCTTCCAGGATAATTTCCCCGAAATAAATGCCATTGTTTTGGCTTTTCTCCCATCATCACATTCCCAAGTTTTACAGATATAAATATTTTATGTTTGATATTTGTCAATCAGGTTTATTGGAATAAAGCTAAAATTTCCTATAACTTTTAAATGTAATAATTTATTAAATAAGTAGGAAAGACAGGCCTTAGTATAAAACAATAAATATTTTAAAAAATATATTAGATTTTAAATTAAAAATGCATGAAAATATAAAATAAAAAAATCATATTGCTAATCTAGACCAGTGGCTTAAACTTTTCTTTCCTTTTTCGTTTTCTAGTGGCTTCGCTGAGTCTTCATTGTGGCTCACAGGCTCTTTGCTGCTGTGAGTGGGTTTTCTCTAGTTGCAAGGCTAGTGGGGGCTACTCTTCAATTGCTGTGCACAGGCTTCTCATTGCGGTTGTTTCTCCCATTGCAGAGCACTGGCTCTAGGCCATGCAGACTTCTGTAGCTGCACTGCACAGCCTTCGTTGCCCCAAGGCCTGTGGGCTCTTAGTTCCCTCACCAGGAACCAAGCCCGGGTCCCCTGCACTGGCAGGTGGATTCTTAATCACTGGGCCATCAGGGCATTCCTCCAATTATAATCTTTTTCCCAAGTGGCAGAATCTTTCTCCATTTTTCTCCTAATATAATCTTATCAGAAAGTCACAGTCAGTGTACAGGCCTGGCACCCTCATCTTTTCAGTCTCTCTTAGCTACTCGTAGTGGCTCTGCAGGCAAAACTCATTTTCCCTGGGGTTCTGATTAAATGACACAACTTATCTGTGTTCATTGTGATTCTTAGTCTCAACTGAGATTGTGTCTTTATCTCAAATGGCCAGAAAATAGTCCCTAGAGAATTTAGCTTCGGGATTATTTATATGTGAGTCCTTTCCTTCATATCCATGCAAACAGTTTTTCTTTTTGTTCTAGTTTCTTTATATTTTGTTAAAATGCTTCTTTTGTTTTGCATTTGCATTCTTTTCATCTAGAAAAATAATTTACTCTAAAGTGAAAATACTTTAAATTAGTTTTAAAAATAAAACACCCATGTTTAGATCTCCTTATTTTTGTAATAAATGATAAGTAATATTTCATGCCAAATAACCAGAACAAATACAGAATTAATTTCATTTTCTAACAAAGACCACAATTTGCTCTTTACTTGAGGATCTTCTATTGTTTCACATAATTCTTTTAATGTGTTATCTATTTGAGACTTATCTAAGTCTATTTGCTTCAGTGCAATATTAATAGTATTAGTCGCCATTCTCATCATATACTCAAAGCAGTTATAAGGTTGAATTTACCATGTATTTCATCAAGATTTCTCTCTTATAAGTTCAATTTAGTCAGTCATGTCCAACTCTTTTCAAACCCATGGACTACAACACGCCAGGCTTCCCTGCCCATCACCAGTTCCCAGCACTTGTTCAAACTTATGTCCATCAAATCAGTGATGCCATCCAACCATCTCATACTCTGTCGTCCCCTTCTCCTTTCCAGGAGGGCTTCCCAGGTGGCTCAGTGGTAAAGAATCTACCTGCCAAGCAGGAGACCTGGGTTGAGAAGATCCCCTGGGGAAGGGACCAGCTACCCACGCCAGTATTCTAGCCTGGAGTTGCAAAGAGTTGGACACAACTGAGAGACTTTCACTTCTCTATTTTAGAAGATCCATAAAACATTGTGCATAATCTTTGAGTTTTTCCAAAGAATGTCATTATTTTCCACACATTTGAACTCACAACTCACAGTGCCAAATATAAACAGTGAGACATATGTGACTTTTGTATTTTTGGCCAAAATTCTGGCTTGTATACATTTTTATTTTCAACCACGTTAGTGTCACTTTCATAGGCTTTCCTTTTACAATTAAAAAAAAAAAAGAACAAAATAAAGCTAAAATTGTTTAATTTTTTGAAGATTTAAATAAAAAATATATATATAATACACACACACACACATATATAAACTTTGTATAAAATAGATAACTAATGAGAATCTATTATACAGCACAGGGAAAAAAATCTGTTTGTAGGACAGATACTGTGCTATGCTGTGCTTAGTTGCTCAGTAATGTCTGACTCTTTGCAGCCCCATAAACTGTAGCTGGCCAGGCTCCTCTGTCCATGGGGTTTTTCAGGCAAGAATACTTGAGTGGGTTGTCATGCCTTCCTCCAGGACATATATTAAGTTAACCTTAAAAATGTGTTCCCATATACATTAGGTGCAGACAATAGTGTTTGATTCCACTTATATGAGATACCTAGAATTGCCAAATTGATGGCATCAGAAAGTACACTGGTAGATGTCAGGGGTCAGGGAGTGGATGAAAAGGGAACTGGGGACTTGGTGTTTAACGGGGACAGAGTTTCAGTTTAGGAAGGTGAAAAATTCAGGAGATGGACAATAGTGAGAATTGCACAGCAGTATGAATATACTTAGTGCCTTTGAACTGTACAGCTAAATATGGCTAAAATAGTATGTTTTATATTATGTGACTTTTATCACAAAAACTTTTAAATTTAAATATTTAAATAGCTAAGAATTTGCAATTCTACCATCTAACTTCCATTTGTTGCCATGTCAACATGATGGACACAAAGAGGTGCCATCCAGATTCCACGCAGGACTGAGGCCTCATTTCTATGGCTGCTGTGTTTGCTTCTGATGGTCCCCTCTCCAAGAATTACTCTCTCAGGACCTGACTCATCCTGAGTTATGCCTTCTCCCTGGGAGCAGACTTTATTCAGTGCTAGGTCAGTTTGGCGGTACCACCATTGGGATAATGCTAAAGGACCAGCCACCAATGTTCTGAAACTTGTGATAGTATTGACCACAGTTCTGTTTTAACAGCGACTGCACCACAGTTCAATTTCTCCCTGGGCCCCATCCTGCTTCCTTCACTGCTCTTTTCCACTGAGCATTTTTTCCTTGTAAAAACTCTAATAAATTTCAGGCTCTCAGAGTTTGGTCCCAGGAAATCAAACCTATGACAGTAAAAAAACCAGCATCAGTTTTCATGTATGCTTTCTAGGTTTACAGATTTACATATTTTAGATCATTTAAATGACTTTATATTGCAAAATGGTCCAAAATATCACGTGAAACTGTAGCAAACACTGTGCTACGTTGTGAGAACCTCTGGAACTGCAAATTGGAGCCCAAAGAGAATCAAGAAAAAGGATGTTTAGCAGTAGTGGGAAGTGATATCTTCTCGTAAAAGAATCTATTGCATTCATGCTATCTGAGAGGAAGAATTTAAAAGGCTACTTTTTCCTTTCCTTTGATGAAAAGTTCCCGGCTCTCGGTCCTCCCCAATCTTGGATGCAGTATCTGTGTCTGAGATTGGCAGAGGCGCAAACTACAGAATTTATGGCATTCGGAAGGCAGTTGCCCAGTATTTTGAGGTCATAGGTCAAGAGAAGTGGAAGAGCATTTTCTGGAGCCTGATATGCAGAATCCTCAGGACAGAATTCTTTTTCCTGTGGGGGTTTTCATAGTGAGATGAAAATACAGAACCCTGGGGAACACCAACAGCTAAGACAGGAACTGAGGGAGGTAAGCCTAAAAAGACCTAGCAGGAGTAGCCAGAGGAAGCAAGAACTGTTAGGTTGAACCATGTAAAACTGCTGACATTTGACCATTTATTAAAAAAAAATTAATAGACTCATTTTGAAAAGCACTGTTAAATTTACTGCAAAATTGAGTAAAAGTACAGGAAGTTCTCATAAATTCTCCCCACCCCTGCTTTACCTCACCCCATACAGCTTATTGCATCATCAGCTTCTCCCTCCAGAGTGGTACGTTTATTGCAATCAATGAACCATCATTAAACATCATTACCAGCCAAATCCATAGTTCATATTAGAGTTCACTCTATATGCTTTTATACTTGCCACAGATTTTTGACAAATAAATAGTGATGTGTGGCTCAGATGGTAAAGCGTCTGCCTACAATGCGGGAGACCCAGGTTCGATCTCTGGGTTGGGAAGATCTCCTGGAGAAGGAAATGGCAACCCACTCCAGTATTCTTGCCTGGAGAATACCACGGATGGAGGAGCATGGTAGGCTACAGTCCATGGGGTCGCAAAGAGTCGGACACGACTGAGCGAGCTTCACACATGCAACACTGGGTTTCCCAGGTGGCGCCAGTGGTAAAGAATCCACTTGCCAATGCAGGAGATGCAAGAGACATAAGTTTGATCCTAGGGTTAGGAAGATCCCCTGGAGCAGGAAATGGCAACTATTCCAGTATTCTTGCCTGGAAAATTCCAGGACAGAAGAGCCTGGTGGGCTATGGTCCATGAGGCTGCAAACAGTCAGACACGACTGAACACACGCATCCTTATAATATATGGATAGTTTCACTTCCCTAAAAAATTCCCATGGTCCACCTACTCATCCTTTCTTTTCCCCAAATCCTATTTGACTGTTTTTGATTTACTGAAACTGTTACTTCATATAGTTCAATGTAAAGAAGAAGAAAATCCTAAGTCTGAGAGTATGCTCAACATTTTAGGTAAGTGAGAAGAGCGATGAGTCAGCTCTTGGAATTAGCAACTAAGACCTTGGCAAGACTTGTTTCAGTGGGATAGTGAGGCTAGAAGTGAGGTCCTAGCAGGGAATATTGTGATCAGACAATGAAGAACAGAAGGTCAAAAGAGCAGAACTTATGGCAAGACATTTCTTTGTGAAGAGAAGCTTCTTGGCACCTTTATTGGTCTGGGAACTCCTTGGTGGTATTTCCGAAGTCTAGCACATGATGCAATAACGGGGGCCGTGGTAGGCTTACAGGTATTTGTTGATTGGAGAGCAAGAGGAAAATGATAAGTGAAGGAAAGTTTTGCTGCTGTTAGAAGACAAAGATTTAAGCTGTCTAAGGACAGGGGGCATCTAGTAGAAACAGAGAAATGAAAGCTGAAATAATAAGAGAAAATAACAGATGGAAAAAGAATCTTGAGCACTGAGGTGGGGTGGTAGAGTTGGAGAGGGTGAGACAGTAGGGAGGGAGGAACAAGAATCTTGGCCTGGAGAGGGTTGCTGGTCTCCTTCTCATCCATACACATATATGCAGGGTGCAGTAAGCATCATTATTTTTAGCATGTGGGTAAAGGCAATTGCATTCATTTGCTCTCAACTTTTTTTTTTTTTTTTGCTGCACTAGGCAATGAATGGACTGCGGGGATTTGCTTCCTGCAAAGCAAGCTCTTCTATTCTTCTCTTGGTGCACAGTGCACAGGGTGATTTGATATATTACAGGGGCAAAGACAAACCATCAGAGCTTGCATTATATTCCTTTTATGTGTGGGAAGAGCAGTGGAGCCTTCCCTCATGGGATCAGTTGGCTTTGTGAGGGCTTTTGTCTATATCTACAAATGGTACCCGAAGGCGTGAGTGCTGTCTCCTCCCTCTGCACCACTGTTTCCATTCTGTTACCTACATAACTGTTGATGTGTAACAAACCATCCCAGACTTAGTGGCACACAACAACAACAATATATTATTACTATGTCTTACAGTTTGGGGATTGACTAGGTTCAGTTTAATAATTCTCTCTTGGGTCTCTGGGGCCATCTTGAAAGCTTCTTTGTAGAATGATGTTGGCTTCCAGTTGGGGTTTCAGAGAATGCTGTTAGCTGGAGGCTGTTGGCCTATGTAGAGCTTCTCCAGCAGCCCTGGGCTTCCTAATAGTATGGCAGTGGGATTTAAGGGCAAGGATCCTTTGAGAGATCCAGACAGAAGTAGTTTGCCTTAGAAGTTAGAAGTGAGTCACTAAGACCAACTCATATTCAAAAGCAGGAGAATTAGGCCCTAGCTCAAGATGGAAGGAGGGGCAAAGAATTTTTAAATAACCATGAACGAGAACAAATCAACAAAATCAACAACAGTGCCATGAAACAAGCAAAGTGGATAGGCCATAGAATTTGGAGTCAGACGATTTAATTTGGTGATACTAATTTGCTGTATAAGATCATTTTTAACACTCTCCACGCCTTAAACCTTGGAGGGAGAGATGTCGAAAGACAATATAAAAGTCAGTGCTGGCTGGAAACCCTTCACTGGCATTCAGAAGCTCCTATAAATTCTAAATTCCTTTCAAATGCCATGTATATAAGTATAGCTTTTGTATCCTGGCATTCAAGAAGCAAACATTTGAAGCTTCCATCATAATATTATGGCCCATGTTTAGAGAACCGCCATAACATGTACATTACACACAGGATTTTATCCAATCATTGCAACTCATCTATGCACTTAGCTTTATTATTAGAGTATTTTGTTTATTTTATAGTCAATGAAACTAAGACTTAGAGAATCTAAATGACTTGTCAAGGATTCAAACTCAGAGCCAGAGTTTTTCGTCATTTAATCTTTTAAATTAAAGATTAAAGTTTTAATCTTTCCAGAGCCACATTTTTAATCATTTCGCTTTACATGGTCTTTTCCTTTCAACTTGTTGAGAACCATCAAGGCCCATGTCTTGTAGTAATTTGTAATTGTTCTTAGGCAAGAATATGAAAATTTCCCCCACTTACCAGAGAATGAGCTCTGCCAAGGAGTTTTGACTTTTTTGTGTGTGACCCAGGGGCTAAATAGAATGAGGACCAATGAGTTTAAATCCTAGAGGAATCAATTTAAATTCAGAAAGATTATTGTCCCTTTCATTCCAAAAATGGCAAAAGATATATGTTGTTTAAAGCAAGAATGTGGTGGTTTGGTTGGGCTCAGGAGAGGTAATCTGTTTAATATGTGGGACCAGGATGCAAGGTCCTCAAATTCCTTACTCCAAACCAAAGTGTTAGGGGAAGTCGCCTGATCTTATTAATGACTTCGAATGAATATTCACCTATTTGACATCAGAGCTTTGGCTAACAACTCATGCCTTGTAAGAGGAACAAGTAGGTAGTATCTCCTAAATGCCTTCAAACTTCCTCAGATGGCAGCATGGGAAATAATGATTCCTTGCTGAGGCTCCTCAGGTGGCGCTAGTGGGGAAGAATCCGCCTGCCAATGCAGGAGCATGAAAGATGTGGGTTTGATCCCTGGGTTGGGAAGATCCCCTGGAGGAGGGAATGACAACCCACTCCATTATTATTGCCTGGAAAATCCCATGGACAGAGGAGCCTGGTGGGCTACAGTCCATGGGGCCACAGAGAGTCAAACACAACTGAGCGACTAAACAGCTTCAGTTCAAGCTGCCTTTCCCCCTCCAATCCATCCACACAGAAACGGCTGGAGAGTGAACTTTCTTTGAACAAGTCTCTGGGGCTTGAGAGATAGGTACGCATACATGTGTAGGAGAGCTGGAAAGGGGCACGGCAACCCGCTCCGGTATTCTTGTCAGGAGAATGTCATGGACAGAGAAGCCCAGTGGTCCACAGGGTCACACAAAGTTGGACATGATTGCAGTGTCTCAGCATGCACACACAAAGGAGAGTTAATGAACATGCTGACCTGACTGAGCCTGAATTTTTTTCTTTTCTGATCGATCTGAATCCACAGCCTCCTCTGCTATTCTTTACTGTAGCCCTCTCTACCATTTACCCCAATCTCTTCTTCCTTGCAGAGAAGGCAGTGGCATCCCACTCCATTACTCTTGCCTGGAAAATCCCTTGGATGGAGGAGCCTGGTGGGCTGCAGTCCATGGGGTCGCTAAGAATCAGACACGACTGAGCGACTTCCCTTTTACTTTTCACTTTCATGCATTGGAGAAGGAAACGGCAACCCACTCCAGTGTTCTTGCCTGGAGAATCCCAGGGACGGGGGAGCCTGGTGGGCTTCCGTCTATGGGACTGCACAGAGTCGGACACGACTGAAGTGACTTAGCAGCAGCAGCAGCTTTTTCCTTGGGAATTTGGCAATCCCAACAATAAGGAGCTACTTTGTAATTCTTGGAGGATTTTCCAAAGATGGAATGGGCTGACTAAGCACAGAGTTTCTCATCCCTGAAGTTAAGACAGCAGGATGATCATTTATCAAATACGTAGAAATTAAATAGCTAAATAAATGAGATCATAGCTACCATTTGTTTGGTGCTTGGCACAACTTGAAGCATCTCAAGTACGTAACCTCATATCTTCCTAATAACCTTTGCACATTGCTTTCTTCATTTTTCATTTGAGGAAGTTGAGACTCAGGGAAGTTAAGTAACTTGTCTAAGTCCATTTGACTAGGAAGCAGCAAAGCCAACCCATTTTTGTGTGGCTTAAAGGCCTACTCTCTTTTCACTAGTACACATGTTGATCTCATCATGGGTTAGGTGCTTAAACCATCTTGACCTTAAGAAACCTTCTCATTCAGAGATTCTACAAGTCTGTGAAGTTTTGTGTCAAGGCATGGTAGCAAAAGGAGATGAAACAATACTGTAGGCTTCCTTCCCACTTGTTTTTTCCTTCATTTTTAGGGGATGTAGGGGGGTCCAGAAATTGAAATGATTAACACATCTTCATAAGTCTTTTAACAAACAAGTGAGTACATTGGTTTTCACACTCAAATCAAACCCAAGTTGTTTTCTGACTCTAGACAGACCTTTGCAGATGTAGTCATTTATAAATTAGGTGGAGCTTGTGTCTGGCTGCCCTAAAGGGAGTGGAGAAGATGAGCCATGAGGGTCTGTGGGAGTGTGGGGGTCGCACTGGGGGAGGTGTAGGTGAAGTTTAGAAAGACAACTGCCACGATCAGAGACACTCCACACCTGGGTGGCCTCTGGGTGTTTGGGAAGGATTATAAGTAATACTAAATATGATACAGAAGGAAAAAAAGAGGGGTAGGGGAGTTGAGTTTGGCCCAAGAACTTGAGATCTGACTCATAGATGTGAAAACATTTGAGAGAAGAGGAAGGTGTGTGCTTCTGGCAGATATGAGTGCATGCAGAGAGTACAGCAAGTTGATGACTTTGACAGTGTGCTAGAACATTTCATGCCCCAAATAAGGAAGTGAGTGTCACTTAGACTATGCTAAGGCCTAAAATGTGCCATGTGAAAAAACTTACTCTGCACTCTGTTTTTATATTAGTGTAAAACCCATGGCTGAAAGAGCTCCATGTCAAAGAGTACAAGCTCCTAAAATTACCATGGAACTTGAAAACATGTGGGTGAGATGGTAGGTCTTAAAAATCTAGCATAAAAAGACATGTGACTAAGGTTTCATATCATAGTATTGCTTCATAAGAAAGAATAATTAAGTATAAATAGTGATGGTTGATTAATTACCTTTACAAAAACCTGCTTTGTAGGTCGGAGAGGGGTAAAGTATTGCTACAGTACAATTCATGTTTTTGATGGCTTTGGTTTCCTGTTAATATTTTGTTCCCTTGAGTTCCTGTAACTATATTACATAGAGTGGGCTTAGCCATGGGGTTTTTGCTCCATTAAAACACTGTTTTGGAAAAATCTGTTTTTCTCCACCTGTTAACAGAAATCCAACAAAACAGAAATTAGAGAAAGTGCTCTAATAGTTAGGAAACAGAAAATAGGAGTGCACAAAGACAGAAATATAGATCAATGGAACAAAATAGAAAGCCCAGAGATAAATCCACACACCTATGGACACCTTATCTTTGACAAAAGGAGGCAAGAATATACAATGGGTTAAAGACAATCTCTTTAACAAGTGGTGCTGAGAAAACTGATCAACCACTGGTAAAAGAATGAAACTAGAACACTTTCTAACACCATACACAAAAATAAACTCAAAATGGATTAAAGATCTAAATGTAAGACCAGAAACTATAAAACTCCTAGAGGANGGGAAGGATAGAGAGTAATCAGGAATCTCCTTTGCATAGGTAAGGTGGTCAGTGAAGGTGTCTTTTGAGCTTAGACCTTTTTGATGTTGTTAATTTTGGCCACACCCCATGGCATGTGGGCCCTTAGCTCACCAACCAGGGATCTGACTCATGCTCCCTGAACCGGAAGGTGGAGTCAACCCCTGGACCACCGGGGGAGGCCTGAGTTTAGGCTTTCTTGAAGGATGAAAAGGAGGTGGCCGTGGTGAAGTCTGGCAGAGAGGACAGCAAGTGAAGTAGGCAAAGAAGACAGCAAGTGCCCAGAACGATTTAGAGGATGGGGAAGTGGAGAGGGAAAACATTAAGACGAGGCCGAGTTTTTCCTCTGATAACTGCCTCTGCACTCAGAGGGTGGGTCCCTGTAGCTACTGCTCACAGCTTATGGGGTTAGTTGTAGACGTGGGCCTGACAGATCAATCAGATTCTCCCTTTGGGAATTCAGAATGAAGAGCTGTGGGGCCACCATGTACGTTCAGAAGCAGGGAAAGGCTGTCTTCAGAGCCAAGTTGAGGGCAGGGCCATTCCCGGCCTTGGTTTCCCTGGGGCCTTTCTCTCCTGGCTCCCTCCTCTCTCTGCTCCTTCCTAGTCTCTTTTGCAGGCTCACCTTCTCTACCTGAGCATTTTAAGTTGGTGTTCCTCAAGGCTAAATCATGCACACAGTTCTCCTCTCACTTTTTCCTCTTTTCCTCGGCAAACATCCTTGTCCTTGACTTCAGCTGTCATCTGTACATCAGTGACTCGCAGTTGCATGTCAAAAGCCCAGACCTCTCTCTCTGACTCCAGACCTGTGTGTTCAATTACACTGGATATTTCCACCTGGAGCAACTTGAACTCAGCATGTCCCAGACTGAATTCAAATTTCCTACACACTAGCCTCTGGTCTTTGTTCTCTAACTTAGAGAAAAGAACCACCATCCATCTACTTATATGAGTCAGAAATGAATTATTCTTGAGGACCTCATTCCCCATATCCACTCTATCATCTAATCTTGCTTTTTTTTGGCCATGCTGTGCCACATGCGGGATCTTACTTCTGCCACCAGAGATCGAACCTGTGCCCCCTGCAGTGGAAGCCAGAGTCCTAACCACTGGACTGCCAGGGAAGTCCCTAATCTTGTAAATTTTACCTCTCTCAAATCCCACCACTTGTCTCCACTGACATTTCTCACATCTAGGCCGCTGTCACCTCTGCCATAGATAACTGCAGTAGATCCCAAGTGGCCTCCCTATATCCCCTCAGTTCTCCCATCTAATCTCTTCTCACTGAAGTCAGAGTGATTTTTTTAAAAACAGAAATCCAGGGCAGTCTCTGGTGAACTAGTAGTTAGGATACTGTGTGCTCACTGCCATGTCTGGGTTCAATCCCTGATCAGGGAACTAACATCCCACAAGCCATAAGTTGCGACCAAAAAACCCCACAGACCCCAAGTCACAGCCCCTCTTCTGCCTCTTGATTAAAACTGTTCAAAGTCTTCCCTTTATTTCTAGAATAAAGATTAAGTTCATAACAATGGCATTTGAGGCTCACAGGCTCTGGCCACTGTCCACCGACCTCTCCAGCTTTCCCGCTCCACCACCCTTCACCATGTGTGTGTGCTCCACGGCTCCCCTTCCCCTTCAGACCCTGGAATGCTGCACATTTCCTTTAGTCACAGGACTTTTTCATGGGCTGGCTTTGCTCTGAACATTCTCGTCCCCTCCTTGCCCCCAGTCACTCATCCTTGACTCTTCAGCTCACACTTGACTTTTTCTGCGAAGTCTTCCCCACCATCCCACTCTATTCCAGGTTTCTTGTGTTATGTAAACTATCACAGAACTGTGCTCCTTTCTTTGAAAATACTTAATTTAGAATAATGCATTCATTAGTGTGATTTTTTTTTAATGGGCATCTTTCTCCAGTGAGACTATAAATTACATGAGAGCAGGGACTGGTAGACAGTAAATATTTTGAGGAGGGGAGGCAAACCTTGGTTCTGGAAGAACTGACCTCACTTCCTGCTCTTGGGTTCCATTAGATACTTGTTCCTCCTAATTCCTCCCTTTTTGTAGGAATTCCTCCTAATTCCTCCCTTTTTGCTTTCTGCGTGCTAAGTCGCTTCAGTTGTGTCCGACTCTTTGTGACCCCTTGGACTGTTGCCTGCCAGGCTCCTCTGTCTGTGGGATACTCCAGGCAAGAATACGGGAGTGGGTTGCACTCCACTTCCCAACCCAGGGATCAAACCCGTATCACTAGCGCCGCCTGGCAACTTCATTTAGGTTTCTTGTTATTTGAAACAAACCAACAAAAAAAATTGCCTATAACACAGCCAGTGGGAATCTCCAGATGGAGTTGAAGGTTAATGTTGGAGTGGGTGTTCTCATGAAAACATTAAATAGTTTACCACTTTTCAGGTGGCTCAGTGGTAAAGGAGCTTCCCTGGTGCCTCAGACGGTAAAGCGTCTGTCTGCACTGTGGGACACCTGGATTCAATCCCTGGGTCGGGAAGATCCCCTGGAGAAGGAAATGGCAACCCACTCCAGTACTCTTGCCTGGAAAATTCCAGGGCCTGAGGAGCCTGGTAGGCTACAGTCCATGGGGTCGCAAAGAGTCAGACACGACTAAGCACACACATAGCAACATAATGATGGTTCAGCAACTTGTTTTTCTCTTTGGGGTCTTTAATCTTTTATTCAGAAGAATTTTCTTTTCTGGGAAGCACCAAGATAATGTGGCAATCTCATACAACAGCTGGCTCTGCTTACAGTTAGCCAGGAAACTCTCGGTGGCCAAGACTGTTGGAATAGAAAGGCCTCGTGAACACTGGATGCCCCTTGGGCTCAGTTCCCTCTTTTCTAACAACCTAATGAACTCAGAGGCTTGCACAACTGGATTCTGGGGTGACTTGTGTTGGCTGATGAAGGGGTATTTGGGCTGCATAAAACTAACATAACATTGTGGCGTGCTAAAAGGAGCACTGGACCTTTGGTTTCTCCACCTGCAGAATGGCATGGGGATAACGGTAACTGTGCTGTCTACTTCAACTCCATCAAGAGGCTCAGATGAAACTGAGAATATATAAGAGCTTTATAAAATACAAAGTACTATATGAATGAGGAATACCATTTTAAAACCTGCCACATCTTCAAGCACTTCAGTATGTGGCTCAAGCACTCATTCATTCTGTGTACATTTATAGCGTGCCTATTCAGAGCCAGAGAGACCTGGTACTGGGGAGGCAGAGCTGGACAGCCCTTGCCCTCAGGCCTTTGCTCAATGAAACCTTCTCAGAGATGTCTTCTTTGATTGCCCCTCCTCAGACAGGACCTCCTCTGCCCTGTTTAGTTTTCTGTGTAGCACATTTCATCATCTGATGTTCTATATATTTATTATGTCTCTGTTCCACTCTCCCCTACCCATCAGTCCACTAAAAGTAAGATCCTTGAGGGCAGGGACTTAGTTAACATAACTAAGTTAGAACGGTTCTTTGTAATCATTGCCTAAAAAAATATTGCCCCAAAACATTTGTTGAATAAATGTACTCAGGGCAGGTCCGGAGTTTAGACAAATGTGGGCCACGTTACCTTGGGAGACTGGTCACAGGAGGGGAAGAGAACATGCAAACAGGTCCTTAGGAAACGGCATCTTGTCAAAGGGAGAGAGGTAGCCCTGATTAGCGCATAAAAGAAAATCTTCACCTAAGTTCCTGATGTGCTAACATCTGGATCTAGGATTCTCCTAACTATCCAGGATAAAGCCACCCCCAGGGTTTGTATTTTTAACTGCCAAGTAACCTCTAGTCTTGTCCCGATCAGACCCATTTTACAATCTGCTGCCAGAATGATTTTCTGATATGCAGAACTGTCTGTATTATTACCTGTTTAGAACCCTGCCATGGCTCCTCAGTACCATAGACAAGCAAACCAGATCTTCTTCAAAGACTTTTCACTCTTTTTGCCTCTATTCTTTACTCACCTCTCTACCTCATCTTGCATCCTTTTGTGCACCCTGATAACCCCACTTATACACCTTGCTAATTCATCCCCTTCTTTGCTCAAGATGGATCTACTTCTAGAAATGCCTTTGCAACAAAGTTGTTTGATAAGAAAACCCAAGAAGTTTTTCCTGAACCCCATTTGCTGGCCCCCATCCCTAAGGAGGAAATAATTTCCTCCTAGTCCTGCCCTCTGGCTCTCTCATACCAAATCGTCACAGTTCTCCTCCCATTATTCTCTTTTTCACTGTTGTACCCCCAGCATCTAGCACAATGCCTGGCATGTAGACAGCAGGTGCTTAAGATCCAGGCTCCCTGAGTCTCTCTCACTCAGTCCAGAGCTTTGTGTCTGGGCCTCCCCCACCCTCTCTCTTACCACCCTATCAATACCTGTGACTCTCAACCTCACCTGCAATTCTCTATTTCTCCAACTCCGGAGAAGGGCCCCGGTCATTCCAGGACTGTTTTTCTTGGTTCCCACTTCTAGTTCCTCCAAGCAACAGTGAAGCTTGCCCTGTCGGGAAGTGTTAGCTGGTGTCCAAGGTAACAGACTGCTCCACTGCAGCTAGAGGCAGGGACGGGAAAAATGTTCCTCACCCTGGGAAAGAAATTACCACTTCGTTGCTTGTAACAACCTCTCCCTGGGCACTCTGCTTTTCTCCACCCCCACAAAAGCCAGGAGCAGGATTTGGACCTCTTCTCTAGTTTTAGAACCTCTGGGTCATCGGAAAACTATGGTTTAGACCAGTGGAGCCCTGGTGCCTGCTGCCTTCCTGTGCTAGGAACTGAAGGCAGACAGCAGGGAACCTGTGACATGCGTGAAAGCTGATGACCTTCCTTCTCTGCTGCAGATTCCCTGGGGCCCTCGAAACACACTCCCTGGGAGAGGTCTGGCAGTCCCTCAACCCGACCAGCTCGAGCTCCACCCAAACCTGGCTAATGCAACAGCAGGCGCAGTGATCTCTTAGCATAAGAAGAGATTGCCTGTTACAGTGGTTCCCAAGCTCAGGTGCCCATCACAATCATCTAGGCTTTTTGCTAAGAAAACATACATACATTCCCATCTGGCAGACTGATACAGAACTGTAGCAGAGTGTCGGAACATGAATCTTTAACAATGGTTCCAGGTGATTATGATGTAACCAGCTCTTAGCCCACAGTTGGGGACCTTTCCAGCTCCTTCTATGGAAGTCGAGAGAGATGAAGTGACGTACTCAATGTCAACTAACTAGCTTGTAGCAGCGAAGGGATCTGCATTTGGGTTTTCTTCTCCAGGTCATCCCTCAAATCACGATCTTCACTTACTGAATCTTCAATTCATAATTCAGAACATGTGCTACTTGTGGTAGTCACTATGTGACAGAGAACCCCTTCAGATGTTGACCCCCAAGATCCCTCCATAGGTCAGATCAGAAACAACAAAATTCTTCAAAACAGAGACAGCTCACTTATCACCTCTCACTCTGGACAGACTAGCTATGGGTGAGAATAGCAGCTGGAAATCATGGCATTTGGTCAACACCAATGAGGCAGGAGAGGAGGAGCCTAAAGAGGAAAGGAAGTCAGAAGAGGGAAGAGTCACAGGATGCCGAGAGGAACCAGCCAGAGGCTACCTTGTGAGCAAGAGGTGAGGGTCCTCGGGCCCGCCTGATGGGAAATCCTGGGTAGCAGGGGCTGGCTGGCTTTGATGCACCATTCTTGGGAGACACAAGGGCTCAAGATAGATGGGTTACCACCCTCACAACATCCTTTGCTCCTGGCTAACGGATTTTCAACATTTTACAAGAAGTAAAACCCAACATTTAAAAGTTCATCGTTACTACTTTTTCTATTTGAGTTTACATGACACATACTCTGGATGTATTTGGGCCAGATGGGTAAAGCAGAGTAAGGTTTTCAGGCTTTATGACCAGCGTAGGAGAAAGCTCTGTGCTGGTACCATCTTTCTCGGCTCTCAGACTGTATATAGCTCATGATTGGCCTCGTGTTGGAGCACAGTAGGAATTTCTCTTTCTCACACCTTAGGTTCTTGGGATCTGCCATCTACTATACTCCAGTATATATATGTACTATATACTCTGTACTCTCATGCTTAGGGCCTGGGTTCGATCCCTTGTTGGGGAACTAAGATCCCACAAGCCGCACACTGCAGTGAAAAAAAAAAAAATCCTCTTTCCTTTTTAAAAAAATTGAGGTACAATTGACATACTACATTAGTTTCAGGTGTACAATGTATTTAGTTAACATCTAGTTAAATTTGTTTTTTATAAGCCAACTAAGTCTGAGGTATTTGTTACAACAGCCCAAACAGACTGACAATATTGTGATATACTTCTTTAGACACCAATTTGTATTTTGCTGTATTTCTTCCCTCCATTTCAAGCAGTTGTGGGTGTTTTGTTGGGTTTAGAAATGGCCTGAAGTCAACAGTTTTTTCCTGTCTTTGTAAAAGACTAAGTTACTTAAAAGATTAAAATGACATGCAAAGCATGGGAAGTGATGGATGTATCCATGTCAAGAGGAAAGTGGGAAAGTATAAAGATTCTTTCAGTTAAGAGACAAAAACCCAACTCAAACTGGCTTAAGAAAAAAAAGGAGTTTATTTACTCAGAAAACAGAAAAATTCAGGAATAATTTTGGCCTTGAGCATGGCTTGACCCAAAGGCTAAAACTATGTTCAGAAATTTGTCTCCATTTCTTGGCAATGGTTTTATTCTTAGGTAGGCTCTTTAGGAGTGGTTGGCAAACTTGGGACGTCAGCCCTGAGCTCTCCTCCCCACAGCCTTCAGGATCCTGAAGAAAGGAGAACAGCTCTTCCAGGAGAGTCTCAGGCCATACTCATTCCTGAGCCAATCACGGTGACTCTGATTGGCCAGATCTGGCTTCTGCATCTAGTCCTGGAGCCAGAGGGTGAAATTAGCCTCATGAAAAGTTCTGTTTTTGTTGTGGTTTAACCAAAGAAGGGGACACTGGGCAAACATGACTGAGGAAAGCCAAGGCAAGAGAGAAAAGTCCCCAGAAAAACAGAGGTCAAGAAATCAGATCTGAAATCAGAGGGAGGAGGGAACTGCATAGCATTTGGTAGCCATAGTGGTGAGATGGCAAGACCTAAGGGGAAACGGGTCCTTGGTACATCCAGGAGGAAAGTCCAGAGGCATAGGGGCTTCCAGCTCACCAAAGGTTACCATGCCCCAAGTGTGGGGATTATTGCACCGTTCGGCCTGGAGTAGCTGATGTTTCAGCAGCAGCGAGTATAGGNCATGGAAACAACCTAGATGTCCATCAGCAGATGAATGGATAAGAAAGCTGTGGTACATATACACAATGGAGTATTACTCAGCCACTAAAAAGAATACATTGGAATCAATTCTAATGAGGTGGATGAAACTGGAGCCGATTATACAGAGTGAAGTAAGCCAGAAAGAAAAACACCAATGCAGTATACTAACACGTATATATGGAATTTAGAAAGATGGTAACGATAACCCTGTATGCGAGACAGCAAAAGAGACACAGATGTTTAGAACAGACTGTTGGACTCTGTGGGAGAGGGAGAGGGTGGGATGATTTGGGAGAATGGCATTGAAATGTATAATATCATGTAAGAAACGAATCACCAGTCTAGGTTCGATGCAGGATACAGGATGCTTGGGGCTGGTGCACTGAGATGAACTAGAGGGATGGTATGGGGAAGGAGGTGGGAGGGAGGTTCAGGAAGGGGAACACGTGTATACCTGTGGTGGTTACATGTTGATGTATGGCAAAACCAATACAATATTGTAAAGTAATTAGCCTCCAATTAAAATAAATTTATATTAAAAATAAAATAAAATAGGAGTGCAGACATGAAAGAGAGTGGACAAAAGATAAAATTGTACTTCCTAAAGTTTGCATTTTGCAAAAAGAAAATGGGGAGGGTGCAAAAATTGGGAGTAAACACTACAGATGATATTTCTTTCAGAGCATCACTGCGTGCATTGCATATTAAAGGTTCTGAGAAGTCCTGTAATTAAAAAAAACAACAACCTGATTTATCTTTTAAACAAGTATTTCCTATCCAATTTTTATTCTTTTACTTAAAACATGCACACATACACAATATCTATTAATAACTCATGGAACTAGTGTTCTGTACTGTATTTGGGGATTTTGGTCTGGAATCCTCCTTGGTTCTACCCTTGACCTCTTTAGAAGGTTGCCAATCTTATTCTATTTGAAGCTGATAACTAATATAATAATAATAATGTCATATTGCATTTTTCAGCTTGTGAAATGCTGTCACATATACTTTCCCTGTTGATCTTCACGGCAACACGCTGAGGTAGACATTGTTGTTTTGATTTTATAGGTGTGGAAACAAAGGCATGCACGCTAAGTCGCTTCAGTTGTGTCTGACTCTTTGTGACGCTATGGACTGTAGCCCGCCAGATTCCTCTGTCCATGGGATTCTTCAAGCAGGAATACTGGAGTGAGTTGTCATTCTCTTCTCCAGGGGGTCTTCCTGATCCGGGCCTCTTATGTCTCCTGCATTGGCAGGTGGGTTCTTTACCACTAGCACCACCTAGGAAGCCCAAGAAACCAAGGCATAGAGAGTTTAAGAAATTGTCATGGTAACACATGCAGATGAGAAAAGGGCTGAACCCTAGTCTTCTGCATCTAAATGACAAGCCCATATTGGCCACGCTATTGAAAATGTTTCTTGTGAATCTACAAACCTGATTAAACAAATGCAACTGATTTGGGTGGAGATTGATGACAGATAGGAGAGATAAGTGTGTAACTACATATATATCAGTGAACAGCCCAGTCTCTCTTTGGATGATCAACACTTCCAGCTAGAGATTTCTTGTTCTTCTCAGGTCAGGATCCACCTTTGGGGAATTGCTTTGAAGAAGACCAAAGTGTTTAAAAGTTTAAGGAGAGAAGAGATATTGAAGATGGGCAGATTCTGCATCCTTTGGTCAGCCCTTCCAGAGCAGCCCAGCCTACTCTTCTCTTAATTTAAGACAATTTCTTAAACTCTCAGATGGTAAAAAATTCTCCTGCAGTGCAGGAGATGTGGGTTTGGTCCCTGGGTCAGGAAGATCCCCTGGAGAAGGAAATGGCAACTTACTCCGGTATTCTTGCCTGGAGAACTCAATGGACAGAGGAGCCTGGTGGGCTACAATCTTCAGGGGTTGCAAAGAGTCAGACACAGCTGAGTGACTCATGCACATTAACATGGATTCCATAATGACTTCATGCTTATTATGATTTGAATTAATCAATCTTAAATTTTAAAATCTAAACAGTTTAGTCATTGGGAAGAAAGAACACGCCAAGAACTGCTGCTGAATTGCAGACTGTCTTATTCCTATATTCCGTAATTGTATGTGTTAAGTCACTTCAGTCGTGTTCAACTCTTTGGGATCCCAGGGACTGTAGCCCACCAGGCTCCTCTGTCCATGGGATTCTCCAGGCAAGAACACTGGAGTGAAAAAAAGAGAATATTGGAGTGGGTTACTATTCCCTTCTCTAGGGGATCTTCCCAACACAGGGATCCAACCTGCCTCTCTTACATCTCCTGCATTGGCAGGCGGGTTCTCTACCAGTGTACTGTAATTAGATGATGGCTAAAACAAGGATAGTAGTGTTTGTTAGTTTCCAGTAGGATTTTTGAATAGTCAGAGCCAAACATTTTTAACAAGAATTCTTAATGGTATGTGAAATTTAAAATTGCATAATACTGTTCTCAAGAATCAAAAGTTTAATCTTTAATACATATGCATGTGCCTGTGTGTGTGTGCAAATATGAGTATGTCTTTCTATAGCTGTGTTAGGCACGATATAGTTAGAGTATGAGATCTTCATGAGTCAAGAAACATACTTTTTTAGGTCAACCTATTGAATTCAAGGGTGGGAGGAATTTTCATAGTATGAATCAAAAAACAACCATAAAAAGGAAAAGACTTATGAATAATGGAGGAGAGAAATTCAGGTCACACTAAGCCCAGAAGCCACACATTTTTCCTGCTTCAGGTAAGGAGATCTTTAAAAATATCATTTTTATATGTATAAAAAACATTTTATGGAGGTCTTTCTTAGGAGATAGTTTGAAGATAATATTCTAGAATGTATTCTATACGAGCTTTGCTGAGTTTTCCTGAATTTTCAGCATTTGCATGGAATATATGTAATAACATTTAGGAATACAATGATCTATACCAATAGAGACAGTTAATTAGACAAGTGGTTGAATTAGAAAGTTTGGGTTAAAATGGAACTTGGGGAAGAGAAATTGGGGATATGTTGTAATTTGTGTGTTGCTGTCAGATTTGATACAAGAATGTGGTTGTTGTTTAGTTGCTAAGTTGTGTCCAGCTCTTTTGCGATCCCGTGAACTGTAGCCCACCAGTTTCTTCTGTCTGTGGAATTTCCCAGGCAAGAATACTGAAGTGGGTTGCCACTTCCTTCTCTACGGGATCTTCCCAACCCAGGGATTGAACCCATGTATCCTACAAGGGCAGGTGGATTCTTTACCACTGTGCCACCTGGGAAGCCCATAAGAATTGGGTTATGAGTCAATATATCACATTGACATGAATGTGATCAGAGCATCCAGACCAAAGACTCTAGTGGGGACTGGAATTCTCAGAGTTTCATTAATACTCTATCTCCTAAGATTTCATTCAGTTGTGAGTGAAAGACAGTCCTGCTTCAATAACAAATTGCTCCCATCACCAGAAGTTTCCTAGGCCGCGCAGGGATGGTACAGTAGCCCAACCACATGTTCGAAACCAGGCTTCTTCTATCCTCCTGTGCCACCATCTTCAGCATGTGGCTATTGTCTCCAAGTTTTATGTTATTTGCTTCATTTCTTGAATCATGTCTGTGTAATATTCTGAAAGAAGATTGAAGGGGCAAAAGCCTTCATGAGCTTGTCTTTCAAGTGTTTCTTTTTTTCATTTTAAAAGTCTTCATTGAATTTGTTACAATATTGCTTCTGTGTGTGTGTGTGTGTGTGTGTGTGTGTGTGTTTGGCCAGGAGGCATGTGGAATCTTGGTTCCCTGACCAAGGATTGAACCCATACCTCCTGTATTGGAGGGGAAGTCTTAACCACTGAACTTTCAGGTAAGTCCCTGTCTTATTTAAGTGTTGTATTTATTGTGAAGTACATCATACTTACAAAAGTGTTCAAATAATGTAAATGCAGTATGAGTGTGTCTGCGTGTATACAGACACATGGGATCCACACTTCCAGGCTCTCGATGCGGGAGTCCAGGCTGGTACTGGAGGCGCTGGAGTCCTCCTCTGCCTTGAGCTGCTCCAGTTCCTCCGCGCTCTGCAGGTGCATCACCGCCATCTCGTTCTCAGTAATGAACTCCGGAAAGTCCTGTGTTTCTGCACCCTGTGCTGCTGCCAGGCTGCAGCTGGTGGTGGGAGGGGGCTCCTCGTCTGGGGCTGGCGGGCGGCTCACCTTGTTCTCCAGCGCCAGCTTCACGACGGTGTGGAGGTAATGAGTTCGGACCCGCACTGGATTGAATTCAATGTGCCCAGTCATGTTGCCACAGCCATCCCGGGAGCAGCCACATGGAAAGGACATGCGGTCCACCTGGCATTTAATTCCAGCCTGACTGCAGGCACATGCTTCTGGGTCACAATACATGTGGTTCAAACTAAACCACATGAAGACCCTGTGTGTAGCTGTCCTAGAATAAGAACTAGAACATGACCAGTGTTTTGGAAGCTTCCTGTATCCCTCCTCTTCAACCTCCGTCTTTCCTTGCCAGAGAAAAATATTGGCTTGTGTTTTGTCATATTTTTGTTTTGTTTTAATTTTATCACGTATGTATGCCTCTTTAAACAATATATTTTAAAATTTTGTATGTTTTTGGCCTTTATGTAGTCATGTTGTATGTTTCATAGTGCAATTTGCTCACTATTAGACGAGATATTTCTCCATTTTTATGCTATTTATTTTCACGAAATTACTATTTTTCTATTGTCTTGACGACTTATCAGCCCAGTCTCTCATTTAAGTTGTTTTCTGAGTTCCCCCTCTCTCATTTAAAGGATAAGCCTATTATCTTTTTTTGTGTGTAAGATTTTCTTCAAAAAATATATACACCTAGGAGAGGAATTGTTGTCTTATTGGTTTTACTAATTTTCTTCAGATAGTGGTCAGTGTTTCCAGTTATTGTGCCAATTTTCATTCCCATCAGCAATGTTTAGGACTTCTGTTTCTCCATACCATGGCCAACACCATTATCATTTAATTTTTGCTAGTCTTATGGGTATAAAATAGTATTTTAATGTGCTTTACTTGTATTTTTCAGATTACAACTGAGCACATTTTCTTCAATTTGGGGGACCATTTCTGATTTTCCTTCTGTGAAATAGCTCCATTAAAAAAATTTGGAGGGCTGTTTTCTCATTTATCTAAAAAAATTTTCTTTATATTTTCTGAATCCCAGTTCTCCGTTATTTTATGTGTGTTATAAATATATTCTCCCATCACCTTGTAGCTTACCTCTACCTAATTTTTATGGTGTCTTCTTATAAATTTGGCTAAGATAAAATTGATAACTTATGTTTATAAGTCTTTCCCTTCAGTTTTGTGTTTTCTTTTTCTCATTAAAATTTTTTTTTCTCTTACCTGAGATCACAAATATATTTTCTTCTAAAAGTTCTTAAATTTTGCTTTTTACACTTAAGTTCACAATTGACTTGAAATTGATTTTTGAAAATAGCATGAGGCTGGGATACAATCTTATTTTCTTCTGAATAGATCCCATTTGTCCCATGATTATTATACTGATATTCAGTGCTGCCTTTTCATCAGGCTTCCATATGGGTACGGATCTACTTATGGGCTCTCTACTTTGCTCCAGTTGTCCAGTTGTCTATTTTGATGAGCTACAACTTCCCGCCCCTAATGATAATGGTTCTATAATCTTGCTTTCTGAGCTTCTTCATCAGGGGTAGCTTAGCTATTTGGTCTTCTATATTAATTTTAGTTTGTCAAGTTTATGAGAAATCTTGCTGGGAACTGGATTGCAGTTTCATTGAATTTAAAGGTCAGTTTGGGAAGAATTAGCATATTTATAATAATAAGTTTCCTAAAATATACAATTTTAAAAAATAAAATGTATCCAGGAATAAATCTGGAGAAAATAGTCAATATAATAACTTAAAGGAGATATAAACCTTTATTATAGATATATTTTTCTGATGTTTTATTACTGATATACAGTAATGTAATCAACTTTTATTCACAGATCTTATATCCAAACAACTTGCCAAGCCCTCTTTGTAATTCTTATAATTTTCTGGCTATTATTTTGTGTTATATATGTTATATAGTCACATGTGGATAATGATGGCTTCCTTTCCAACGCTAATGCCTTTTACCTCTTTTCCCTGCTTTTCACTGTAATAACTAGGAGCTTCAATACAATGCTGAACAGAAGTGGTGAGAGTAGATATTCCTGTGTTGGTTTTTATCTAAAAAGGAATGATTTCATCACCATTAAGGTTGAAATTTGCTCTAATTTTGTTTTGTTTTGCTGCCCTTTACCAGTTGAGTATGTTCACTTCTAATCTTATTTGTTAAGGACTCTTTTATTTATTTATTNACATAGATAGCATATTCAAAAGCAGAGACATTACTTTGCCAACAAAGGTCCATCTAGTCAAGGCTATGGTTTTTCCAGTGGTCATGTATGGATGTGAGAGTTGGACTGTGAAGAAGGCTGAGTGCCAAAGAATTGATGCTTTTGAACTGTGGTGGTGGAGAAGACTCTTTAGAGTCCCTTGGATTGCAAGGAGATCCAACCAGTCCATTCTGAAGGAGTTTAGCCCTGGGTGTTCTTTGGAGGGAAAGATGCTAATGCTGAAACTCCAGTACTTTGGCCACTTCATGTGAAGAGTTGACTCAATGGAAAAGACTCTGATGTTGGGAGGGATGGAGGCAGGAGGAGAAGGGGCCAACAGAGGATGAGATGGCTGGATGGCATCACTGACTCAATGGACGTGAGTTTGAGTGAACTCCAGGAGTTGGTGATGGACGAGAAGGCCTGGCGAGCTGTAATTCATGGGGTCACAAAGAGTCGGACATGACTGAGCGACTGAACTGAACTGAGGTTTGTCATAGCTTTTCTTCCAAAGAGCAAGCATCTTTTAATTTCATGGCTGCAGTCACTGTCCTCAGTGATTTTGGAGCCCAAGAAAATAAAATCTGTCACTGTTTCCACTTTTCCCCCATCTATTTGCCATGAAGTGATGGACCAGATGCCATGATCTTAGTTTTTTGGATACTGAGTTTTAAGCCAGATTTTTTCACTCTCCTCTTTCACCCTCATCAAGAGGTTCTTCAGTTCCTCTTCACTTTCTGCCATTAGACTGGTATCATCTGCATATCTGAGTTTGTTGATATTTTACCCAGCAAGCTTGTTATTCATCCAGCCCAGCATTTCACATGATGCACTCTGCATGTAAGTTAAATAAACAGGGCTTTTTGAGTTATGTAAGCCCCTTCATCATGACAAGGCTATGATCCATGAAGGGGAAATTGTGGTGTGTGTGTGTATATATATATATGTATGTGTGTATATATATATGTGTATGATGATATATTAGCCATAAAAAGTAATGAATTTGAGTCAGTTGTAGTGAGGCAGATGAACCTAGAGCCTGTTATTCAGAGTGAAGTAAGTCAGAAAGAGAACAACAAATACAGTATATATTAAAGTATATATATGGAACCTAGAAAAACAGTACTGATGAACCTATGTGCAGGGAAGGAATGGAGACACAGATGTTAAGAATGGACTTGTGGACACAGCTGGGGAAGGAGAGGGTGAGACGAATTGAGAAAGTGGTATTAACATATGTGCACTACCAGGTGTAAAATAGCTAGCTAGTGGGAAGCTGCTATGTAGCACAGGGAGCCCAGCCTGGCACTCTGTGATGACCTATAGGGGCAGGATGGGGGGAGGAAGGAGAGGCTCAAAAGGGAGGGGATTAGTCACAACATTAGTATTACACTTGGTGTCTGTCTGCCTTCTTTTTGGGCTTCCCTGCTGGTTCAGACAATAAAGAATCTTAGTGCAATGTAGAAGACCCGAGTTTCATCCCTGGGTCAGGAAGATCCCCTGGAAAGGGGAATGGCAACTCACTTCAGTATTCTTACCTGGGAAATTCCATGGACAGAGGAGCCTGGCAGGCTACAATCCATGGGGTCGGAGGCAACTGAGAGACTAACACTGTCATATATCTGTAAATATATGCATATATATACATATTAATAGCTGATTGATGTTGTTCCATGGCAGAAATCAATACAATATTTTAAAGCAGTCATCCTCCAATTAAACATTAAAAAAAAAAAAAAGACCAAAAAAAGAGTTTCATGTCTGCAGGAATGGGTCTGCATCCACAAGCCATTGTGCAGTCACTGGCTCAGTGCAGCATACGGGAAGTGTGTCCTGGACAGGAATGTGGTGGTGGATTCAGAAGAGCAATAGCTCAATCCATTAGTCATGTATGCTCCATGGCCAAAGCTAATCTTGATAGAGCCATGGTCAAAAATGTTGCTGGGCATTCACTGGATGCTCAACATCTCCCCCTGCAGGGTTTGGAGATGCGAATTATGTATCCTGTGCTGACTCCAGTGATTAATTTAGTTCACAGCCAAATAGCAGCAGGCTCTGGCAGCCTTAGTAATTCTGTCAGGTAGCCATGGAAACAATTTGTTTCTTCAGAAATTCATAGCCTGCAGAGACAGAATATATTCTATATGCATTGGAAACGCATTATAACTTCCTGTCTCTGGCTTGTATTTGTAAAAGTAGATGTGTAAAACACTGGACCCAGTATGCAATCTAATTAAGAGACTCAACTGGACAGAATTCCTGCATGTTATAACAAGCAAGTTTTTAATCTTGATCCAAGTGGCCATTCAGAAATTGCTTCATGCCAAGAACTGAACTGGGGAGAAAACTGTACATTGTCTAGTTTTAAAAATTTATATCCTTTGTCAGTGGTTCAGAGGTCATGACAGACCACAACAATATGTCATTTAAATGTAAAACAAAACAGTTCACCTGCGAGGAGGAGAAAGAGAAAATATATATAAACCACAATGTTCAACAGATTGCCACACTTGGGCAAGAAAATTGCTATAAGATTTCCAGTCGCTAAAGCTACAAGAGAAACCCAGTGTTGTATATTTTTCATTTTCTGACAACAGGAAGCAAATCCATCAGCAGATAGATTCCCACTGCAATCCCCTCTCCCCCTGAAACCAAATGAAACTACGAATGAATGGCATGGAGTCCTTGTAGAGAACACAAAGATTTACAGAGTGAACAGAATCTTAATTTCAGCAGTATAGAGGATATTGAAACAAACCCTTGGATGGCTTATTCAGCCATCAATAAATATAGAGGGCATAACTTTAAGATGTAATGATAAAGTCATTTTTTGGCAACAGGTTTTGTTGNCAAAGATTTACAGAGTGAACAGAATCTTAATTTCAGCAGTATAGAGGATATTGAAACAAACCCTTGGATGGCTTATTCAGCCATCAATAAATATAGAGGGCATAACTTTAAGATGTAATGATAAAGTCATTTTTTGGCAACAGGTTTTGTTGATAGAGAGCAAAAAATTCTTTTTCAAGGGTCTAAGTTAACAGAGGGCTAGAACCATGAAGCTCTCTATCAGGAATTCTCAAACTTCACTGAATCACCTTGGGTGCCTGATAAAAAGGTGGATTCTTAGGCCTTTCCCCCAGAACTGTGGATTCAGTTAGTCTGGGACAGGACCCAGAAATCTGCCCTTTTAACCCTCACTCCACCAAATTTTTGAGATAGAGGTTGTCTGTGGATGTGATTTTGAGAGACACAGATGGGATGACGTAAGTGGATTGGGGGCAGGTGCTGGATCAAGATCTGTTTTCAATGAGTGAAAAATTAACTGGAGGCATTTCACAGCCTCTGTGGAGTTGAAGTTCAGCTGCAAGGAGAAAGTTCCAAGGTCTGATGTGGGCCAGGCAAAATGCACTGCATGTATTAACCCATTTACAGAATTAAGCAGCCACAGGAAATGTTTCATGGCATATTATATTAGATGTCTCCTTACAGCATCTGCCATGAATTGCTCAAAGCAAAGAGTCTACCATATCATTCCACTTTCAGAATTAAGTGAGGTTGGTGTTACATCCAGGATCTCAGGAATGTTACGTGTATCCTCAAACGGTTGCAGGTTTTCTGTCACTCATTTATGAAACACAGACATTTATAGGCTGCATCCCCATGGAAAGAATTCATGCATTGAAGTTCTTTCTCCATCTGAGAAGTCACAACATGCCAGTGGTCATCATGACCCAGAGGACACACGGGTGATGGTGGTGAGCGGGAAATTGGGGGCAAGATCAGAGAGTTCCTTCAACTTCACCCACGGCTGCTGACACAGGCTGGTCCAGGTTTTAAAAGCGGAAACAAAACAAACAAAACCTGAGTTGGCTCTTTGGGTCAAAGAATGGTTAATTTTGGGAGACTTGGCATTAGTTCACAAGATGGTGTGCAGGTCAGAGAACCTGCATGGGAGAGGAAAAGACTCTTGACTCCTTGGGATAGTCTAATCTACAGCCCAACAACAAGGTGTTAGAACATGACAGCTTTGAAGGTAAATTGAGGTCCACATAAGAGATTTCCAAGTCATTTTCTTGTTATTGTTCAGCCACCTAGTTATGTCCAACTCTGTGTGACACTATGGACTGCAGCATGCCAGGCTTCTCCATCCTTCATTATCTCCAGGAGTTTGCTCAAACTCATGTCTGTTGAGTTGATCATGGCATCCAACATTCCAAGTCATAAATCTTAAAAAAAAATTTTTTTTCATTATACCAGAGCACAAGACATTGATTTGGGGGCAAAGTTATAGAAAATAAGGAAAAACCCAGTCCTTTGGATTCAGACCACATACCAAGTTGGAAAGTTAGAAATCTTAGCATTGTCATTGCATTTATTTTATTCTTCACAAACGAAAACAATTAGATGGGCCACTTCTGCCCCCTCCTCTATTAGATAGCTGATTAACCAGCTGTTTCAGTTCAACCCTCTGATTTTCATTATTTACCCCTTAACATCTGGCCCTGTTGATATTATCGATTCTAAGTGCTAAGAATATGTTTAAATCAACTAAAATATTTCCGTTATGTTCTATTCGGGGATTTTTCCCTGCTTGTCTTTTGACCTCCTAAAAGCGGGCAGCCAACCTATTAGTTCATCTATTTTGGCACAGTAAAGCATTGGATGGTTTTAAAAGCTTGGAAAATAAACTTCAGACAAATCACAACCATATCCAGCTTATAATGCTGTTTATGTACTTTCTATGGGATGTATAACTGCATCCTGTGGAAGGATTTCCTTCACTACGAATCCCCCAAGGTCTCTGACTGATTTCCCTCTTCCTTCAGCACTGTTTGTGTTTAAAAATAATGCCCAAGAGAAAGATAGCCATCATGCTGATGTTTTGCACACATGCATTCTCATGCAGTGTCTATTCCCTCTTCCTCAGAGTGGTCAGATGAAGAATGGAGTTTAAGCACATCATCAAAATGGCACAGTAAGCGGTCAGGAGTCTTTCAAATGGCACTAAAAGAAGCTGAGTTTCCAGAGGAGGGAAGTGCAGCTGGAAGCTAGCTATTGCATCATCTGGCTTTCCTCTGCTGAACAAAGGACATTACTTTGTAAAGTATTTACAGATGCTCTTACTTCAAGTGACATAAAGCATTTGTTTCAGTGGAGGTTTTCAATCTGCAAACTTGGAAATTTTCCTTAGTATGGAAAACCCCATAACCATTCATGGTACCCTGGTGTATATTTGAGGGAAAAGAGTCGAATCTTAAAGCTAAACTAGCAATTTTGATAACCTCCAGAGGCCATTCTTTCTGAGACATTTCCATTTTCTATTACAACGCAGAAGTTCTATCTTTATGACCAAGGGAAGAAAAATAGTCTCTATAGCCGGGACACTAGTCATGCTGTGTGATTTAAAATGTGTATTACACACTATAGTGTGAGTGTTGGAACTGATATTCTTAGGAACTGAATTTTTGCAGGAAAGCAAGGATCAAGATGGGTTGCTAAAATTAAAGCCATTGTTGTCACTAGTTGGGTTATTAGCTTATCAGTTTGAAGTCTCCTTCAAAAATCCTACTTGATACAGAGTTGCAGAGACTGATGAGAAAAATCTAAATATTTGCATGGTGAATCTAAAGATTAGTGGTAAATACATTGTTGGTTATCGTATGACCCTGAATCAATTGGTCGAGAAATAATGCTTTGAACTGAATAAAGGAAAAGAGGCGGGTTCTCCAGAAACCTGTTCAGATAATGAGTGTGCCTCATCACCCTTTGCTGTCATTTAGGAAAGAACCCTGTTGAGAGGAGAGGCATGCAAGTCATTTAAGCAGACCAAAGAACTGAAAACGTGAAATAGCAGAAGGTTATCTTGACTGGAGTCACTCATATCTTTCTGCTTCAGAATCTCGGGGGAATTTCTTTGTATATCTCCTGGCCTTTACTTGACAGGCCCGAGTAAACAGGAATACCAGGAAGAGTTTGTTCAAGTAGTTTAGTGTTTAGTTTCGGTTGCCTAGTTTCTCAGAATTGGTGGCCAGTGATTTTCTCCCCACATGATGATTCATCCCTTCAACCCCCTCATTTCTCTTTGGCTTTATTTCTTATTGGAGTAGTTCAGTTCAGTTCAGCCACTCAGTTGTGTCCGACTCTTTGTGACCCCCATGGACTGTAGCACGGCAGGCTTCCCTGTCCGTCACCAACTCCTGGAGCTTTCTCAAACTCACGTCCATCAAGTTGGTGATGCCATCCAACCATCTCATCCTCTGTTGTCCCCTTCTCCTCCTGCCTAACTTCTGGATAAAATATGTTGCCTTGGAGTCAGGTTAAATCAATCAATCAATCAATCAATCGACAAGCATTTATTCATTACTTATTGCGAAAATGGCCTGTGCTAAATCCTATGTGCTAGATCACATGGAAGTGTCAGATATATAATTTTTAACAGGAACTTGATCTTTCCGTTCAAGATCATGAGGGTCCTTTAGCCAAGTTCATTAATTTGCTGTCTGCACACAGGACTTAGATTCCTTCCTCTGGAAAATTGCTTGTGCTTTCCGCTTGGAATGCTTTCCCCACATCATGCTGGCAACTCACACCCTCCAAGAATAGCCCAAAATTCAGAAAGCCTTTACAGATGAAACTTACTCCACTTTGATTTTTTTCTGCATTGCCCCTACAACTGATTGTTCTCATTTTGTACATTCTTTATGAATTCTTTGAATATGGGGACCGTAATCTATTCATTTTTGTATCCCAACTGCCAAAGAGTCCATTAAGAAAGTCTATAAAAATGATAGCTACATACCTTTATTTATTTTCAGTAAAAGGCTTGATCTAAAAATCTAGCCTGACATTATTGGAACTAGATATATGAATCTCTTTTTAAAATATCATGTACCTTGGGTCTTCCCTGATGATTCAGTGGTTGAGTCTGCCTTCCAATGCAGGGGATGTGGGTTCGATCCCTGGTTGGGAGCTATGATCCAAAATACTGTAGGGCAACTAAGTCTGTACACCACAACTAGAGAAGACCGTGTGCTTCAATGAAGACCCAGGATATACATATCACCCAGTGCAGTGATATATATATAGGTATATGTATATCATGTACCCTTTATTACTGTTATCACAGAACAGTAACTTTCACTTAAGGAGATAATAACAAGAAGCCTCTAAGAATTTGGTAACACTTCAAAGAAGCTTGTTTTAAGAAGCCTTTGAATGAAATCTACTTTAATTTATATGAATACAATTATCAGCATTTTATTTTTTATTGATTTACATAAAGAGAAAAGTGATAATACCTGTATCTATAGATTTATGCACCCATGGACATAATTCCCCAAGATCTTTAGGAGTTTTCTGCCCTCTGATTGGGAAACATTGGTTTAAAAAGTATATATATTTTGACTGAATTTAGTGGAGTTGTATAGCACAGTTTTAGATTAACTCATAACAAATGCCAGACCTCAAAAGATAATCTTTAGACTCAAATTAAGGCTCTGAATTTTGTTTCCTTATTTCCTTCTTCATTTTCTTTCTTCATCCCTCTCTCCTCCTTTCTTCTCTCCTTCTCTTCTTTCCTCTTATTTGCTATACTGAATGCTTTGATCCTTTGAATGACATATTAAGTCTAATTTATTTTAGCTGATGCTAAAGGCAGACTTAAACCTCACAAGTAATAATAATAATAGTATTTACACAAGATTTCCCATGTGTTAGGCAAAGGCTTTACATGTATTACCTTATTTAGCCTTTACACCTCTAGGAGGTAATTACTGTTACTATTATAATGATCATTGGTATCCCTTTCTCCTTTTATATATAGTCCAAATCAAGACTCTCTTATTTTCATTATCCAGGTTGCAGATTTAGCTCTTGTTAAAAGCAAAAAGCAATCGAGCTCCTATTTCTGCTCTGAGTATCTCAACTGTTGTGAGTATATGTTTACTTTGGGTCTTGATGTGATTCTCTCTTCTGTCCCCTAAACATGCTTGGAACTCTTTGCACAAATGTAATTTCTAAAGTTTGCTTAGGGAGTCGTGTTCTGGGTTTTATTGTAGGGGTAAATGTTTTGATGTCCAGACATACCTTCTGTCAGCATTAGCATCAGTGCAGTCGCTCACTAATGTCCAACTCTTTGCCACCCCCTGGACTGTAACGTGCCAGGCCACCCTGTCCATCACCAACTCCCAGAATTTACTCAAACTCATGTCCATTGAGTCGGTGATGCTATCCAACCATCTCATCTTCTGTTGGCCCCTTCTCCTCCCACCTTCAATCTTTCCCAGCATCAGGGACTTTGCAAATGAGTCAGTTTTTCACATCAGGTGGTCAAAGTATTGGAGTTTCAGCTTCAGCATCAGTCCTTCCAATGAATATTCAGGACTGATCTCCTTTAGGATTGACTGGTTGGATCTCCTTTCAGTCCAAGTGATTCTCAAGAGTCTTCTCCAACACCACAGTTCAAAAGCATCAATTCTTCACTTCTCAGCTTTCTTTACAGTTCAACTCTTACATCCATACATGACTACTGGGAAAACCATAGCTTTGACTAGATGGACCTT